>JAQPZY010001329.1:1687500-2131498 GCA_029931535.1 Margaritifera margaritifera | reverse complement strand
TTGTGTTTGTTGTTTGGTGTGTGATGTGTTATAATTTAAATGTTTATGAATTACTGGAATGTCAGAGTTATGTTGTGTTTCTTGGATGGTATTGTCATGTATGTTTGATTAGATCGTATTTATGAATTTTTTAAAATATGACCTATGGTGTTTTGTCTGCAAACCTTCATTACAATTTCCGCACATTTTTTTTTTTTTAAAAAAGCATCGCCGGATAATGCTTGAGAAATTTTTCATGGTTTTTGGTTGGTTTAAAATTACATTTTTTTTTTTCATTTTTGTGTTTTGTTTTGTGTTTTGGTTAGTTTTTTTGTGATGTTCTTTTGATGTGGGGTTTTTTGTTTTATGGTGGTTTTTTGTTTATTTGATCGTTTTGATTGGGTTTTGGGGTTTCTTTCTATTGTTATTTTTTGTATGTTTTTTTTGAAATGGTGTAGGGGGGTGTCTAGGGTTTTGTAGGGGCATTAATACAAGCTGAATGTTGGGTGGGGTTTTGGGTGTGTTTTTTTTCTTTGGGGGGTATGTTTTTTTTTTTTTTTTTGGTTTTTTTTTTGTTTGGTTGTGTTGTTTTTTTTTTTTTTTTTTTTTTGTTTTTTTTTTTTTTATGTCATGTTTTTGTATTTTTTGTCTTTGGTTTTTAGTTGTTTTTGTGTTAGTTTTTTTGTTTTCTTTTTAATGTGTTTTTTATTTCGTAGGTGTTGTTTCGATTTATCGTATCGTATTTTTGTTTTTTCTTTTTTTATTTTTCTTCTTCACAGTTGGTTGTGGTGTTTTTCTTATTTTTTGAGCATGTGTATCGTATTGTGTGTATTTTCCAGTTTTATTTATGGATTTTTTGTTTGTGATTTTTTTTTTTATTTTTTTGAATTAAAATTGTAGGCACAGATCAGATATTTTTGGTCCGATTATGGAAGTTTACATGTCTTTTTGGTGGTAGCATGTGTTTAGCCTTTGTTGTTTTTGTGGATCTGTATGTCCTTTGGGTTTTTTTTTTGGGGTGTTGTGGTTTGGGGATGAGTTTGATTTTTTGTATTTTTTTTATGGGTATTTGGATATCATAAAATGTGTGGATGGTTTTTGGTCCGCTTTTTCGATTTTTTTTTTGCATTTATGGTTATGATGTGTTATGCAATTATTGTTAATTTTTTTCTTTTGTTGATGTACATGCTATATGTGTGTCGATGTATGATGTATTAAAATTTTTTTAAAGTTAAAAAATTTTATAAGTTTAAAAAAATTTTAATCTTGAATTATCATAAATCTTTAATTTATTTTTAAAATTAAATAAATGTATTTACAAATAAATTTTTAATTGTATAAATAATAAAAACAATTTTGTAAAAAATTTTGGGTGTGTCAGATTTTTTTTTCTTTAAAATAGTGCTTATTCCCTTGGCATTTTTTTAAAAAAAAAAAAAATGTAAAAAAAAATGCTAAAATAAAAAAAATTAAAAAAAAATAGAAATGTCTTTTTTTTTTTTTTTTTTTATTTTTTTTTTTTTTTTTTTGTATTTTTCCTGTTAATGCTTTTTGACCGGATCAGATAAAAAAATTAGTCCGCACATTGGAAGTTTACGTTCGATTTCTTTTCTGGATGTGGTAAAAAAGCATCGCCCGGATGATGTAGACTTGCATCCAAAATCTGGTCTGGATCAGGTAAAAAAATTGGTCCGCACATTAAAAAATTACATTCGATTTCTTTCCGGATGTGGTTAAAAAGCATCGCCCGGATGATATAGCCTTGCATGCAAAATTTTGTCCGGATCGAATAAAAAAATTGGTCCGCACATTAAAAAATTACATTCGATTTCTTTCCGGATGTGGTTAAAAAGCATCGCCCGGATGATATAGCCTTGCATGCAAAATTTTGTCCGGATCGAATAAAAAAATTGGTCCGCACATGGGAAGTTTACATTCGATTTCTTTTCTAGATGTGGTTGAAAGCATCGCTTCAATGATGTATCCTTGCATGCACAATTTTGTGTGGATCCGATTAAAAATATGGTCCGGATGATGGAAGTTTACATGCGAAATCTTTTTCAGATCTAGTTAAAAGCATCGCATTGGCAATGAAGGCTTGTATGCAAAATCTTGTCCGAATCTTTTCCGAAATATGGCTCAGAAAATAGAAGATTACAAATAGGTCAGCTTCTTTAAGTGTCATGTATCAAACTCAAATACAACTACCCCACCCCCCTCCCACGTAGAATGGAGCTGGAACATTTTGGGTGTGTCAGAACCGCTTTTTCTCCTCTACTTACGATAGTGCTTTTTCCCTTGGCATTATTGACAACTTTAACCTGAAATGGGGGTAGAAAAAACTTCCGTTTCCGAGAGATTCTCGCTCTGTCCGCTGCTGAGAGGTGTGAAAGATCACGTACCTCACTTGGCTATGACAAAGGGTCAGGCCGAAGAGAGTAGAAATTGGACTCTTTTTTTTTTTTTTTTTTTTTTTTTTTTTTTAATAAAACTCTGGATGATTCTTGCCCGCTGGTCCCTTGTTACCTTAAGTCACAACCTGTTAGTACTTTTGGCTAGAATGGGAAATGTGTTCAAGGATGAGTCAGTATTACAGATAGATACTAGTGTATCACATATAGGGGTGAACCGATTCATCGATATATCGAAGTATTGATACTTTTGCCATATCGATATACATATCGATACAAGAGATGAAGAATCGATTCAAAACGATATCTATCCTATATAAGTTACTTTAATCTTCAGCAGTCATGAATAATTATTTGTCGTTTGCCTTTAAACTGAGAATCGATAATGTATCGTATCGTAGGCTGTGTATCGTTAATCGTATCGATACGCGGCACAGGTGTATGGTTTCCCCCCTATCACATATGCTCCGGATGATGGAAGTTTACGTGTGATTTCTTTTCCAGGCGTGGTTAAAAGCATCACCAGGATGACATAGCCTTGCATGCAAAATATTGTCCAGATCAGATAAAAAAATTGGTCCGCACATTGGAAGTTTATGTTCGACTCATTTCCAGATGTGGTAAAAGAGCATCATCCAGATGGTATAGCCTTTCATGCAAAATCTTGTCCGGATCAGATAAAGAAATTGATCTGCTATGGGAAGTTTACATTCGACATCTTTCCGGGTGTGGTAAAAAAGCATCGCCTTGATGATGTAGCCTTGCATGCAAAATATTGACCGGATCAGATAAAAAAATTAGTCCGCACATTGGAAGTTTACGTTCGATTTCTTTTCTGGATGTGGTAAAAAAGCATCGCCCGGATGATGTAGACTTGCATCCAAAATCTGGTCTGGATCAGGTAAAAAAATTGGTCCGCACATTAAAAAATTACATTCGATTTCTTTCCGGATGTGGTTAAAAAGCATCGCCCGGATGATATAGCCTTGCATGCAAAATTTTGTCCGGATCGAATAAAAAAATTGGTCCGCACATTAAAAAATTACATTCGATTTCTTTCCGGATGTGGTTAAAAAGCATCGCCCGGATGATATAGCCTTGCATGCAAAATTTTGTCCGGATCGAATAAAAAAATTGGTCCGCACATGGGAAGTTTACATTCGATTTCTTTTCTAGATGTGGTTGAAAGCATCGCTTCAATGATGTATCCTTGCATGCACAATTTTGTGTGGATCCGATTAAAAATATGGTCCGGATGATGGAAGTTTACATGCGAAATCTTTTTCAGATCTAGTTAAAAGCATCGCATTGGCAATGAAGGCTTGTATGCAAAATCTTGTCCGAATCTTTTCCGAAATATGGCTCAGAAAATAGAAGATTACAAATAGGTCAGCTTCTTTAAGTGTCATGTATCAAACTCAAATACAACTACCCCACCCCCCTCCCACGTAGAATGGAGCTGGAACATTTTGGGTGTGTCAGAACCGCTTTTTCTCCTCTACTTACGATAGTGCTTTTTCCCTTGGCATTATTGACAACTTTAACCTGAAATGGGGGTAGAAAAAACTTCCGTTTCCGAGAGATTCTCGCTCTGTCCGCTGCTGAGAGGTGTGAAAGATCACGTACCTCACTTGGCTATGACAAAGGGTCAGGCCGAAGAGAGTAGAAATTGGACTCTTTTTTTTTTTTTTTTTTTTTTTTTTTTTTTTTTAATAAAACTCTGGATGATTCTTGCCCGCTGGTCCCTTGTTACCTTAAGTCACAACCTGTTAGTACTTTTGGCTAGAATGGGAAATGTGTTCAAGGATGAGTCAGTATTACAGATAGATACTAGTGTATCACATATAGGGGTGAACCGATTCATCGATATATCGAAGTATTGATACTTTTGCCATATCGATATACATATCGATACAAGAGATGAAGAATCGATTCAAAACGATATCTATCCTATATAAGTTACTTTAATCTTCAGCAGTCATGAATAATTATTTGTCGTTTGCCTTTAAACTGAGAATCGATAATGTATCGTATCGTAGGCTGTGTATCGTTAATCGTATCGATACGCGGCACAGGTGTATGGTTTCCCCCCTATCACATATGCTCCGGATGATGGAAGTTTACGTGTGATTTCTTTTCCAGGCGTGGTTAAAAGCATCACCAGGATGACATAGCCTTGCATGCAAAATATTGTCCAGATCAGATAAAAAAATTGGTCCGCACATTGGAAGTTTATGTTCGACTCATTTCCAGATGTGGTAAAAGAGCATCATCCAGATGGTATAGCCTTTCATGCAAAATCTTGTCCGGATCAGATAAAGAAATTGATCTGCTATGGGAAGTTTACATTCGACATCTTTCCGGGTGTGGTAAAAAAGCATCGCCTTGATGATGTAGCCTTGCATGCAAAATATTGACCGGATCAGATAAAAAAATTAGTCCGCACATTGGAAGTTTACGTTCGATTTCTTTTCTGGATGTGGTAAAAAAGCATCGCCCGGATGATGTAGACTTGCATCCAAAATCTGGTCTGGATCAGGTAAAAAAATTGGTCCGCACATTAAAAAATTACATTCGATTTCTTTCCGGATGTGGTTAAAAAGCATCGCCCGGATGATATAGCCTTGCATGCAAAATTTTGTCCGGATCGAATAAAAAAATTGGTCCGCACATTAAAAAATTACATTCGATTTCTTTCCGGATGTGGTTAAAAAGCATCGCCCGGATGATATAGCCTTGCATGCAAAATTTTGTCCGGATCGAATAAAAAAATTGGTCCGCACATGGGAAGTTTACATTCGATTTCTTTTCTAGATGTGGTTGAAAGCATCGCTTCAATGATGTATCCTTGCATGCACAATTTTGTGTGGATCCGATTAAAAATATGGTCCGGATGATGGAAGTTTACATGCGAAATCTTTTTCAGATCTAGTTAAAAGCATCGCATTGGCAATGAAGGCTTGTATGCAAAATCTTGTCCGAATCTTTTCCGAAATATGGCTCAGAAAATAGAAGATTACAAATAGGTCAGCTTCTTTAAGTGTCATGTATCAAACTCAAATACAACTACCCCACCCCCCTCCCACGTAGAATGGAGCTGGAACATTTTGGGTGTGTCAGAACCGCTTTTTCTCCTCTACTTACGATAGTGCTTTTTCCCTTGGCATTATTGACAACTTTAACCTGAAATGGGGGTAGAAAAAACTTCCGTTTCCGAGAGATTCTCGCTCTGTCCGCTGCTGAGAGGTGTGAAAGATCACGTACCTCACTTGGCTATGACAAAGGGTCAGGCCGAAGAGAGTAGAAATTGGACTCTTTTTTTTTTTTTTTTTTTTTTTTTTTTTTTTAATAAAACTCTGGATGATTCTTGCCCGCTGGTCCCTTGTTACCTTAAGTCACAACCTGTTAGTACTTTTGGCTAGAATGGGAAATGTGTTCAAGGATGAGTCAGTATTACAGATAGATACTAGTGTATCACATATAGGGGTGAACCGATTCATCGATATATCGAAGTATTGATACTTTTGCCATATCGATATACATATCGATACAAGAGATGAAGAATCGATTCAAAACGATATCTATCCTATATAAGTTACTTTAATCTTCAGCAGTCATGAATAATTATTTGTCGTTTGCCTTTAAACTGAGAATCGATAATGTATCGTATCGTAGGCTGTGTATCGTTAATCGTATCGATACGCGGCACAGGTGTATGGTTTCCCCCCTATCACATATGCTCCGGATGATGGAAGTTTACGTGTGATTTCTTTTCCAGGCGTGGTTAAAAGCATCACCAGGATGACATAGCCTTGCATGCAAAATATTGTCCAGATCAGATAAAAAAATTGGTCCGCACATTGGAAGTTTATGTTCGACTCATTTCCAGATGTGGTAAAAGAGCATCATCCAGATGGTATAGCCTTTCATGCAAAATCTTGTCCGGATCAGATAAAGAAATTGATCTGCTATGGGAAGTTTACATTCGACATCTTTCCGGGTGTGGTAAAAAAGCATCGCCTTGATGATGTAGCCTTGCATGCAAAATATTGACCGGATCAGATAAAAAAATTAGTCCGCACATTGGAAGTTTACGTTCGATTTCTTTTCTGGATGTGGTAAAAAAGCATCGCCCGGATGATGTAGACTTGCATCCAAAATCTGGTCTGGATCAGGTAAAAAAATTGGTCCGCACATTAAAAAATTACATTCGATTTCTTTCCGGATGTGGTTAAAAAGCATCGCCCGGATGATATAGCCTTGCATGCAAAATTTTGTCCGGATCGAATAAAAAAATTGGTCCGCACATTAAAAAATTACATTCGATTTCTTTCCGGATGTGGTTAAAAAGCATCGCCCGGATGATATAGCCTTGCATGCAAAATTTTGTCCGGATCGAATAAAAAAATTGGTCCGCACATGGGAAGTTTACATTCGATTTCTTTTCTAGATGTGGTTGAAAGCATCGCTTCAATGATGTATCCTTGCATGCACAATTTTGTGTGGATCCGATTAAAAATATGGTCCGGATGATGGAAGTTTACATGCGAAATCTTTTTCAGATCTAGTTAAAAGCATCGCATTGGCAATGAAGGCTTGTATGCAAAATCTTGTCCGAATCTTTTCCGAAATATGGCTCAGAAAATAGAAGATTACAAATAGGTCAGCTTCTTTAAGTGTCATGTATCAAACTCAAATACAACTACCCCACCCCCCTCCCACGTAGAATGGAGCTGGAACATTTTGGGTGTGTCAGAACCGCTTTTTCTCCTCTACTTACGATAGTGCTTTTTCCCTTGGCATTATTGACAACTTTAACCTGAAATGGGGGTAGAAAAAACTTCCGTTTCCGAGAGATTCTCGCTCTGTCCGCTGCTGAGAGGTGTGAAAGATCACGTACCTCACTTGGCTATGACAAAGGGTCAGGCCGAAGAGAGTAGAAATTGGACTCTTTTTTTTTTTTTTTTTTTTTTAATAAAACTCTGGATGATTCTTGCCCGCTGGTCCCTTGTTACCTTAAGTCACAACCTGTTAGTACTTTTGGCTAGAATGGGAAATGTGTTCAAGGATGAGTCAGTATTACAGATAGATACTAGTGTATCACATATAGGGGTGAACCGATTCATCGATATATCGAAGTATTGATACTTTTGCCATATCGATATACATATCGATACAAGAGATGAAGAATCGATTCAAAACGATATCTATCCTATATAAGTTACTTTAATCTTCAGCAGTCATGAATAATTATTTGTCGTTTGCCTTTAAACTGAGAATCGATAATGTATCGTATCGTAGGCTGTGTATCGTTAATCGTATCGATACGCGGCACAGGTGTATGGTTTCCCCCCTATCACATATGCTCCGGATGATGGAAGTTTACGTGTGATTTCTTTTCCAGGCGTGGTTAAAAGCATCACCAGGATGACATAGCCTTGCATGCAAAATATTGTCCAGATCAGATAAAAAAATTGGTCCGCACATTGGAAGTTTATGTTCGACTCATTTCCAGATGTGGTAAAAGAGCATCATCCAGATGGTATAGCCTTTCATGCAAAATCTTGTCCGGATCAGATAAAGAAATTGATCTGCTATGGGAAGTTTACATTCGACATCTTTCCGGGTGTGGTAAAAAAGCATCGCCTTGATGATGTAGCCTTGCATGCAAAATATTGACCGGATCAGATAAAAAAATTAGTCCGCACATTGGAAGTTTACGTTCGATTTCTTTTCTGGATGTGGTAAAAAAGCATCGCCCGGATGATGTAGACTTGCATCCAAAATCTGGTCTGGATCAGGTAAAAAAATTGGTCCGCACATTAAAAAATTACATTCGATTTCTTTCCGGATGTGGTTAAAAAGCATCGCCCGGATGATATAGCCTTGCATGCAAAATTTTGTCCGGATCGAATAAAAAAATTGGTCCGCACATTAAAAAATTACATTCGATTTCTTTCCGGATGTGGTTAAAAAGCATCGCCCGGATGATATAGCCTTGCATGCAAAATTTTGTCCGGATCGAATAAAAAAATTGGTCCGCACATGGGAAGTTTACATTCGATTTCTTTTCTAGATGTGGTTGAAAGCATCGCTTCAATGATGTATCCTTGCATGCACAATTTTGTGTGGATCCGATTAAAAATATGGTCCGGATGATGGAAGTTTACATGCGAAATCTTTTTCAGATCTAGTTAAAAGCATCGCATTGGCAATGAAGGCTTGTATGCAAAATCTTGTCCGAATCTTTTCCGAAATATGGCTCAGAAAATAGAAGATTACAAATAGGTCAGCTTCTTTAAGTGTCATGTATCAAACTCAAATACAACTACCCCACCCCCCTCCCACGTAGAATGGAGCTGGAACATTTTGGGTGTGTCAGAACCGCTTTTTCTCCTCTACTTACGATAGTGCTTTTTCCCTTGGCATTATTGACAACTTTAACCTGAAATGGGGGTAGAAAAAACTTCCGTTTCCGAGAGATTCTCGCTCTGTCCGCTGCTGAGAGGTGTGAAAGATCACGTACCTCACTTGGCTATGACAAAGGGTCAGGCCGAAGAGAGTAGAAATTGGACTCTTTTTTTTTTTTTTTTTTTTTTTTTTTTTTTTAATAAAACTCTGGATGATTCTTGCCCGCTGGTCCCTTGTTACCTTAAGTCACAACCTGTTAGTACTTTTGGCTAGAATGGGAAATGTGTTCAAGGATGAGTCAGTATTACAGATAGATACTAGTGTATCACATATAGGGGTGAACCGATTCATCGATATATCGAAGTATTGATACTTTTGCCATATCGATATACATATCGATACAAGAGATGAAGAATCGATTCAAAACGATATCTATCCTATATAAGTTACTTTAATCTTCAGCAGTCATGAATAATTATTTGTCGTTTGCCTTTAAACTGAGAATCGATAATGTATCGTATCGTAGGCTGTGTATCGTTAATCGTATCGATACGCGGCACAGGTGTATGGTTTCCCCCCTATCACATATGCTCCGGATGATGGAAGTTTACGTGTGATTTCTTTTCCAGGCGTGGTTAAAAGCATCACCAGGATGACATAGCCTTGCATGCAAAATATTGTCCAGATCAGATAAAAAAATTGGTCCGCACATTGGAAGTTTATGTTCGACTCATTTCCAGATGTGGTAAAAGAGCATCATCCAGATGGTATAGCCTTTCATGCAAAATCTTGTCCGGATCAGATAAAGAAATTGATCTGCTATGGGAAGTTTACATTCGACATCTTTCCGGGTGTGGTAAAAAAGCATCGCCTTGATGATGTAGCCTTGCATGCAAAATATTGACCGGATCAGATAAAAAAATTAGTCCGCACATTGGAAGTTTACGTTCGATTTCTTTTCTGGATGTGGTAAAAAAGCATCGCCCGGATGATGTAGACTTGCATCCAAAATCTGGTCTGGATCAGGTAAAAAAATTGGTCCGCACATTAAAAAATTACATTCGATTTCTTTCCGGATGTGGTTAAAAAGCATCGCCCGGATGATATAGCCTTGCATGCAAAATTTTGTCCGGATCGAATAAAAAAATTGGTCCGCACATTAAAAAATTACATTCGATTTCTTTCCGGATGTGGTTAAAAAGCATCGCCCGGATGATATAGCCTTGCATGCAAAATTTTGTCCGGATCGAATAAAAAAATTGGTCCGCACATGGGAAGTTTACATTCGATTTCTTTTCTAGATGTGGTTGAAAGCATCGCTTCAATGATGTATCCTTGCATGCACAATTTTGTGTGGATCCGATTAAAAATATGGTCCGGATGATGGAAGTTTACATGCGAAATCTTTTTCAGATCTAGTTAAAAGCATCGCATTGGCAATGAAGGCTTGTATGCAAAATCTTGTCCGAATCTTTTCCGAAATATGGCTCAGAAAATAGAAGATTACAAATAGGTCAGCTTCTTTAAGTGTCATGTATCAAACTCAAATACAACTACCCCACCCCCCTCCCACGTAGAATGGAGCTGGAACATTTTGGGTGTGTCAGAACCGCTTTTTCTCCTCTACTTACGATAGTGCTTTTTCCCTTGGCATTATTGACAACTTTAACCTGAAATGGGGGTAGAAAAAACTTCCGTTTCCGAGAGATTCTCGCTCTGTCCGCTGCTGAGAGGTGTGAAAGATCACGTACCTCACTTGGCTATGACAAAGGGTCAGGCCGAAGAGAGTAGAAATTGGACTCTTTTTTTTTTTTTTTTTTTTTTTTTTTTTTTTAATAAAACTCTGGATGATTCTTGCCCGCTGGTCCCTTGTTACCTTAAGTCACAACCTGTTAGTACTTTTGGCTAGAATGGGAAATGTGTTCAAGGATGAGTCAGTATTACAGATAGATACTAGTGTATCACATATAGGGGTGAACCGATTCATCGATATATCGAAGTATTGATACTTTTGCCATATCGATATACATATCGATACAAGAGATGAAGAATCGATTCAAAACGATATCTATCCTATATAAGTTACTTTAATCTTCAGCAGTCATGAATAATTATTTGTCGTTTGCCTTTAAACTGAGAATCGATAATGTATCGTATCGTAGGCTGTGTATCGTTAATCGTATCGATACGCGGCACAGGTGTATGGTTTCCCCCCTATCACATATGCTCCGGATGATGGAAGTTTACGTGTGATTTCTTTTCCAGGCGTGGTTAAAAGCATCACCAGGATGACATAGCCTTGCATGCAAAATATTGTCCAGATCAGATAAAAAAATTGGTCCGCACATTGGAAGTTTATGTTCGACTCATTTCCAGATGTGGTAAAAGAGCATCATCCAGATGGTATAGCCTTTCATGCAAAATCTTGTCCGGATCAGATAAAGAAATTGATCTGCTATGGGAAGTTTACATTCGACATCTTTCCGGGTGTGGTAAAAAAGCATCGCCTTGATGATGTAGCCTTGCATGCAAAATATTGACCGGATCAGATAAAAAAATTAGTCCGCACATTGGAAGTTTACGTTCGATTTCTTTTCTGGATGTGGTAAAAAAGCATCGCCCGGATGATGTAGACTTGCATCCAAAATCTGGTCTGGATCAGGTAAAAAAATTGGTCCGCACATTAAAAAATTACATTCGATTTCTTTCCGGATGTGGTTAAAAAGCATCGCCCGGATGATATAGCCTTGCATGCAAAATTTTGTCCGGATCGAATAAAAAAATTGGTCCGCACATTAAAAAATTACATTCGATTTCTTTCCGGATGTGGTTAAAAAGCATCGCCCGGATGATATAGCCTTGCATGCAAAATTTTGTCCGGATCGAATAAAAAAATTGGTCCGCACATGGGAAGTTTACATTCGATTTCTTTTCTAGATGTGGTTGAAAGCATCGCTTCAATGATGTATCCTTGCATGCACAATTTTGTGTGGATCCGATTAAAAATATGGTCCGGATGATGGAAGTTTACATGCGAAATCTTTTTCAGATCTAGTTAAAAGCATCGCATTGGCAATGAAGGCTTGTATGCAAAATCTTGTCCGAATCTTTTCCGAAATATGGCTCAGAAAATAGAAGATTACAAATAGGTCAGCTTCTTTAAGTGTCATGTATCAAACTCAAATACAACTACCCCACCCCCCTCCCACGTAGAATGGAGCTGGAACATTTTGGGTGTGTCAGAACCGCTTTTTCTCCTCTACTTACGATAGTGCTTTTTCCCTTGGCATTATTGACAACTTTAACCTGAAATGGGGGTAGAAAAAACTTCCGTTTCCGAGAGATTCTCGCTCTGTCCGCTGCTGAGAGGTGTGAAAGATCACGTACCTCACTTGGCTATGACAAAGGGTCAGGCCGAAGAGAGTAGAAATTGGACTCTTTTTTTTTTTTTTTTTTTTTTTTTTTTTTTTAATAAAACTCTGGATGATTCTTGCCCGCTGGTCCCTTGTTACCTTAAGTCACAACCTGTTAGTACTTTTGGCTAGAATGGGAAATGTGTTCAAGGATGAGTCAGTATTACAGATAGATACTAGTGTATCACATATAGGGGTGAACCGATTCATCGATATATCGAAGTATTGATACTTTTGCCATATCGATATACATATCGATACAAGAGATGAAGAATCGATTCAAAACGATATCTATCCTATATAAGTTACTTTAATCTTCAGCAGTCATGAATAATTATTTGTCGTTTGCCTTTAAACTGAGAATCGATAATGTATCGTATCGTAGGCTGTGTATCGTTAATCGTATCGATACGCGGCACAGGTGTATGGTTTCCCCCCTATCACATATGCTCCGGATGATGGAAGTTTACGTGTGATTTCTTTTCCAGGCGTGGTTAAAAGCATCACCAGGATGACATAGCCTTGCATGCAAAATATTGTCCAGATCAGATAAAAAAATTGGTCCGCACATTGGAAGTTTATGTTCGACTCATTTCCAGATGTGGTAAAAGAGCATCATCCAGATGGTATAGCCTTTCATGCAAAATCTTGTCCGGATCAGATAAAGAAATTGATCTGCTATGGGAAGTTTACATTCGACATCTTTCCGGGTGTGGTAAAAAAGCATCGCCTTGATGATGTAGCCTTGCATGCAAAATATTGACCGGATCAGATAAAAAAATTAGTCCGCACATTGGAAGTTTACGTTCGATTTCTTTTCTGGATGTGGTAAAAAAGCATCGCCCGGATGATGTAGACTTGCATCCAAAATCTGGTCTGGATCAGGTAAAAAAATTGGTCCGCACATTAAAAAATTACATTCGATTTCTTTCCGGATGTGGTTAAAAAGCATCGCCCGGATGATATAGCCTTGCATGCAAAATTTTGTCCGGATCGAATAAAAAAATTGGTCCGCACATTAAAAAATTACATTCGATTTCTTTCCGGATGTGGTTAAAAAGCATCGCCCGGATGATATAGCCTTGCATGCAAAATTTTGTCCGGATCGAATAAAAAAATTGGTCCGCACATGGGAAGTTTACATTCGATTTCTTTTCTAGATGTGGTTGAAAGCATCGCTTCAATGATGTATCCTTGCATGCACAATTTTGTGTGGATCCGATTAAAAATATGGTCCGGATGATGGAAGTTTACATGCGAAATCTTTTTCAGATCTAGTTAAAAGCATCGCATTGGCAATGAAGGCTTGTATGCAAAATCTTGTCCGAATCTTTTCCGAAATATGGCTCAGAAAATAGAAGATTACAAATAGGTCAGCTTCTTTAAGTGTCATGTATCAAACTCAAATACAACTACCCCACCCCCCTCCCACGTAGAATGGAGCTGGAACATTTTGGGTGTGTCAGAACCGCTTTTTCTCCTCTACTTACGATAGTGCTTTTTCCCTTGGCATTATTGACAACTTTAACCTGAAATGGGGGTAGAAAAAACTTCCGTTTCCGAGAGATTCTCGCTCTGTCCGCTGCTGAGAGGTGTGAAAGATCACGTACCTCACTTGGCTATGACAAAGGGTCAGGCCGAAGAGAGTAGAAATTGGACTCTTTTTTTTTTTTTTTTTTTTTTTTTTTTTTTTAATAAAACTCTGGATGATTCTTGCCCGCTGGTCCCTTGTTACCTTAAGTCACAACCTGTTAGTACTTTTGGCTAGAATGGGAAATGTGTTCAAGGATGAGTCAGTATTACAGATAGATACTAGTGTATCACATATAGGGGTGAACCGATTCATCGATATATCGAAGTATTGATACTTTTGCCATATCGATATACATATCGATACAAGAGATGAAGAATCGATTCAAAACGATATCTATCCTATATAAGTTACTTTAATCTTCAGCAGTCATGAATAATTATTTGTCGTTTGCCTTTAAACTGAGAATCGATAATGTATCGTATCGTAGGCTGTGTATCGTTAATCGTATCGATACGCGGCACAGGTGTATGGTTTCCCCCCTATCACATATGCTCCGGATGATGGAAGTTTACGTGTGATTTCTTTTCCAGGCGTGGTTAAAAGCATCACCAGGATGACATAGCCTTGCATGCAAAATATTGTCCAGATCAGATAAAAAAATTGGTCCGCACATTGGAAGTTTATGTTCGACTCATTTCCAGATGTGGTAAAAGAGCATCATCCAGATGGTATAGCCTTTCATGCAAAATCTTGTCCGGATCAGATAAAGAAATTGATCTGCTATGGGAAGTTTACATTCGACATCTTTCCGGGTGTGGTAAAAAAGCATCGCCTTGATGATGTAGCCTTGCATGCAAAATATTGACCGGATCAGATAAAAAAATTAGTCCGCACATTGGAAGTTTACGTTCGATTTCTTTTCTGGATGTGGTAAAAAAGCATCGCCCGGATGATGTAGACTTGCATCCAAAATCTGGTCTGGATCAGGTAAAAAAATTGGTCCGCACATTAAAAAATTACATTCGATTTCTTTCCGGATGTGGTTAAAAAGCATCGCCCGGATGATATAGCCTTGCATGCAAAATTTTGTCCGGATCGAATAAAAAAATTGGTCCGCACATTAAAAAATTACATTCGATTTCTTTCCGGATGTGGTTAAAAAGCATCGCCCGGATGATATAGCCTTGCATGCAAAATTTTGTCCGGATCGAATAAAAAAATTGGTCCGCACATGGGAAGTTTACATTCGATTTCTTTTCTAGATGTGGTTGAAAGCATCGCTTCAATGATGTATCCTTGCATGCACAATTTTGTGTGGATCCGATTAAAAATATGGTCCGGATGATGGAAGTTTACATGCGAAATCTTTTTCAGATCTAGTTAAAAGCATCGCATTGGCAATGAAGGCTTGTATGCAAAATCTTGTCCGAATCTTTTCCGAAATATGGCTCAGAAAATAGAAGATTACAAATAGGTCAGCTTCTTTAAGTGTCATGTATCAAACTCAAATACAACTACCCCACCCCCCTCCCACGTAGAATGGAGCTGGAACATTTTGGGTGTGTCAGAACCGCTTTTTCTCCTCTACTTACGATAGTGCTTTTTCCCTTGGCATTATTGACAACTTTAACCTGAAATGGGGGTAGAAAAAACTTCCGTTTCCGAGAGATTCTCGCTCTGTCCGCTGCTGAGAGGTGTGAAAGATCACGTACCTCACTTGGCTATGACAAAGGGTCAGGCCGAAGAGAGTAGAAATTGGACTCTTTTTTTTTTTTTTTTTTTTTTTTTTTTTTTTAATAAAACTCTGGATGATTCTTGCCCGCTGGTCCCTTGTTACCTTAAGTCACAACCTGTTAGTACTTTTGGCTAGAATGGGAAATGTGTTCAAGGATGAGTCAGTATTACAGATAGATACTAGTGTATCACATATAGGGGTGAACCGATTCATCGATATATCGAAGTATTGATACTTTTGCCATATCGATATACATATCGATACAAGAGATGAAGAATCGATTCAAAACGATATCTATCCTATATAAGTTACTTTAATCTTCAGCAGTCATGAATAATTATTTGTCGTTTGCCTTTAAACTGAGAATCGATAATGTATCGTATCGTAGGCTGTGTATCGTTAATCGTATCGATACGCGGCACAGGTGTATGGTTTCCCCCCTATCACATATGCTCCGGATGATGGAAGTTTACGTGTGATTTCTTTTCCAGGCGTGGTTAAAAGCATCACCAGGATGACATAGCCTTGCATGCAAAATATTGTCCAGATCAGATAAAAAAATTGGTCCGCACATTGGAAGTTTATGTTCGACTCATTTCCAGATGTGGTAAAAGAGCATCATCCAGATGGTATAGCCTTTCATGCAAAATCTTGTCCGGATCAGATAAAGAAATTGATCTGCTATGGGAAGTTTACATTCGACATCTTTCCGGGTGTGGTAAAAAAGCATCGCCTTGATGATGTAGCCTTGCATGCAAAATATTGACCGGATCAGATAAAAAAATTAGTCCGCACATTGGAAGTTTACGTTCGATTTCTTTTCTGGATGTGGTAAAAAAGCATCGCCCGGATGATGTAGACTTGCATCCAAAATCTGGTCTGGATCAGGTAAAAAAATTGGTCCGCACATTAAAAAATTACATTCGATTTCTTTCCGGATGTGGTTAAAAAGCATCGCCCGGATGATATAGCCTTGCATGCAAAATTTTGTCCGGATCGAATAAAAAAATTGGTCCGCACATTAAAAAATTACATTCGATTTCTTTCCGGATGTGGTTAAAAAGCATCGCCCGGATGATATAGCCTTGCATGCAAAATTTTGTCCGGATCGAATAAAAAAATTGGTCCGCACATGGGAAGTTTACATTCGATTTCTTTTCTAGATGTGGTTGAAAGCATCGCTTCAATGATGTATCCTTGCATGCACAATTTTGTGTGGATCCGATTAAAAATATGGTCCGGATGATGGAAGTTTACATGCGAAATCTTTTTCAGATCTAGTTAAAAGCATCGCATTGGCAATGAAGGCTTGTATGCAAAATCTTGTCCGAATCTTTTCCGAAATATGGCTCAGAAAATAGAAGATTACAAATAGGTCAGCTTCTTTAAGTGTCATGTATCAAACTCAAATACAACTACCCCACCCCCCTCCCACGTAGAATGGAGCTGGAACATTTTGGGTGTGTCAGAACCGCTTTTTCTCCTCTACTTACGATAGTGCTTTTTCCCTTGGCATTATTGACAACTTTAACCTGAAATGGGGGTAGAAAAAACTTCCGTTTCCGAGAGATTCTCGCTCTGTCCGCTGCTGAGAGGTGTGAAAGATCACGTACCTCACTTGGCTATGACAAAGGGTCAGGCCGAAGAGAGTAGAAATTGGACTCTTTTTTTTTTTTTTTTTTTTTTTTTTAATAAAACTCTGGATGATTCTTGCCCGCTGGTCCCTTGTTACCTTAAGTCACAACCTGTTAGTACTTTTGGCTAGAATGGGAAATGTGTTCAAGGATGAGTCAGTATTACAGATAGATACTAGTGTATCACATATAGGGGTGAACCGATTCATCGATATATCGAAGTATTGATACTTTTGCCATATCGATATACATATCGATACAAGAGATGAAGAATCGATTCAAAACGATATCTATCCTATATAAGTTACTTTAATCTTCAGCAGTCATGAATAATTATTTGTCGTTTGCCTTTAAACTGAGAATCGATAATGTATCGTATCGTAGGCTGTGTATCGTTAATCGTATCGATACGCGGCACAGGTGTATGGTTTCCCCCCTATCACATATGCTCCGGATGATGGAAGTTTACGTGTGATTTCTTTTCCAGGCGTGGTTAAAAGCATCACCAGGATGACATAGCCTTGCATGCAAAATATTGTCCAGATCAGATAAAAAAATTGGTCCGCACATTGGAAGTTTATGTTCGACTCATTTCCAGATGTGGTAAAAGAGCATCATCCAGATGGTATAGCCTTTCATGCAAAATCTTGTCCGGATCAGATAAAGAAATTGATCTGCTATGGGAAGTTTACATTCGACATCTTTCCGGGTGTGGTAAAAAAGCATCGCCTTGATGATGTAGCCTTGCATGCAAAATATTGACCGGATCAGATAAAAAAATTAGTCCGCACATTGGAAGTTTACGTTCGATTTCTTTTCTGGATGTGGTAAAAAAGCATCGCCCGGATGATGTAGACTTGCATCCAAAATCTGGTCTGGATCAGGTAAAAAAATTGGTCCGCACATTAAAAAATTACATTCGATTTCTTTCCGGATGTGGTTAAAAAGCATCGCCCGGATGATATAGCCTTGCATGCAAAATTTTGTCCGGATCGAATAAAAAAATTGGTCCGCACATTAAAAAATTACATTCGATTTCTTTCCGGATGTGGTTAAAAAGCATCGCCCGGATGATATAGCCTTGCATGCAAAATTTTGTCCGGATCGAATAAAAAAATTGGTCCGCACATGGGAAGTTTACATTCGATTTCTTTTCTAGATGTGGTTGAAAGCATCGCTTCAATGATGTATCCTTGCATGCACAATTTTGTGTGGATCCGATTAAAAATATGGTCCGGATGATGGAAGTTTACATGCGAAATCTTTTTCAGATCTAGTTAAAAGCATCGCATTGGCAATGAAGGCTTGTATGCAAAATCTTGTCCGAATCTTTTCCGAAATATGGCTCAGAAAATAGAAGATTACAAATAGGTCAGCTTCTTTAAGTGTCATGTATCAAACTCAAATACAACTACCCCACCCCCCTCCCACGTAGAATGGAGCTGGAACATTTTGGGTGTGTCAGAACCGCTTTTTCTCCTCTACTTACGATAGTGCTTTTTCCCTTGGCATTATTGACAACTTTAACCTGAAATGGGGGTAGAAAAAACTTCCGTTTCCGAGAGATTCTCGCTCTGTCCGCTGCTGAGAGGTGTGAAAGATCACGTACCTCACTTGGCTATGACAAAGGGTCAGGCCGAAGAGAGTAGAAATTGGACTCTTTTTTTTTTTTTTTTTTTTTTTTTTTTTTTTTAATAAAACTCTGGATGATTCTTGCCCGCTGGTCCCTTGTTACCTTAAGTCACAACCTGTTAGTACTTTTGGCTAGAATGGGAAATGTGTTCAAGGATGAGTCAGTATTACAGATAGATACTAGTGTATCACATATAGGGGTGAACCGATTCATCGATATATCGAAGTATTGATACTTTTGCCATATCGATATACATATCGATACAAGAGATGAAGAATCGATTCAAAACGATATCTATCCTATATAAGTTACTTTAATCTTCAGCAGTCATGAATAATTATTTGTCGTTTGCCTTTAAACTGAGAATCGATAATGTATCGTATCGTAGGCTGTGTATCGTTAATCGTATCGATACGCGGCACAGGTGTATGGTTTCCCCCCTATCACATATGCTCCGGATGATGGAAGTTTACGTGTGATTTCTTTTCCAGGCGTGGTTAAAAGCATCACCAGGATGACATAGCCTTGCATGCAAAATATTGTCCAGATCAGATAAAAAAATTGGTCCGCACATTGGAAGTTTATGTTCGACTCATTTCCAGATGTGGTAAAAGAGCATCATCCAGATGGTATAGCCTTTCATGCAAAATCTTGTCCGGATCAGATAAAGAAATTGATCTGCTATGGGAAGTTTACATTCGACATCTTTCCGGGTGTGGTAAAAAAGCATCGCCTTGATGATGTAGCCTTGCATGCAAAATATTGACCGGATCAGATAAAAAAATTAGTCCGCACATTGGAAGTTTACGTTCGATTTCTTTTCTAGATGTGGTTGAAAGCATCGCTTCAATGATGTATCCTTGCATGCACAATTTTGTGTGGATCCGATTAAAAATATGGTCCGGATGATGGAAGTTTACATGCGAAATCTTTTTCAGATCTAGTTAAAAGCATCGCATTGGCAATGAAGGCTTGTATGCAAAATCTTGTCCGAATCTTCTGACAAAGGGTCAGGCCGAAGAGAGTAAAAATTGGACTCTTTTTTTTTTTTTTTTTTCGATTCTTCATCTCTTGTATCGATATGTATATCGATATGGCAAAAGTATCAATACTTCGATATATCGATGAATCGTTTCACCCCTATATGTGATACTCTAGTATCTATCTGTAATACTGAGCTCAGCCTGGAACACATTTCCCATTCTAGCCAAAAGTACTAACAGGTTGTGACTTAAGGTAACAAGGGGCCAGCGGACAAGAATCATCCTGAGTTTTTAAAAAAAAAAAAAAAAAAGAGTCCAATTTCTACTCTCTTCGGCCTGACCCTTTGTCATAGCCAAGTGAGGTACGTCGTCTTTCACACCTCTCAGCAGCGGACAGAGCGAGAATCTCTCGGAAACGGAAGTTTTTTCTACCCCCATTTCAGGTTAAAGTTGTCAATAATGCCAAGGGAAAAAGCACTATCGTAAGTAGAGGAGAAAAAGCGGTTCTGACACACCCAAAATGTTCCTGCTCCATTCTACGTGGGAGGGGGTGGGGTAGTTGTATTTGAGTTTGATACATGACACTTAAAAAGCTGACCTATTTGTAATCTTCTATTTTCTGAGCCATATTTCGGAGAAGATTCGGACAAGATTTTTCATACAAGCCTTCATTGCCAATGCGATGCTTTTAACTAGATCTGAAAAAGATTTCGCATGTAAACTTCCATCATCCAGACCATATTTTTAATCGGATCCACACAAAATTGTGCATGCAAGGATACATCATTGAAGCGATGCTTTCAACCACATCTAGAAAAGAAATCGAATGTAAACTTCCTATGTGCGGACCAATTTTTTTATTCGATCCGGACAAAATTTTGCATGCAAGGCTATATCATCCGGGCGATGCTTTTTAACCACATCCGGAAAGAAAGCGAATGTAATTTTTTAATGTGCGGACCAATTTTTTTACCTGATCCAGACCAGATTTTGGATGCAAGTCTACATCATCCGGGCGATGCTTTTTTACCACATCCAGAAAAGAAATCGAACGTAAACTTCCAATGTGCGGACTAATTTTTTTATCTGATCCGGTCAATATTTTGCATGCAAGGCTACAACATCAAGGCGATGCATTTTTACCACACCCGGAAAGATGTCGAATGTAAACTTCCCATAGCAGATCAATTTCTTTATCTGATCCGGACAAGATTTTGCATGAAAGGCTATACCATCCGGATGATGCTCTTTTACCACATCTGGAAATGAGTCGAACATAAACTTCCAATGTGAGGACCAATTTTTTTATCTGATCTGGACAATATTTTGCATGCAAGGCTATGTCATCCTGGTGATGCTTTTAACCACACCTGGAAAAGAAATCACACGTAAACTTCCATCATCCGGAGCATATGTGATAGGGGTGAAACCATACACCTGTGCCGCGTATCGATACGATTAACGATACACAGCCTACGATACGATACATTATCGATTCTCAGTTTAAAGAATAAGAAGGCAAACGACAAATAATTATTCATGACTGCTGAAGATTAAAGTAACTTATATAGGATAGATATCGTTTCGAATCGATTCTTCATCTCTTGTATCGATATGTATATCGATATGGCAAAAGTATCAATACTTCGATATATCGATGAATCGTTTCACCCCTATATGTGATACTCTAGTATCTATCTGTAATACTGAACTCAGCCTGGAACACATTTCCCATTCTAGCCAAAAGTACTAACAGGTTGTGACTTAAGGTAACAAGGGGCCAGCGGAAAAGAATCATCCTGAGATTTAAAAAAAAAAAAAAAAAAAAAAAGAGTCCAATTTCAACTCTCTTCGGCCTGACCCTTTGTCATAGCCAAGTGAGGTACGTCGTCTTTCACACCTCTCAGCAGCGGACAGAGCGAGAATCTCTCGGAAACGGAAGTTTTTTCTACCCCCATTTCAGGTTAAAGTTGTCAATAATGCCAAGGGAAAAAGCACTATCGTAAGTAGAGGAGAAAAAGCGGTTCTGACACACCCAAAATGTTCCTGCTCCATTCTACGTGGGACGGGGGTGGGGTAGTTGTATTTGAGTTTGATACATGACACTTAAAAAAGCTGACCTATTTGTAATCTTCTATTTTCTGAGCCATATTTCGGAGAAGATTCGGACAAGATTTTTCATACAAGCCTTCATTGCCAATGCGATGCTTTTAACTAGATCTGAAAAAGATTTCGCATGTAAACTTCCATCATCCAGACCATATTTTTAATCGGATCCACACAAAATTGTGCATGCAAGGATACATCATTGAAGCGATGCTTTCAACCACATCTAGAAAAGAAATCGAATGTAAACTTCCTATGTGCGGACCAATTTTTTTATTCGATCCGGACAAAATTTTGCATGCAAGGCTATATCATCCGGGCGATGCTTTTTAACCACATCCGGAAAGAAAGCGAATGTAATTTTTTAATGTGCGGACCAATTTTTTTACCTGATCCAGACCAGATTTTGGATGCAAGTCTACATCATCCGGGCGATGCTTTTTTACCACATCCAGAAAAGAAATCGAACGTAAACTTCCAATGTGCGGACTAATTTTTTTATCTGATCCGGTCAATATTTTGCATGCAAGGCTACAACATCAAGGCGATGCATTTTTACCACACCCGGAAAGATGTCGAATGTAAACTTCCCATAGCAGATCAATTTCTTTATCTGATCCGGACAAGATTTTGCATGAAAGGCTATACCATCCGGATGATGCTCTTTTACCACATCTGGAAATGAGTCGAACATAAACTTCCAATGTGAGGACCAATTTTTTTATCTGATCTGGACAATATTTTGCATGCAAGGCTATGTCATCCTGGTGATGCTTTTAACCACACCTGGAAAAGAAATCACACGTAAACTTCCATCATCCGGAGCATATGTGATAGGGGTGAAACCATACACCTGTGCCGCGTATCGATACGATTAACGATACACAGCCTACGATACGATACATTATCGATTCTCAGTTTAAAGAATAAGAAGGCAAACGACAAATAATTATTCATGACTGCTGAAGATTAAAGTAACTTATATAGGATAGATATCGTTTCGAATCGATTCTTCATCTCTTGTATCGATATGTATATCGATATGGCAAAAGTATCAATACTTCGATATATCGATGAATCGTTTCACCCCTATATGTGATACTCTAGTATCTATCTGTAATACTGAACTCAGCCTGGAACACATTTCCCATTCTAGCCAAAAGTACTAACAGGTTGTGACTTAAGGTAACAAGGGGCCAGCGGAAAAGAATCATCCTGAGATTTAAAAAAAAAAAAAAAAAAAAAAAGAGTCCAATTTCAACTCTCTTCGGCCTGACCCTTTGTCATAGCCAAGTGAGGTACGTCGTCTTTCACACCTCTCAGCAGCGGACAGAGCGAGAATCTCTCGGAAACGGAAGTTTTTTCTATCCCCATTTCAGGTTAAAGTTGTCAATAATGCCAAGGGAAAAAGCACTATCGTAAGTAGAGGAGAAAAAGCGGTTCTGACACACCCAAAATGTTCCTGCTCCATTCTACGTGGGACGGGGGTGGGGTAGTTGTATTTGAGTTTGATACATGACACTTAAAAAAGCTGACCTATTTGTAATCTTCTATTTTCTGAGCCATATTTCGGAGAAGATTCGGACAAGATTTTTCATACAAGCCTTCATTGCCAATGCGATGCTTTTAACTAGATCTGAAAAAGATTTCGCATGTAAACTTCCATCATCCAGACCATATTTTTAATCGGATCCACACAAAATTGTGCATGCAAGGATACATCATTGAAGCGATGCTTTCAACCACATCTAGAAAAGAAATCGAATGTAAACTTCCTATGTGCGGACCAATTTTTTTATTCGATCCGGACAAAATTTTGCATGCAAGGCTATATCATCCGGGCGATGCTTTTTAACCACATCCGGAAAGAAAGCGAATGTAATTTTTTAATGTGCGGACCAATTTTTTTACCTGATCCAGACCAGATTTTGGATGCAAGTCTACATCATCCGGGCGATGCTTTTTTACCACATCCAGAAAAGAAATCGAACGTAAACTTCCAATGTGCGGACTAATTTTTTTATCTGATCCGGTCAATATTTTGCATGCAAGGCTACAACATCAAGGCGATGCATTTTTACCACACCCGGAAAGATGTCGAATGTAAACTTCCCATAGCAGATCAATTTCTTTATCTGATCCGGACAAGATTTTGCATGAAAGGCTATACCATCCGGATGATGCTCTTTTACCACATCTGGAAATGAGTCGAACATAAACTTCCAATGTGAGGACCAATTTTTTTATCTGATCTGGACAATATTTTGCATGCAAGGCTATGTCATCCTGGTGATGCTTTTAACCACACCTGGAAAAGAAATCACACGTAAACTTCCATCATCCGGAGCATATGTGATAGGGGTGAAACCATACACCTGTGCCGCGTATCGATACGATTAACGATACACAGCCTACGATACGATACATTATCGATTCTCAGTTTAAAGAATAAGAAGGCAAACGACAAATAATTATTCATGACTGCTGAAGATTAAAGTAACTTATATAGGATAGATATCGTTTCGAATCGATTCTTCATCTCTTGTATCGATATGTATATCGATATGGCAAAAGTATCAATACTTCGATATATCGATGAATCGTTTCACCCCTATATGTGATACTCTAGTATCTATCTGTAATACTGAACTCAGCCTGGAACACATTTCCCATTCTAGCCAAAAGTACTAACAGGTTGTGACTTAAGGTAACAAGGGGCCAGCGGAAAAGAATCATCCTGAGATTTAAAAAAAAAAAAAAAAAAAAAAAAAAGAGTCCAATTTCAACTCTCTTCGGCCTGACCCTTTGTCATAGCCAAGTGAGGTACGTCGTCTTTCACACCTCTCAGCAGCGGACAGAGCGAGAATCTCTCGGAAACGGAAGTTTTTTCTATCCCCATTTCAGGTTAAAGTTGTCAATAATGCCAAGGGAAAAAGCACTATCGTAAGTAGAGGAGAAAAAGCGGTTCTGACACACCCAAAATGTTCCTGCTCCATTCTACGTGGGACGGGGGTGGGGTAGTTGTATTTGAGTTTGATACATGACACTTAAAAAAGCTGACCTATTTGTAATCTTCTATTTTCTGAGCCATATTTCGGAGAAGATTCGGACAAGATTTTTCATACAAGCCTTCATTGCCAATGCGATGCTTTTAACTAGATCTGAAAAAGATTTCGCATGTAAACTTCCATCATCCAGACCATATTTTTAATCGGATCCACACAAAATTGTGCATGCAAGGATACATCATTGAAGCGATGCTTTCAACCACATCTAGAAAAGAAATCGAATGTAAACTTCCTATGTGCGGACCAATTTTTTTATTCGATCCGGACAAAATTTTGCATGCAAGGCTATATCATCCGGGCGATGCTTTTTAACCACATCCGGAAAGAAAGCGAATGTAATTTTTTAATGTGCGGACCAATTTTTTTACCTGATCCAGACCAGATTTTGGATGCAAGTCTACATCATCCGGGCGATGCTTTTTTACCACATCCAGAAAAGAAATCGAACGTAAACTTCCAATGTGCGGACTAATTTTTTTATCTGATCCGGTCAATATTTTGCATGCAAGGCTACAACATCAAGGCGATGCATTTTTACCACACCCGGAAAGATGTCGAATGTAAACTTCCCATAGCAGATCAATTTCTTTATCTGATCCGGACAAGATTTTGCATGAAAGGCTATACCATCCGGATGATGCTCTTTTACCACATCTGGAAATGAGTCGAACATAAACTTCCAATGTGAGGACCAATTTTTTTATCTGATCTGGACAATATTTTGCATGCAAGGCTATGTCATCCTGGTGATGCTTTTAACCACACCTGGAAAAGAAATCACACGTAAACTTCCATCATCCGGAGCATATGTGATAGGGGTGAAACCATACACCTGTGCCGCGTATCGATACGATTAACGATACACAGCCTACGATACGATACATTATCGATTCTCAGTTTAAAGAATAAGAAGGCAAACGACAAATAATTATTCATGACTGCTGAAGATTAAAGTAACTTATATAGGATAGATATCGTTTCGAATCGATTCTTCATCTCTTGTATCGATATGTATATCGATATGGCAAAAGTATCAATACTTCGATATATCGATGAATCGTTTCACCCCTATATGTGATACTCTAGTATCTATCTGTAATACTGAACTCAGCCTGGAACACATTTCCCATTCTAGCCAAAAGTACTAACAGGTTGTGACTTAAGGTAACAAGGGGCCAGCGGAAAAGAATCATCCTGAGATTTAAAAAAAAAAAAAAAAAAAAAAAAGAGTCCAATTTCAACTCTCTTCGGCCTGACCCTTTGTCATAGCCAAGTGAGGTACGTCGTCTTTCACACCTCTCAGCAGCGGACAGAGCGAGAATCTCTCGGAAACGGAAGTTTTTTCTATCCCCATTTCAGGTTAAAGTTGTCAATAATGCCAAGGGAAAAAGCACTATCGTAAGTAGAGGAGAAAAAGCGGTTCTGACACACCCAAAATGTTCCTGCTCCATTCTACGTGGGACGGGGGTGGGGTAGTTGTATTTGAGTTTGATACATGACACTTAAAAAAGCTGACCTATTTGTAATCTTCTATTTTCTGAGCCATATTTCGGAGAAGATTCGGACAAGATTTTTCATACAAGCCTTCATTGCCAATGCGATGCTTTTAACTAGATCTGAAAAAGATTTCGCATGTAAACTTCCATCATCCAGACCATATTTTTAATCGGATCCACACAAAATTGTGCATGCAAGGATACATCATTGAAGCGATGCTTTCAACCACATCTAGAAAAGAAATCGAATGTAAACTTCCTATGTGCGGACCAATTTTTTTATTCGATCCGGACAAAATTTTGCATGCAAGGCTATATCATCCGGGCGATGCTTTTTAACCACATCCGGAAAGAAAGCGAATGTAATTTTTTAATGTGCGGACCAATTTTTTTACCTGATCCAGACCAGATTTTGGATGCAAGTCTACATCATCCGGGCGATGCTTTTTTACCACATCCAGAAAAGAAATCGAACGTAAACTTCCAATGTGCGGACTAATTTTTTTATCTGATCCGGTCAATATTTTGCATGCAAGGCTACAACATCAAGGCGATGCATTTTTACCACACCCGGAAAGATGTCGAATGTAAACTTCCCATAGCAGATCAATTTCTTTATCTGATCCGGACAAGATTTTGCATGAAAGGCTATACCATCCGGATGATGCTCTTTTACCACATCTGGAAATGAGTCGAACATAAACTTCCAATGTGAGGACCAATTTTTTTATCTGATCTGGACAATATTTTGCATGCAAGGCTATGTCATCCTGGTGATGCTTTTAACCACACCTGGAAAAGAAATCACACGTAAACTTCCATCATCCGGAGCATATGTGATAGGGGTGAAACCATACACCTGTGCCGCGTATCGATACGATTAACGATACACAGCCTACGATACGATACATTATCGATTCTCAGTTTAAAGAATAAGAAGGCAAACGACAAATAATTATTCATGACTGCTGAAGATTAAAGTAACTTATATAGGATAGATATCGTTTCGAATCGATTCTTCATCTCTTGTATCGATATGTATATCGATATGGCAAAAGTATCAATACTTCGATATATCGATGAATCGTTTCACCCCTATATGTGATACTCTAGTATCTATCTGTAATACTGAACTCAGCCTGGAACACATTTCCCATTCTAGCCAAAAGTACTAACAGGTTGTGACTTAAGGTAACAAGGGGCCAGCGGAAAAGAATCATCCTGAGATTTAAAAAAAAAAAAAAAAAAAAAAGAGTCCAATTTCAACTCTCTTCGGCCTGACCCTTTGTCATAGCCAAGTGAGGTACGTCGTCTTTCACACCTCTCAGCAGCGGACAGAGCGAGAATCTCTCGGAAACGGAAGTTTTTTCTATCCCCATTTCAGGTTAAAGTTGTCAATAATGCCAAGGGAAAAAGCACTATCGTAAGTAGAGGAGAAAAAGCGGTTCTGACACACCCAAAATGTTCCTGCTCCATTCTACGTGGGACGGGGGTGGGGTAGTTGTATTTGAGTTTGATACATGACACTTAAAAAAGCTGACCTATTTGTAATCTTCTATTTTCTGAGCCATATTTCGGAGAAGATTCGGACAAGATTTTTCATACAAGCCTTCATTGCCAATGCGATGCTTTTAACTAGATCTGAAAAAGATTTCGCATGTAAACTTCCATCATCCAGACCATATTTTTAATCGGATCCACACAAAATTGTGCATGCAAGGATACATCATTGAAGCGATGCTTTCAACCACATCTAGAAAAGAAATCGAATGTAAACTTCCTATGTGCGGACCAATATTTTTATTCGATCCGGACAAAATTTTGCATGCAAGGCTATATCATCCGGGCGATGCTTTTTAACCACATCCGGAAAGAAAGCGAATGTAATTTTTTAATGTGCGGACCAATTTTTTTACCTGATCCAGACCAGATTTTGGATGCAAGTCTACATCATCCGGGCGATGCTTTTTTACCACATCCAGAAAAGAAATCGAACGTAAACTTCCAATGTGCGGACTAATTTTTTTATCTGATCCGGTCAATATTTTGCATGCAAGGCTACAACATCAAGGCGATGCATTTTTACCACACCCGGAAAGATGTCGAATGTAAACTTCCCATAGCAGATCAATTTCTTTATCTGATCCGGACAAGATTTTGCATGAAAGGCTATACCATCCGGATGATGCTCTTTTACCACATCTGGAAATGAGTCGAACATAAACTTCCAATGTGAGGACCAATTTTTTTATCTGATCTGGACAATATTTTGCATGCAAGGCTATGTCATCCTGGTGATGCTTTTAACCACACCTGGAAAAGAAATCACACGTAAACTTCCATCATCCGGAGCATATGTGATAGGGGTGAAACCATACACCTGTGCCGCGTATCGATACGATTAACGATACACAGCCTACGATACGATACATTATCGATTCTCAGTTTAAAGAATAAGAAGGCAAACGACAAATAATTATTCATGACTGCTGAAGATTAAAGTAACTTATATAGGATAGATATCGTTTCGAATCGATTCTTCATCTCTTGTATCGATATGTATATCGATATGGCAAAAGTATCAATACTTCGATATATCGATGAATCGTTTCACCCCTATATGTGATACTCTAGTATCTATCTGTAATACTGAACTCAGCCTGGAACACATTTCCCATTCTAGCCAAAAGTACTAACAGGTTGTGACTTAAGGTAACAAGGGGCCAGCGGAAAAGAATCATCCTGAGATTTAAAAAAAAAAAAAAAAAAAAAAAGAGTCCAATTTCAACTCTCTTCGGCCTGACCCTTTGTCATAGCCAAGTGAGGTACGTCGTCTTTCACACCTCTCAGCAGCGGACAGAGCGAGAATCTCTCGGAAACGGAAGTTTTTTCTATCCCCATTTCAGGTTAAAGTTGTCAATAATGCCAAGGGAAAAAGCACTATCGTAAGTAGAGGAGAAAAAGCGGTTCTGACACACCCAAAATGTTCCTGCTCCATTCTACGTGGGACGGGGGTGGGGTAGTTGTATTTGAGTTTGATACATGACACTTAAAAAAGCTGACCTATTTGTAATCTTCTATTTTCTGAGCCATATTTCGGAGAAGATTCGGACAAGATTTTTCATACAAGCCTTCATTGCCAATGCGATGCTTTTAACTAGATCTGAAAAAGATTTCGCATGTAAACTTCCATCATCCAGACCATATTTTTAATCGGATCCACACAAAATTGTGCATGCAAGGATACATCATTGAAGCGATGCTTTCAACCACATCTAGAAAAGAAATCGAATGTAAACTTCCTATGTGCGGACCAATATTTTTATTCGATCCGGACAAAATTTTGCATGCAAGGCTATATCATCCGGGCGATGCTTTTTAACCACATCCGGAAAGAAAGCGAATGTAATTTTTTAATGTGCGGACCAATTTTTTTACCTGATCCAGACCAGATTTTGGATGCAAGTCTACATCATCCGGGCGATGCTTTTTTACCACATCCAGAAAAGAAATCGAACGTAAACTTCCAATGTGCGGACTAATTTTTTTATCTGATCCGGTCAATATTTTGCATGCAAGGCTACAACATCAAGGCGATGCATTTTTACCACACCCGGAAAGATGTCGAATGTAAACTTCCCATAGCAGATCAATTTCTTTATCTGATCCGGACAAGATTTTGCATGAAAGGCTATACCATCCGGATGATGCTCTTTTACCACATCTGGAAATGAGTCGAACATAAACTTCCAATGTGAGGACCAATTTTTTTATCTGATCTGGACAATATTTTGCATGCAAGGCTATGTCATCCTGGTGATGCTTTTAACCACACCTGGAAAAGAAATCACACGTAAACTTCCATCATCCGGAGCATATGTGATAGGGGTGAAACCATACACCTGTGCCGCGTATCGATACGATTAACGATACACAGCCTACGATACGATACATTATCGATTCTCAGTTTAAAGAATAAGAAGGCAAACGACAAATAATTATTCATGACTGCTGAAGATTAAAGTAACTTATATAGGATAGATATCGTTTCGAATCGATTCTTCATCTCTTGTATCGATATGTATATCGATATGGCAAAAGTATCAATACTTCGATATATCGATGAATCGTTTCACCCCTATATGTGATACTCTAGTATCTATCTGTAATACTGAACTCAGCCTGGAACACATTTCCCATTCTAGCCAAAAGTACTAACAGGTTGTGACTTAAGGTAACAAGGGGCCAGCGGAAAAGAATCATCCTGAGATTTAAAAAAAAAAAAAAAAAAAAAAAGAGTCCAATTTCAACTCTCTTCGGCCTGACCCTTTGTCATAGCCAAGTGAGGTACGTCGTCTTTCACACCTCTCAGCAGCGGACAGAGCGAGAATCTCTCGGAAACGGAAGTTTTTTCTATCCCCATTTCAGGTTAAAGTTGTCAATAATGCCAAGGGAAAAAGCACTATCGTAAGTAGAGGAGAAAAAGCGGTTCTGACACACCCAAAATGTTCCTGCTCCATTCTACGTGGGACGGGGGTGGGGTAGTTGTATTTGAGTTTGATACATGACACTTAAAAAAGCTGACCTATTTGTAATCTTCTATTTTCTGAGCCATATTTCGGAGAAGATTCGGACAAGATTTTTCATACAAGCCTTCATTGCCAATGCGATGCTTTTAACTAGATCTGAAAAAGATTTCGCATGTAAACTTCCATCATCCAGACCATATTTTTAATCGGATCCACACAAAATTGTGCATGCAAGGATACATCATTGAAGCGATGCTTTCAACCACATCTAGAAAAGAAATCGAATGTAAACTTCCTATGTGCGGACCAATATTTTTATTCGATCCGGACAAAATTTTGCATGCAAGGCTATATCATCCGGGCGATGCTTTTTAACCACATCCGGAAAGAAAGCGAATGTAATTTTTTAATGTGCGGACCAATTTTTTTACCTGATCCAGACCAGATTTTGGATGCAAGTCTACATCATCCGGGCGATGCTTTTTTACCACATCCAGAAAAGAAATCGAACGTAAACTTCCAATGTGCGGACTAATTTTTTTATCTGATCCGGTCAATATTTTGCATGCAAGGCTACAACATCAAGGCGATGCATTTTTACCACACCCGGAAAGATGTCGAATGTAAACTTCCCATAGCAGATCAATTTCTTTATCTGATCCGGACAAGATTTTGCATGAAAGGCTATACCATCCGGATGATGCTCTTTTACCACATCTGGAAATGAGTCGAACATAAACTTCCAATGTGAGGACCAATTTTTTTATCTGATCTGGACAATATTTTGCATGCAAGGCTATGTCATCCTGGTGATGCTTTTAACCACACCTGGAAAAGAAATCACACGTAAACTTCCATCATCCGGAGCATATGTGATAGGGGTGAAACCATACACCTGTGCCGCGTATCGATACGATTAACGATACACAGCCTACGATACGATACATTATCGATTCTCAGTTTAAAGAATAAGAAGGCAAACGACAAATAATTATTCATGACTGCTGAAGATTAAAGTAACTTATATAGGATAGATATCGTTTCGAATCGATTCTTCATCTCTTGTATCGATATGTATATCGATATGGCAAAAGTATCAATACTTCGATATATCGATGAATCGTTTCACCCCTATATGTGATACTCTAGTATCTATCTGTAATACTGAACTCAGCCTGGAACACATTTCCCATTCTAGCCAAAAGTACTAACAGGTTGTGACTTAAGGTAACAAGGGGCCAGCGGAAAAGAATCATCCTGAGATTTAAAAAAAAAAAAAAAAAAAAAAAGAGTCCAATTTCAACTCTCTTCGGCCTGACCCTTTGTCATAGCCAAGTGAGGTACGTCGTCTTTCACACCTCTCAGCAGCGGACAGAGCGAGAATCTCTCGGAAACGGAAGTTTTTTCTATCCCCATTTCAGGTTAAAGTTGTCAATAATGCCAAGGGAAAAAGCACTATCGTAAGTAGAGGAGAAAAAGCGGTTCTGACACACCCAAAATGTTCCTGCTCCATTCTACGTGGGACGGGGGTGGGGTAGTTGTATTTGAGTTTGATACATGACACTTAAAAAAGCTGACCTATTTGTAATCTTCTATTTTCTGAGCCATATTTCGGAGAAGATTCGGACAAGATTTTTCATACAAGCCTTCATTGCCAATGCGATGCTTTTAACTAGATCTGAAAAAGATTTCGCATGTAAACTTCCATCATCCAGACCATATTTTTAATCGGATCCACACAAAATTGTGCATGCAAGGATACATCATTGAAGCGATGCTTTCAACCACATCTAGAAAAGAAATCGAATGTAAACTTCCTATGTGCGGACCAATATTTTTATTCGATCCGGACAAAATTTTGCATGCAAGGCTATATCATCCGGGCGATGCTTTTTAACCACATCCGGAAAGAAAGCGAATGTAATTTTTTAATGTGCGGACCAATTTTTTTACCTGATCCAGACCAGATTTTGGATGCAAGTCTACATCATCCGGGCGATGCTTTTTTACCACATCCAGAAAAGAAATCGAACGTAAACTTCCAATGTGCGGACTAATTTTTTTATCTGATCCGGTCAATATTTTGCATGCAAGGCTACAACATCAAGGCGATGCATTTTTACCACACCCGGAAAGATGTCGAATGTAAACTTCCCATAGCAGATCAATTTCTTTATCTGATCCGGACAAGATTTTGCATGAAAGGCTATACCATCCGGATGATGCTCTTTTACCACATCTGGAAATGAGTCGAACATAAACTTCCAATGTGAGGACCAATTTTTTTATCTGATCTGGACAATATTTTGCATGCAAGGCTATGTCATCCTGGTGATGCTTTTAACCACACCTGGAAAAGAAATCACACGTAAACTTCCATCATCCGGAGCATATGTGATAGGGGTGAAACCATACACCTGTGCCGCGTATCGATACGATTAACGATACACAGCCTACGATACGATACATTATCGATTCTCAGTTTAAAGAATAAGAAGGCAAACGACAAATAATTATTCATGACTGCTGAAGATTAAAGTAACTTATATAGGATAGATATCGTTTCGAATCGATTCTTCATCTCTTGTATCGATATGTATATCGATATGGCAAAAGTATCAATACTTCGATATATCGATGAATCGTTTCACCCCTATATGTGATACTCTAGTATCTATCTGTAATACTGAACTCAGCCTGGAACACATTTCCCATTCTAGCCAAAAGTACTAACAGGTTGTGACTTAAGGTAACAAGGGGCCAGCGGAAAAGAATCATCCTGAGATTTAAAAAAAAAAAAAAAAAAAAAAAAGAGTCCAATTTCAACTCTCTTCGGCCTGACCCTTTGTCATAGCCAAGTGAGGTACGTCGTCTTTCACACCTCTCAGCAGCGGACAGAGCGAGAATCTCTCGGAAACGGAAGTTTTTTCTATCCCCATTTCAGGTTAAAGTTGTCAATAATGCCAAGGGAAAAAGCACTATCGTAAGTAGAGGAGAAAAAGCGGTTCTGACACACCCAAAATGTTCCTGCTCCATTCTACGTGGGACGGGGGTGGGGTAGTTGTATTTGAGTTTGATACATGACACTTAAAAAAGCTGACCTATTTGTAATCTTCTATTTTCTGAGCCATATTTCGGAGAAGATTCGGACAAGATTTTTCATACAAGCCTTCATTGCCAATGCGATGCTTTTAACTAGATCTGAAAAAGATTTCGCATGTAAACTTCCATCATCCAGACCATATTTTTAATCGGATCCACACAAAATTGTGCATGCAAGGATACATCATTGAAGCGATGCTTTCAACCACATCTAGAAAAGAAATCGAATGTAAACTTCCTATGTGCGGACCAATATTTTTATTCGATCCGGACAAAATTTTGCATGCAAGGCTATATCATCCGGGCGATGCTTTTTAACCACATCCGGAAAGAAAGCGAATGTAATTTTTTAATGTGCGGACCAATTTTTTTACCTGATCCAGACCAGATTTTGGATGCAAGTCTACATCATCCGGGCGATGCTTTTTTACCACATCCAGAAAAGAAATCGAACGTAAACTTCCAATGTGCGGACTAATTTTTTTATCTGATCCGGTCAATATTTTGCATGCAAGGCTACAACATCAAGGCGATGCATTTTTACCACACCCGGAAAGATGTCGAATGTAAACTTCCCATAGCAGATCAATTTCTTTATCTGATCCGGACAAGATTTTGCATGAAAGGCTATACCATCCGGATGATGCTCTTTTACCACATCTGGAAATGAGTCGAACATAAACTTCCAATGTGAGGACCAATTTTTTTATCTGATCTGGACAATATTTTGCATGCAAGGCTATGTCATCCTGGTGATGCTTTTAACCACACCTGGAAAAGAAATCACACGTAAACTTCCATCATCCGGAGCATATGTGATAGGGGTGAAACCATACACCTGTGCCGCGTATCGATACGATTAACGATACACAGCCTACGATACGATACATTATCGATTCTCAGTTTAAAGAATAAGAAGGCAAACGACAAATAATTATTCATGACTGCTGAAGATTAAAGTAACTTATATAGGATAGATATCGTTTCGAATCGATTCTTCATCTCTTGTATCGATATGTATATCGATATGGCAAAAGTATCAATACTTCGATATATCGATGAATCGTTTCACCCCTATATGTGATACTCTAGTATCTATCTGTAATACTGAACTCAGCCTGGAACACATTTCCCATTCTAGCCAAAAGTACTAACAGGTTGTGACTTAAGGTAACAAGGGGCCAGCGGAAAAGAATCATCCTGAGATTTAAAAAAAAAAAAAAAAAAAAAAAAGAGTCCAATTTCAACTCTCTTCGGCCTGACCCTTTGTCATAGCCAAGTGAGGTACGTCGTCTTTCACACCTCTCAGCAGCGGACAGAGCGAGAATCTCTCGGAAACGGAAGTTTTTTCTATCCCCATTTCAGGTTAAAGTTGTCAATAATGCCAAGGGAAAAAGCACTATCGTAAGTAGAGGAGAAAAAGCGGTTCTGACACACCCAAAATGTTCCTGCTCCATTCTACGTGGGACGGGGGTGGGGTAGTTGTATTTGAGTTTGATACATGACACTTAAAAAAGCTGACCTATTTGTAATCTTCTATTTTCTGAGCCATATTTCGGAGAAGATTCGGACAAGATTTTTCATACAAGCCTTCATTGCCAATGCGATGCTTTTAACTAGATCTGAAAAAGATTTCGCATGTAAACTTCCATCATCCAGACCATATTTTTAATCGGATCCACACAAAATTGTGCATGCAAGGATACATCATTGAAGCGATGCTTTCAACCACATCTAGAAAAGAAATCGAATGTAAACTTCCTATGTGCGGACCAATATTTTTATTCGATCCGGACAAAATTTTGCATGCAAGGCTATATCATCCGGGCGATGCTTTTTAACCACATCCGGAAAGAAAGCGAATGTAATTTTTTAATGTGCGGACCAATTTTTTTACCTGATCCAGACCAGATTTTGGATGCAAGTCTACATCATCCGGGCGATGCTTTTTTACCACATCCAGAAAAGAAATCGAACGTAAACTTCCAATGTGCGGACTAATTTTTTTATCTGATCCGGTCAATATTTTGCATGCAAGGCTACAACATCAAGGCGATGCATTTTTACCACACCCGGAAAGATGTCGAATGTAAACTTCCCATAGCAGATCAATTTCTTTATCTGATCCGGACAAGATTTTGCATGAAAGGCTATACCATCCGGATGATGCTCTTTTACCACATCTGGAAATGAGTCGAACATAAACTTCCAATGTGAGGACCAATTTTTTTATCTGATCTGGACAATATTTTGCATGCAAGGCTATGTCATCCTGGTGATGCTTTTAACCACACCTGGAAAAGAAATCACACGTAAACTTCCATCATCCGGAGCATATGTGATAGGGGTGAAACCATACACCTGTGCCGCGTATCGATACGATTAACGATACACAGCCTACGATACGATACATTATCGATTCTCAGTTTAAAGAATAAGAAGGCAAACGACAAATAATTATTCATGACTGCTGAAGATTAAAGTAACTTATATAGGATAGATATCGTTTCGAATCGATTCTTCATCTCTTGTATCGATATGTATATCGATATGGCAAAAGTATCAATACTTCGATATATCGATGAATCGTTTCACCCCTATATGTGATACTCTAGTATCTATCTGTAATACTGAACTCAGCCTGGAACACATTTCCCATTCTAGCCAAAAGTACTAACAGGTTGTGACTTAAGGTAACAAGGGGCCAGCGGAAAAGAATCATCCTGAGATTTAAAAAAAAAAAAAAAAAAAAAAAGAGTCCAATTTCAACTCTCTTCGGCCTGACCCTTTGTCATAGCCAAGTGAGGTACGTCGTCTTTCACACCTCTCAGCAGCGGACAGAGCGAGAATCTCTCGGAAACGGAAGTTTTTTCTATCCCCATTTCAGGTTAAAGTTGTCAATAATGCCAAGGGAAAAAGCACTATCGTAAGTAGAGGAGAAAAAGCGGTTCTGACACACCCAAAATGTTCCTGCTCCATTCTACGTGGGACGGGGGTGGGGTAGTTGTATTTGAGTTTGATACATGACACTTAAAAAAGCTGACCTATTTGTAATCTTCTATTTTCTGAGCCATATTTCGGAGAAGATTCGGACAAGATTTTTCATACAAGCCTTCATTGCCAATGCGATGCTTTTAACTAGATCTGAAAAAGATTTCGCATGTAAACTTCCATCATCCAGACCATATTTTTAATCGGATCCACACAAAATTGTGCATGCAAGGATACATCATTGAAGCGATGCTTTCAACCACATCTAGAAAAGAAATCGAATGTAAACTTCCTATGTGCGGACCAATATTTTTATTCGATCCGGACAAAATTTTGCATGCAAGGCTATATCATCCGGGCGATGCTTTTTAACCACATCCGGAAAGAAAGCGAATGTAATTTTTTAATGTGCGGACCAATTTTTTTACCTGATCCAGACCAGATTTTGGATGCAAGTCTACATCATCCGGGCGATGCTTTTTTACCACATCCAGAAAAGAAATCGAACGTAAACTTCCAATGTGCGGACTAATTTTTTTATCTGATCCGGTCAATATTTTGCATGCAAGGCTACAACATCAAGGCGATGCATTTTTACCACACCCGGAAAGATGTCGAATGTAAACTTCCCATAGCAGATCAATTTCTTTATCTGATCCGGACAAGATTTTGCATGAAAGGCTATACCATCCGGATGATGCTCTTTTACCACATCTGGAAATGAGTCGAACATAAACTTCCAATGTGAGGACCAATTTTTTTATCTGATCTGGACAATATTTTGCATGCAAGGCTATGTCATCCTGGTGATGCTTTTAACCACACCTGGAAAAGAAATCACACGTAAACTTCCATCATCCGGAGCATATGTGATAGGGGTGAAACCATACACCTGTGCCGCGTATCGATACGATTAACGATACACAGCCTACGATACGATACATTATCGATTCTCAGTTTAAAGAATAAGAAGGCAAACGACAAATAATTATTCATGACTGCTGAAGATTAAAGTAACTTATATAGGATAGATATCGTTTCGAATCGATTCTTCATCTCTTGTATCGATATGTATATCGATATGGCAAAAGTATCAATACTTCGATATATCGATGAATCGTTTCACCCCTATATGTGATACTCTAGTATCTATCTGTAATACTGAACTCAGCCTGGAACACATTTCCCATTCTAGCCAAAAGTACTAACAGGTTGTGACTTAAGGTAACAAGGGGCCAGCGGAAAAGAATCATCCTGAGATTTAAAAAAAAAAAAAAAAAAAAAAAGAGTCCAATTTCAACTCTCTTCGGCCTGACCCTTTGTCATAGCCAAGTGAGGTACGTCGTCTTTCACACCTCTCAGCAGCGGACAGAGCGAGAATCTCTCGGAAACGGAAGTTTTTTCTATCCCCATTTCAGGTTAAAGTTGTCAATAATGCCAAGGGAAAAAGCACTATCGTAAGTAGAGGAGAAAAAGCGGTTCTGACACACCCAAAATGTTCCTGCTCCATTCTACGTGGGACGGGGGTGGGGTAGTTGTATTTGAGTTTGATACATGACACTTAAAAAAGCTGACCTATTTGTAATCTTCTATTTTCTGAGCCATATTTCGGAGAAGATTCGGACAAGATTTTTCATACAAGCCTTCATTGCCAATGCGATGCTTTTAACTAGATCTGAAAAAGATTTCGCATGTAAACTTCCATCATCCAGACCATATTTTTAATCGGATCCACACAAAATTGTGCATGCAAGGATACATCATTGAAGCGATGCTTTCAACCACATCTAGAAAAGAAATCGAATGTAAACTTCCTATGTGCGGACCAATATTTTTATTCGATCCGGACAAAATTTTGCATGCAAGGCTATATCATCCGGGCGATGCTTTTTAACCACATCCGGAAAGAAAGCGAATGTAATTTTTTAATGTGCGGACCAATTTTTTTACCTGATCCAGACCAGATTTTGGATGCAAGTCTACATCATCCGGGCGATGCTTTTTTACCACATCCAGAAAAGAAATCGAACGTAAACTTCCAATGTGCGGACTAATTTTTTTATCTGATCCGGTCAATATTTTGCATGCAAGGCTACAACATCAAGGCGATGCATTTTTACCACACCCGGAAAGATGTCGAATGTAAACTTCCCATAGCAGATCAATTTCTTTATCTGATCCGGACAAGATTTTGCATGAAAGGCTATACCATCCGGATGATGCTCTTTTACCACATCTGGAAATGAGTCGAACATAAACTTCCAATGTGAGGACCAATTTTTTTATCTGATCTGGACAATATTTTGCATGCAAGGCTATGTCATCCTGGTGATGCTTTTAACCACACCTGGAAAAGAAATCACACGTAAACTTCCATCATCCGGAGCATATGTGATAGGGGTGAAACCATACACCTGTGCCGCGTATCGATACGATTAACGATACACAGCCTACGATACGATACATTATCGATTCTCAGTTTAAAGAATAAGAAGGCAAACGACAAATAATTATTCATGACTGCTGAAGATTAAAGTAACTTATATAGGATAGATATCGTTTCGAATCGATTCTTCATCTCTTGTATCGATATGTATATCGATATGGCAAAAGTATCAATACTTCGATATATCGATGAATCGTTTCACCCCTATATGTGATACTCTAGTATCTATCTGTAATACTGAACTCAGCCTGGAACACATTTCCCATTCTAGCCAAAAGTACTAACAGGTTGTGACTTAAGGTAACAAGGGGCCAGCGGAAAAGAATCATCCTGAGATTTAAAAAAAAAAAAAAAAAAAAAAAAAGAGTCCAATTTCAACTCTCTTCGGCCTGACCCTTTGTCATAGCCAAGTGAGGTACGTCGTCTTTCACACCTCTCAGCAGCGGACAGAGCGAGAATCTCTCGGAAACGGAAGTTTTTTCTATCCCCATTTCAGGTTAAAGTTGTCAATAATGCCAAGGGAAAAAGCACTATCGTAAGTAGAGGAGAAAAAGCGGTTCTGACACACCCAAAATGTTCCTGCTCCATTCTACGTGGGACGGGGGTGGGGTAGTTGTATTTGAGTTTGATACATGACACTTAAAAAAGCTGACCTATTTGTAATCTTCTATTTTCTGAGCCATATTTCGGAGAAGATTCGGACAAGATTTTTCATACAAGCCTTCATTGCCAATGCGATGCTTTTAACTAGATCTGAAAAAGATTTCGCATGTAAACTTCCATCATCCAGACCATATTTTTAATCGGATCCACACAAAATTGTGCATGCAAGGATACATCATTGAAGCGATGCTTTCAACCACATCTAGAAAAGAAATCGAATGTAAACTTCCTATGTGCGGACCAATATTTTTATTCGATCCGGACAAAATTTTGCATGCAAGGCTATATCATCCGGGCGATGCTTTTTAACCACATCCGGAAAGAAAGCGAATGTAATTTTTTAATGTGCGGACCAATTTTTTTACCTGATCCAGACCAGATTTTGGATGCAAGTCTACATCATCCGGGCGATGCTTTTTTACCACATCCAGAAAAGAAATCGAACGTAAACTTCCAATGTGCGGACTAATTTTTTTATCTGATCCGGTCAATATTTTGCATGCAAGGCTACAACATCAAGGCGATGCATTTTTACCACACCCGGAAAGATGTCGAATGTAAACTTCCCATAGCAGATCAATTTCTTTATCTGATCCGGACAAGATTTTGCATGAAAGGCTATACCATCCGGATGATGCTCTTTTACCACATCTGGAAATGAGTCGAACATAAACTTCCAATGTGAGGACCAATTTTTTTATCTGATCTGGACAATATTTTGCATGCAAGGCTATGTCATCCTGGTGATGCTTTTAACCACACCTGGAAAAGAAATCACACGTAAACTTCCATCATCCGGAGCATATGTGATAGGGGTGAAACCATACACCTGTGCCGCGTATCGATACGATTAACGATACACAGCCTACGATACGATACATTATCGATTCTCAGTTTAAAGAATAAGAAGGCAAACGACAAATAATTATTCATGACTGCTGAAGATTAAAGTAACTTATATAGGATAGATATCGTTTCGAATCGATTCTTCATCTCTTGTATCGATATGTATATCGATATGGCAAAAGTATCAATACTTCGATATATCGATGAATCGTTTCACCCCTATATGTGATACTCTAGTATCTATCTGTAATACTGAACTCAGCCTGGAACACATTTCCCATTCTAGCCAAAAGTACTAACAGGTTGTGACTTAAGGTAACAAGGGGCCAGCGGAAAAGAATCATCCTGAGATTTAAAAAAAAAAAAAAAAAAAAAAAGAGTCCAATTTCAACTCTCTTCGGCCTGACCCTTTGTCATAGCCAAGTGAGGTACGTCGTCTTTCACACCTCTCAGCAGCGGACAGAGCGAGAATCTCTCGGAAACGGAAGTTTTTTCTATCCCCATTTCAGGTTAAAGTTGTCAATAATGCCAAGGGAAAAAGCACTATCGTAAGTAGAGGAGAAAAAGCGGTTCTGACACACCCAAAATGTTCCTGCTCCATTCTACGTGGGACGGGGGTGGGGTAGTTGTATTTGAGTTTGATACATGACACTTAAAAAAGCTGACCTATTTGTAATCTTCTATTTTCTGAGCCATATTTCGGAGAAGATTCGGACAAGATTTTTCATACAAGCCTTCATTGCCAATGCGATGCTTTTAACTAGATCTGAAAAAGATTTCGCATGTAAACTTCCATCATCCAGACCATATTTTTAATCGGATCCACACAAAATTGTGCATGCAAGGATACATCATTGAAGCGATGCTTTCAACCACATCTAGAAAAGAAATCGAATGTAAACTTCCTATGTGCGGACCAATATTTTTATTCGATCCGGACAAAATTTTGCATGCAAGGCTATATCATCCGGGCGATGCTTTTTAACCACATCCGGAAAGAAAGCGAATGTAATTTTTTAATGTGCGGACCAATTTTTTTACCTGATCCAGACCAGATTTTGGATGCAAGTCTACATCATCCGGGCGATGCTTTTTTACCACATCCAGAAAAGAAATCGAACGTAAACTTCCAATGTGCGGACTAATTTTTTTATCTGATCCGGTCAATATTTTGCATGCAAGGCTATATCATCCGGGCGATGCTTTTTAACCACATCCGGAAAGAAAGCGAATGTAATTTTTTAATGTGCGGACCAATTTTTTTACCTGATCCAGACCAGATTTTGGATGCAAGTCTACATCATCCGGGCGATGCTTTTTTACCACATCCAGAAAAGAAATCGAACGTAAACTTCCAATGTGCGGACTAATTTTTTTATCTGATCCGGTCAATATTTTGCATGCAAGGCTACAACATCAAGGCGATGCATTTTTACCACACCCGGAAAGATGTCGAATGTAAACTTCCCATAGCAGATCAATTTCTTTATCTGATCCGGACAAGATTTTGCATGAAAGGCTATACCATCCGGATGATGCTCTTTTACCACATCTGGAAATGAGTCGAACATAAACTTCCAATGTGAGGACCAATTTTTTTATCTGATCTGGACAATATTTTGCATGCAAGGCTATGTCATCCTGGTGATGCTTTTAACCACACCTGGAAAAGAAATCACACGTAAACTTCCATCATCCGGAGCATATGTGATAGGGGTGAAACCATACACCTGTGCCGCGTATCGATACGATTAACGATACACAGCCTACGATACGATACATTATCGATTCTCAGTTTAAAGAATAAGAAGGCAAACGACAAATAATTATTCATGACTGCTGAAGATTAAAGTAACTTATATAGGATAGATATCGTTTCGAATCGATTCTTCATCTCTTGTATCGATATGTATATCGATATGGCAAAAGTATCAATACTTCGATATATCGATGAATCGTTTCACCCCTATATGTGATACTCTAGTATCTATCTGTAATACTGAACTCAGCCTGGAACACATTTCCCATTCTAGCCAAAAGTACTAACAGGTTGTGACTTAAGGTAACAAGGGGCCAGCGGAAAAGAATCATCCTGAGATTTAAAAAAAAAAAAAAAAAAAAAAAAAGAGTCCAATTTCAACTCTCTTCGGCCTGACCCTTTGTCATAGCCAAGTGAGGTACGTCGTCTTTCACACCTCTCAGCAGCGGACAGAGCGAGAATCTCTCGGAAACGGAAGTTTTTTCTATCCCCATTTCAGGTTAAAGTTGTCAATAATGCCAAGGGAAAAAGCACTATCGTAAGTAGAGGAGAAAAAGCGGTTCTGACACACCCAAAATGTTCCTGCTCCATTCTACGTGGGACGGGGGTGGGGTAGTTGTATTTGAGTTTGATACATGACACTTAAAAAAGCTGACCTATTTGTAATCTTCTATTTTCTGAGCCATATTTCGGAGAAGATTCGGACAAGATTTTTCATACAAGCCTTCATTGCCAATGCGATGCTTTTAACTAGATCTGAAAAAGATTTCGCATGTAAACTTCCATCATCCAGACCATATTTTTAATCGGATCCACACAAAATTGTGCATGCAAGGATACATCATTGAAGCGATGCTTTCAACCACATCTAGAAAAGAAATCGAATGTAAACTTCCTATGTGCGGACCAATATTTTTATTCGATCCGGACAAAATTTTGCATGCAAGGCTATATCATCCGGGCGATGCTTTTTAACCACATCCGGAAAGAAAGCGAATGTAATTTTTTAATGTGCGGACCAATTTTTTTACCTGATCCAGACCAGATTTTGGATGCAAGTCTACATCATCCGGGCGATGCTTTTTTACCACATCCAGAAAAGAAATCGAACGTAAACTTCCAATGTGCGGACTAATTTTTTTATCTGATCCGGTCAATATTTTGCATGCAAGGCTACAACATCAAGGCGATGCATTTTTACCACACCCGGAAAGATGTCGAATGTAAACTTCCCATAGCAGATCAATTTCTTTATCTGATCCGGACAAGATTTTGCATGAAAGGCTATACCATCCGGATGATGCTCTTTTACCACATCTGGAAATGAGTCGAACATAAACTTCCAATGTGAGGACCAATTTTTTTATCTGATCTGGACAATATTTTGCATGCAAGGCTATGTCATCCTGGTGATGCTTTTAACCACACCTGGAAAAGAAATCACACGTAAACTTCCATCATCCGGAGCATATGTGATAGGGGTGAAACCATACACCTGTGCCGCGTATCGATACGATTAACGATACACAGCCTACGATACGATACATTATCGATTCTCAGTTTAAAGAATAAGAAGGCAAACGACAAATAATTATTCATGACTGCTGAAGATTAAAGTAACTTATATAGGATAGATATCGTTTCGAATCGATTCTTCATCTCTTGTATCGATATGTATATCGATATGGCAAAAGTATCAATACTTCGATATATCGATGAATCGTTTCACCCCTATATGTGATACTCTAGTATCTATCTGTAATACTGAACTCAGCCTGGAACACATTTCCCATTCTAGCCAAAAGTACTAACAGGTTGTGACTTAAGGTAACAAGGGGCCAGCGGAAAAGAATCATCCTGAGATTTAAAAAAAAAAAAAAAAAAAAAAAGAGTCCAATTTCAACTCTCTTCGGCCTGACCCTTTGTCATAGCCAAGTGAGGTACGTCGTCTTTCACACCTCTCAGCAGCGGACAGAGCGAGAATCTCTCGGAAACGGAAGTTTTTTCTATCCCCATTTCAGGTTAAAGTTGTCAATAATGCCAAGGGAAAAAGCACTATCGTAAGTAGAGGAGAAAAAGCGGTTCTGACACACCCAAAATGTTCCTGCTCCATTCTACGTGGGACGGGGGTGGGGTAGTTGTATTTGAGTTTGATACATGACACTTAAAAAAGCTGACCTATTTGTAATCTTCTATTTTCTGAGCCATATTTCGGAGAAGATTCGGACAAGATTTTTCATACAAGCCTTCATTGCCAATGCGATGCTTTTAACTAGATCTGAAAAAGATTTCGCATGTAAACTTCCATCATCCAGACCATATTTTTAATCGGATCCACACAAAATTGTGCATGCAAGGATACATCATTGAAGCGATGCTTTCAACCACATCTAGAAAAGAAATCGAATGTAAACTTCCTATGTGCGGACCAATATTTTTATTCGATCCGGACAAAATTTTGCATGCAAGGCTATATCATCCGGGCGATGCTTTTTAACCACATCCGGAAAGAAAGCGAATGTAATTTTTTAATGTGCGGACCAATTTTTTTACCTGATCCAGACCAGATTTTGGATGCAAGTCTACATCATCCGGGCGATGCTTTTTTACCACATCCAGAAAAGAAATCGAACGTAAACTTCCAATGTGCGGACTAATTTTTTTATCTGATCCGGTCAATATTTTGCATGCAAGGCTACAACATCAAGGCGATGCATTTTTACCACACCCGGAAAGATGTCGAATGTAAACTTCCCATAGCAGATCAATTTCTTTATCTGATCCGGACAAGATTTTGCATGAAAGGCTATACCATCCGGATGATGCTCTTTTACCACATCTGGAAATGAGTCGAACATAAACTTCCAATGTGAGGACCAATTTTTTTATCTGATCTGGACAATATTTTGCATGCAAGGCTATGTCATCCTGGTGATGCTTTTAACCACACCTGGAAAAGAAATCACACGTAAACTTCCATCATCCGGAGCATATGTGATAGGGGTGAAACCATACACCTGTGCCGCGTATCGATACGATTAACGATACACAGCCTACGATACGATACATTATCGATTCTCAGTTTAAAGAATAAGAAGGCAAACGACAAATAATTATTCATGACTGCTGAAGATTAAAGTAACTTATATAGGATAGATATCGTTTCGAATCGATTCTTCATCTCTTGTATCGATATGTATATCGATATGGCAAAAGTATCAATACTTCGATATATCGATGAATCGTTTCACCCCTATATGTGATACTCTAGTATCTATCTGTAATACTGAACTCAGCCTGGAACACATTTCCCATTCTAGCCAAAAGTACTAACAGGTTGTGACTTAAGGTAACAAGGGGCCAGCGGAAAAGAATCATCCTGAGATTTAAAAAAAAAAAAAAAAAAAAAAAAGAGTCCAATTTCAACTCTCTTCGGCCTGACCCTTTGTCATAGCCAAGTGAGGTACGTCGTCTTTCACACCTCTCAGCAGCGGACAGAGCGAGAATCTCTCGGAAACGGAAGTTTTTTCTATCCCCATTTCAGGTTAAAGTTGTCAATAATGCCAAGGGAAAAAGCACTATCGTAAGTAGAGGAGAAAAAGCGGTTCTGACACACCCAAAATGTTCCTGCTCCATTCTACGTGGGACGGGGGTGGGGTAGTTGTATTTGAGTTTGATACATGACACTTAAAAAAGCTGACCTATTTGTAATCTTCTATTTTCTGAGCCATATTTCGGAGAAGATTCGGACAAGATTTTTCATACAAGCCTTCATTGCCAATGCGATGCTTTTAACTAGATCTGAAAAAGATTTCGCATGTAAACTTCCATCATCCAGACCATATTTTTAATCGGATCCACACAAAATTGTGCATGCAAGGATACATCATTGAAGCGATGCTTTCAACCACATCTAGAAAAGAAATCGAATGTAAACTTCCTATGTGCGGACCAATATTTTTATTCGATCCGGACAAAATTTTGCATGCAAGGCTATATCATCCGGGCGATGCTTTTTAACCACATCCGGAAAGAAAGCGAATGTAATTTTTTAATGTGCGGACCAATTTTTTTACCTGATCCAGACCAGATTTTGGATGCAAGTCTACATCATCCGGGCGATGCTTTTTTACCACATCCAGAAAAGAAATCGAACGTAAACTTCCAATGTGCGGACTAATTTTTTTATCTGATCCGGTCAATATTTTGCATGCAAGGCTACAACATCAAGGCGATGCATTTTTACCACACCCGGAAAGATGTCGAATGTAAACTTCCCATAGCAGATCAATTTCTTTATCTGATCCGGACAAGATTTTGCATGAAAGGCTATACCATCCGGATGATGCTCTTTTACCACATCTGGAAATGAGTCGAACATAAACTTCCAATGTGAGGACCAATTTTTTTATCTGATCTGGACAATATTTTGCATGCAAGGCTATGTCATCCTGGTGATGCTTTTAACCACACCTGGAAAAGAAATCACACGTAAACTTCCATCATCCGGAGCATATGTGATAGGGGTGAAACCATACACCTGTGCCGCGTATCGATACGATTAACGATACACAGCCTACGATACGATACATTATCGATTCTCAGTTTAAAGAATAAGAAGGCAAACGACAAATAATTATTCATGACTGCTGAAGATTAAAGTAACTTATATAGGATAGATATCGTTTCGAATCGATTCTTCATCTCTTGTATCGATATGTATATCGATATGGCAAAAGTATCAATACTTCGATATATCGATGAATCGTTTCACCCCTATATGTGATACTCTAGTATCTATCTGTAATACTGAACTCAGCCTGGAACACATTTCCCATTCTAGCCAAAAGTACTAACAGGTTGTGACTTAAGGTAACAAGGGGCCAGCGGAAAAGAATCATCCTGAGATTTAAAAAAAAAAAAAAAAAAAAAAAAAAGAGTCCAATTTCAACTCTCTTCGGCCTGACCCTTTGTCATAGCCAAGTGAGGTACGTCGTCTTTCACACCTCTCAGCAGCGGACAGAGCGAGAATCTCTCGGAAACGGAAGTTTTTTCTATCCCCATTTCAGGTTAAAGTTGTCAATAATGCCAAGGGAAAAAGCACTATCGTAAGTAGAGGAGAAAAAGCGGTTCTGACACACCCAAAATGTTCCTGCTCCATTCTACGTGGGACGGGGGTGGGGTAGTTGTATTTGAGTTTGATACATGACACTTAAAAAAGCTGACCTATTTGTAATCTTCTATTTTCTGAGCCATATTTCGGAGAAGATTCGGACAAGATTTTTCATACAAGCCTTCATTGCCAATGCGATGCTTTTAACTAGATCTGAAAAAGATTTCGCATGTAAACTTCCATCATCCAGACCATATTTTTAATCGGATCCACACAAAATTGTGCATGCAAGGATACATCATTGAAGCGATGCTTTCAACCACATCTAGAAAAGAAATCGAATGTAAACTTCCTATGTGCGGACCAATATTTTTATTCGATCCGGACAAAATTTTGCATGCAAGGCTATATCATCCGGGCGATGCTTTTTAACCACATCCGGAAAGAAAGCGAATGTAATTTTTTAATGTGCGGACCAATTTTTTTACCTGATCCAGACCAGATTTTGGATGCAAGTCTACATCATCCGGGCGATGCTTTTTTACCACATCCAGAAAAGAAATCGAACGTAAACTTCCAATGTGCGGACTAATTTTTTTATCTGATCCGGTCAATATTTTGCATGCAAGGCTACAACATCAAGGCGATGCATTTTTACCACACCCGGAAAGATGTCGAATGTAAACTTCCCATAGCAGATCAATTTCTTTATCTGATCCGGACAAGATTTTGCATGAAAGGCTATACCATCCGGATGATGCTCTTTTACCACATCTGGAAATGAGTCGAACATAAACTTCCAATGTGAGGACCAATTTTTTTATCTGATCTGGACAATATTTTGCATGCAAGGCTATGTCATCCTGGTGATGCTTTTAACCACACCTGGAAAAGAAATCACACGTAAACTTCCATCATCCGGAGCATATGTGATAGGGGTGAAACCATACACCTGTGCCGCGTATCGATACGATTAACGATACACAGCCTACGATACGATACATTATCGATTCTCAGTTTAAAGAATAAGAAGGCAAACGACAAATAATTATTCATGACTGCTGAAGATTAAAGTAACTTATATAGGATAGATATCGTTTCGAATCGATTCTTCATCTCTTGTATCGATATGTATATCGATATGGCAAAAGTATCAATACTTCGATATATCGATGAATCGTTTCACCCCTATATGTGATACTCTAGTATCTATCTGTAATACTGAACTCAGCCTGGAACACATTTCCCATTCTAGCCAAAAGTACTAACAGGTTGTGACTTAAGGTAACAAGGGGCCAGCGGAAAAGAATCATCCTGAGATTTAAAAAAAAAAAAAAAAAAAAAAAAGAGTCCAATTTCAACTCTCTTCGGCCTGACCCTTTGTCATAGCCAAGTGAGGTACGTCGTCTTTCACACCTCTCAGCAGCGGACAGAGCGAGAATCTCTCGGAAACGGAAGTTTTTTCTATCCCCATTTCAGGTTAAAGTTGTCAATAATGCCAAGGGAAAAAGCACTATCGTAAGTAGAGGAGAAAAAGCGGTTCTGACACACCCAAAATGTTCCTGCTCCATTCTACGTGGGACGGGGGTGGGGTAGTTGTATTTGAGTTTGATACATGACACTTAAAAAAGCTGACCTATTTGTAATCTTCTATTTTCTGAGCCATATTTCGGAGAAGATTCGGACAAGATTTTTCATACAAGCCTTCATTGCCAATGCGATGCTTTTAACTAGATCTGAAAAAGATTTCGCATGTAAACTTCCATCATCCAGACCATATTTTTAATCGGATCCACACAAAATTGTGCATGCAAGGATACATCATTGAAGCGATGCTTTCAACCACATCTAGAAAAGAAATCGAATGTAAACTTCCTATGTGCGGACCAATATTTTTATTCGATCCGGACAAAATTTTGCATGCAAGGCTATATCATCCGGGCGATGCTTTTTAACCACATCCGGAAAGAAAGCGAATGTAATTTTTTAATGTGCGGACCAATTTTTTTACCTGATCCAGACCAGATTTTGGATGCAAGTCTACATCATCCGGGCGATGCTTTTTTACCACATCCAGAAAAGAAATCGAACGTAAACTTCCAATGTGCGGACTAATTTTTTTATCTGATCCGGTCAATATTTTGCATGCAAGGCTACAACATCAAGGCGATGCATTTTTACCACACCCGGAAAGATGTCGAATGTAAACTTCCCATAGCAGATCAATTTCTTTATCTGATCCGGACAAGATTTTGCATGAAAGGCTATACCATCCGGATGATGCTCTTTTACCACATCTGGAAATGAGTCGAACATAAACTTCCAATGTGAGGACCAATTTTTTTATCTGATCTGGACAATATTTTGCATGCAAGGCTATGTCATCCTGGTGATGCTTTTAACCACACCTGGAAAAGAAATCACACGTAAACTTCCATCATCCGGAGCATATGTGATAGGGGTGAAACCATACACCTGTGCCGCGTATCGATACGATTAACGATACACAGCCTACGATACGATACATTATCGATTCTCAGTTTAAAGAATAAGAAGGCAAACGACAAATAATTATTCATGACTGCTGAAGATTAAAGTAACTTATATAGGATAGATATCGTTTCGAATCGATTCTTCATCTCTTGTATCGATATGTATATCGATATGGCAAAAGTATCAATACTTCGATATATCGATGAATCGTTTCACCCCTATATGTGATACTCTAGTATCTATCTGTAATACTGAACTCAGCCTGGAACACATTTCCCATTCTAGCCAAAAGTACTAACAGGTTGTGACTTAAGGTAACAAGGGGCCAGCGGAAAAGAATCATCCTGAGATTTAAAAAAAAAAAAAAAAAAAAAAAGAGTCCAATTTCAACTCTCTTCGGCCTGACCCTTTGTCATAGCCAAGTGAGGTACGTCGTCTTTCACACCTCTCAGCAGCGGACAGAGCGAGAATCTCTCGGAAACGGAAGTTTTTTCTATCCCCATTTCAGGTTAAAGTTGTCAATAATGCCAAGGGAAAAAGCACTATCGTAAGTAGAGGAGAAAAAGCGGTTCTGACACACCCAAAATGTTCCTGCTCCATTCTACGTGGGACGGGGGTGGGGTAGTTGTATTTGAGTTTGATACATGACACTTAAAAAAGCTGACCTATTTGTAATCTTCTATTTTCTGAGCCATATTTCGGAGAAGATTCGGACAAGATTTTTCATACAAGCCTTCATTGCCAATGCGATGCTTTTAACTAGATCTGAAAAAGATTTCGCATGTAAACTTCCATCATCCAGACCATATTTTTAATCGGATCCACACAAAATTGTGCATGCAAGGATACATCATTGAAGCGATGCTTTCAACCACATCTAGAAAAGAAATCGAATGTAAACTTCCTATGTGCGGACCAATATTTTTATTCGATCCGGACAAAATTTTGCATGCAAGGCTATATCATCCGGGCGATGCTTTTTAACCACATCCGGAAAGAAAGCGAATGTAATTTTTTAATGTGCGGACCAATTTTTTTACCTGATCCAGACCAGATTTTGGATGCAAGTCTACATCATCCGGGCGATGCTTTTTTACCACATCCAGAAAAGAAATCGAACGTAAACTTCCAATGTGCGGACTAATTTTTTTATCTGATCCGGTCAATATTTTGCATGCAAGGCTACAACATCAAGGCGATGCATTTTTACCACACCCGGAAAGATGTCGAATGTAAACTTCCCATAGCAGATCAATTTCTTTATCTGATCCGGACAAGATTTTGCATGAAAGGCTATACCATCCGGATGATGCTCTTTTACCACATCTGGAAATGAGTCGAACATAAACTTCCAATGTGAGGACCAATTTTTTTATCTGATCTGGACAATATTTTGCATGCAAGGCTATGTCATCCTGGTGATGCTTTTAACCACACCTGGAAAAGAAATCACACGTAAACTTCCATCATCCGGAGCATATGTGATAGGGGTGAAACCATACACCTGTGCCGCGTATCGATACGATTAACGATACACAGCCTACGATACGATACATTATCGATTCTCAGTTTAAAGAATAAGAAGGCAAACGACAAATAATTATTCATGACTGCTGAAGATTAAAGTAACTTATATAGGATAGATATCGTTTCGAATCGATTCTTCATCTCTTGTATCGATATGTATATCGATATGGCAAAAGTATCAATACTTCGATATATCGATGAATCGTTTCACCCCTATATGTGATACTCTAGTATCTATCTGTAATACTGAACTCAGCCTGGAACACATTTCCCATTCTAGCCAAAAGTACTAACAGGTTGTGACTTAAGGTAACAAGGGGCCAGCGGAAAAGAATCATCCTGAGATTTAAAAAAAAAAAAAAAAAAAAAAGAGTCCAATTTCAACTCTCTTCGGCCTGACCCTTTGTCATAGCCAAGTGAGGTACGTCGTCTTTCACACCTCTCAGCAGCGGACAGAGCGAGAATCTCTCGGAAACGGAAGTTTTTTCTATCCCCATTTCAGGTTAAAGTTGTCAATAATGCCAAGGGAAAAAGCACTATCGTAAGTAGAGGAGAAAAAGCGGTTCTGACACACCCAAAATGTTCCTGCTCCATTCTACGTGGGACGGGGGTGGGGTAGTTGTATTTGAGTTTGATACATGACACTTAAAAAAGCTGACCTATTTGTAATCTTCTATTTTCTGAGCCATATTTCGGAGAAGATTCGGACAAGATTTTTCATACAAGCCTTCATTGCCAATGCGATGCTTTTAACTAGATCTGAAAAAGATTTCGCATGTAAACTTCCATCATCCAGACCATATTTTTAATCGGATCCACACAAAATTGTGCATGCAAGGATACATCATTGAAGCGATGCTTTCAACCACATCTAGAAAAGAAATCGAATGTAAACTTCCTATGTGCGGACCAATATTTTTATTCGATCCGGACAAAATTTTGCATGCAAGGCTATATCATCCGGGCGATGCTTTTTAACCACATCCGGAAAGAAAGCGAATGTAATTTTTTAATGTGCGGACCAATTTTTTTACCTGATCCAGACCAGATTTTGGATGCAAGTCTACATCATCCGGGCGATGCTTTTTTACCACATCCAGAAAAGAAATCGAACGTAAACTTCCAATGTGCGGACTAATTTTTTTATCTGATCCGGTCAATATTTTGCATGCAAGGCTACAACATCAAGGCGATGCATTTTTACCACACCCGGAAAGATGTCGAATGTAAACTTCCCATAGCAGATCAATTTCTTTATCTGATCCGGACAAGATTTTGCATGAAAGGCTATACCATCCGGATGATGCTCTTTTACCACATCTGGAAATGAGTCGAACATAAACTTCCAATGTGAGGACCAATTTTTTTATCTGATCTGGACAATATTTTGCATGCAAGGCTATGTCATCCTGGTGATGCTTTTAACCACACCTGGAAAAGAAATCACACGTAAACTTCCATCATCCGGAGCATATGTGATAGGGGTGAAACCATACACCTGTGCCGCGTATCGATACGATTAACGATACACAGCCTACGATACGATACATTATCGATTCTCAGTTTAAAGAATAAGAAGGCAAACGACAAATAATTATTCATGACTGCTGAAGATTAAAGTAACTTATATAGGATAGATATCGTTTCGAATCGATTCTTCATCTCTTGTATCGATATGTATATCGATATGGCAAAAGTATCAATACTTCGATATATCGATGAATCGTTTCACCCCTATATGTGATACTCTAGTATCTATCTGTAATACTGAACTCAGCCTGGAACACATTTCCCATTCTAGCCAAAAGTACTAACAGGTTGTGACTTAAGGTAACAAGGGGCCAGCGGAAAAGAATCATCCTGAGATTTAAAAAAAAAAAAAAAAAAAAAAAAAGAGTCCAATTTCAACTCTCTTCGGCCTGACCCTTTGTCATAGCCAAGTGAGGTACGTCGTCTTTCACACCTCTCAGCAGCGGACAGAGCGAGAATCTCTCGGAAACGGAAGTTTTTTCTATCCCCATTTCAGGTTAAAGTTGTCAATAATGCCAAGGGAAAAAGCACTATCGTAAGTAGAGGAGAAAAAGCGGTTCTGACACACCCAAAATGTTCCTGCTCCATTCTACGTGGGACGGGGGTGGGGTAGTTGTATTTGAGTTTGATACATGACACTTAAAAAAGCTGACCTATTTGTAATCTTCTATTTTCTGAGCCATATTTCGGAGAAGATTCGGACAAGATTTTTCATACAAGCCTTCATTGCCAATGCGATGCTTTTAACTAGATCTGAAAAAGATTTCGCATGTAAACTTCCATCATCCAGACCATATTTTTAATCGGATCCACACAAAATTGTGCATGCAAGGATACATCATTGAAGCGATGCTTTCAACCACATCTAGAAAAGAAATCGAATGTAAACTTCCTATGTGCGGACCAATATTTTTATTCGATCCGGACAAAATTTTGCATGCAAGGCTATATCATCCGGGCGATGCTTTTTAACCACATCCGGAAAGAAAGCGAATGTAATTTTTTAATGTGCGGACCAATTTTTTTACCTGATCCAGACCAGATTTTGGATGCAAGTCTACATCATCCGGGCGATGCTTTTTTACCACATCCAGAAAAGAAATCGAACGTAAACTTCCAATGTGCGGACTAATTTTTTTATCTGATCCGGTCAATATTTTGCATGCAAGGCTACAACATCAAGGCGATGCATTTTTACCACACCCGGAAAGATGTCGAATGTAAACTTCCCATAGCAGATCAATTTCTTTATCTGATCCGGACAAGATTTTGCATGAAAGGCTATACCATCCGGATGATGCTCTTTTACCACATCTGGAAATGAGTCGAACATAAACTTCCAATGTGAGGACCAATTTTTTTATCTGATCTGGACAATATTTTGCATGCAAGGCTATGTCATCCTGGTGATGCTTTTAACCACACCTGGAAAAGAAATCACACGTAAACTTCCATCATCCGGAGCATATGTGATAGGGGTGAAACCATACACCTGTGCCGCGTATCGATACGATTAACGATACACAGCCTACGATACGATACATTATCGATTCTCAGTTTAAAGAATAAGAAGGCAAACGACAAATAATTATTCATGACTGCTGAAGATTAAAGTAACTTATATAGGATAGATATCGTTTCGAATCGATTCTTCATCTCTTGTATCGATATGTATATCGATATGGCAAAAGTATCAATACTTCGATATATCGATGAATCGTTTCACCCCTATATGTGATACTCTAGTATCTATCTGTAATACTGAACTCAGCCTGGAACACATTTCCCATTCTAGCCAAAAGTACTAACAGGTTGTGACTTAAGGTAACAAGGGGCCAGCGGAAAAGAATCATCCTGAGATTTAAAAAAAAAAAAAAAAAAAAAAGAGTCCAATTTCAACTCTCTTCGGCCTGACCCTTTGTCATAGCCAAGTGAGGTACGTCGTCTTTCACACCTCTCAGCAGCGGACAGAGCGAGAATCTCTCGGAAACGGAAGTTTTTTCTATCCCCATTTCAGGTTAAAGTTGTCAATAATGCCAAGGGAAAAAGCACTATCGTAAGTAGAGGAGAAAAAGCGGTTCTGACACACCCAAAATGTTCCTGCTCCATTCTACGTGGGACGGGGGTGGGGTAGTTGTATTTGAGTTTGATACATGACACTTAAAAAAGCTGACCTATTTGTAATCTTCTATTTTCTGAGCCATATTTCGGAGAAGATTCGGACAAGATTTTTCATACAAGCCTTCATTGCCAATGCGATGCTTTTAACTAGATCTGAAAAAGATTTCGCATGTAAACTTCCATCATCCAGACCATATTTTTAATCGGATCCACACAAAATTGTGCATGCAAGGATACATCATTGAAGCGATGCTTTCAACCACATCTAGAAAAGAAATCGAATGTAAACTTCCTATGTGCGGACCAATATTTTTATTCGATCCGGACAAAATTTTGCATGCAAGGCTATATCATCCGGGCGATGCTTTTTAACCACATCCGGAAAGAAAGCGAATGTAATTTTTTAATGTGCGGACCAATTTTTTTACCTGATCCAGACCAGATTTTGGATGCAAGTCTACATCATCCGGGCGATGCTTTTTTACCACATCCAGAAAAGAAATCGAACGTAAACTTCCAATGTGCGGACTAATTTTTTTATCTGATCCGGTCAATATTTTGCATGCAAGGCTACAACATCAAGGCGATGCATTTTTACCACACCCGGAAAGATGTCGAATGTAAACTTCCCATAGCAGATCAATTTCTTTATCTGATCCGGACAAGATTTTGCATGAAAGGCTATACCATCCGGATGATGCTCTTTTACCACATCTGGAAATGAGTCGAACATAAACTTCCAATGTGAGGACCAATTTTTTTATCTGATCTGGACAATATTTTGCATGCAAGGCTATGTCATCCTGGTGATGCTTTTAACCACACCTGGAAAAGAAATCACACGTAAACTTCCATCATCCGGAGCATATGTGATAGGGGTGAAACCATACACCTGTGCCGCGTATCGATACGATTAACGATACACAGCCTACGATACGATACATTATCGATTCTCAGTTTAAAGAATAAGAAGGCAAACGACAAATAATTATTCATGACTGCTGAAGATTAAAGTAACTTATATAGGATAGATATCGTTTCGAATCGATTCTTCATCTCTTGTATCGATATGTATATCGATATGGCAAAAGTATCAATACTTCGATATATCGATGAATCGTTTCACCCCTATATGTGATACTCTAGTATCTATCTGTAATACTGAACTCAGCCTGGAACACATTTCCCATTCTAGCCAAAAGTACTAACAGGTTGTGACTTAAGGTAACAAGGGGCCAGCGGAAAAGAATCATCCTGAGATTTAAAAAAAAAAAAAAAAAAAAAAAAAGAGTCCAATTTCAACTCTCTTCGGCCTGACCCTTTGTCATAGCCAAGTGAGGTACGTCGTCTTTCACACCTCTCAGCAGCGGACAGAGCGAGAATCTCTCGGAAACGGAAGTTTTTTCTATCCCCATTTCAGGTTAAAGTTGTCAATAATGCCAAGGGAAAAAGCACTATCGTAAGTAGAGGAGAAAAAGCGGTTCTGACACACCCAAAATGTTCCTGCTCCATTCTACGTGGGACGGGGGTGGGGTAGTTGTATTTGAGTTTGATACATGACACTTAAAAAAGCTGACCTATTTGTAATCTTCTATTTTCTGAGCCATATTTCGGAGAAGATTCGGACAAGATTTTTCATACAAGCCTTCATTGCCAATGCGATGCTTTTAACTAGATCTGAAAAAGATTTCGCATGTAAACTTCCATCATCCAGACCATATTTTTAATCGGATCCACACAAAATTGTGCATGCAAGGATACATCATTGAAGCGATGCTTTCAACCACATCTAGAAAAGAAATCGAATGTAAACTTCCTATGTGCGGACCAATATTTTTATTCGATCCGGACAAAATTTTGCATGCAAGGCTATATCATCCGGGCGATGCTTTTTAACCACATCCGGAAAGAAAGCGAATGTAATTTTTTAATGTGCGGACCAATTTTTTTACCTGATCCAGACCAGATTTTGGATGCAAGTCTACATCATCCGGGCGATGCTTTTTTACCACATCCAGAAAAGAAATCGAACGTAAACTTCCAATGTGCGGACTAATTTTTTTATCTGATCCGGTCAATATTTTGCATGCAAGGCTACAACATCAAGGCGATGCATTTTTACCACACCCGGAAAGATGTCGAATGTAAACTTCCCATAGCAGATCAATTTCTTTATCTGATCCGGACAAGATTTTGCATGAAAGGCTATACCATCCGGATGATGCTCTTTTACCACATCTGGAAATGAGTCGAACATAAACTTCCAATGTGAGGACCAATTTTTTTATCTGATCTGGACAATATTTTGCATGCAAGGCTATGTCATCCTGGTGATGCTTTTAACCACACCTGGAAAAGAAATCACACGTAAACTTCCATCATCCGGAGCATATGTGATAGGGGTGAAACCATACACCTGTGCCGCGTATCGATACGATTAACGATACACAGCCTACGATACGATACATTATCGATTCTCAGTTTAAAGAATAAGAAGGCAAACGACAAATAATTATTCATGACTGCTGAAGATTAAAGTAACTTATATAGGATAGATATCGTTTCGAATCGATTCTTCATCTCTTGTATCGATATGTATATCGATATGGCAAAAGTATCAATACTTCGATATATCGATGAATCGTTTCACCCCTATATGTGATACTCTAGTATCTATCTGTAATACTGAACTCAGCCTGGAACACATTTCCCATTCTAGCCAAAAGTACTAACAGGTTGTGACTTAAGGTAACAAGGGGCCAGCGGAAAAGAATCATCCTGAGATTTAAAAAAAAAAAAAAAAAAAAAAAAAAAAGAGTCCAATTTCAACTCTCTTCGGCCTGACCCTTTGTCATAGCCAAGTGAGGTACGTCGTCTTTCACACCTCTCAGCAGCGGACAGAGCGAGAATCTCTCGGAAACGGAAGTTTTTTCTATCCCCATTTCAGGTTAAAGTTGTCAATAATGCCAAGGGAAAAAGCACTATCGTAAGTAGAGGAGAAAAAGCGGTTCTGACACACCCAAAATGTTCCTGCTCCATTCTACGTGGGACGGGGGTGGGGTAGTTGTATTTGAGTTTGATACATGACACTTAAAAAAGCTGACCTATTTGTAATCTTCTATTTTCTGAGCCATATTTCGGAGAAGATTCGGACAAGATTTTTCATACAAGCCTTCATTGCCAATGCGATGCTTTTAACTAGATCTGAAAAAGATTTCGCATGTAAACTTCCATCATCCAGACCATATTTTTAATCGGATCCACACAAAATTGTGCATGCAAGGATACATCATTGAAGCGATGCTTTCAACCACATCTAGAAAAGAAATCGAATGTAAACTTCCTATGTGCGGACCAATATTTTTATTCGATCCGGACAAAATTTTGCATGCAAGGCTATATCATCCGGGCGATGCTTTTTAACCACATCCGGAAAGAAAGCGAATGTAATTTTTTAATGTGCGGACCAATTTTTTTACCTGATCCAGACCAGATTTTGGATGCAAGTCTACATCATCCGGGCGATGCTTTTTTACCACATCCAGAAAAGAAATCGAACGTAAACTTCCAATGTGCGGACTAATTTTTTTATCTGATCCGGTCAATATTTTGCATGCAAGGCTACAACATCAAGGCGATGCATTTTTACCACACCCGGAAAGATGTCGAATGTAAACTTCCCATAGCAGATCAATTTCTTTATCTGATCCGGACAAGATTTTGCATGAAAGGCTATACCATCCGGATGATGCTCTTTTACCACATCTGGAAATGAGTCGAACATAAACTTCCAATGTGAGGACCAATTTTTTTATCTGATCTGGACAATATTTTGCATGCAAGGCTATGTCATCCTGGTGATGCTTTTAACCACACCTGGAAAAGAAATCACACGTAAACTTCCATCATCCGGAGCATATGTGATAGGGGTGAAACCATACACCTGTGCCGCGTATCGATACGATTAACGATACACAGCCTACGATACGATACATTATCGATTCTCAGTTTAAAGAATAAGAAGGCAAACGACAAATAATTATTCATGACTGCTGAAGATTAAAGTAACTTATATAGGATAGATATCGTTTCGAATCGATTCTTCATCTCTTGTATCGATATGTATATCGATATGGCAAAAGTATCAATACTTCGATATATCGATGAATCGTTTCACCCCTATATGTGATACTCTAGTATCTATCTGTAATACTGAACTCAGCCTGGAACACATTTCCCATTCTAGCCAAAAGTACTAACAGGTTGTGACTTAAGGTAACAAGGGGCCAGCGGAAAAGAATCATCCTGAGATTTAAAAAAAAAAAAAAAAAAAAAAAGAGTCCAATTTCAACTCTCTTCGGCCTGACCCTTTGTCATAGCCAAGTGAGGTACGTCGTCTTTCACACCTCTCAGCAGCGGACAGAGCGAGAATCTCTCGGAAACGGAAGTTTTTTCTATCCCCATTTCAGGTTAAAGTTGTCAATAATGCCAAGGGAAAAAGCACTATCGTAAGTAGAGGAGAAAAAGCGGTTCTGACACACCCAAAATGTTCCTGCTCCATTCTACGTGGGACGGGGGTGGGGTAGTTGTATTTGAGTTTGATACATGACACTTAAAAAAGCTGACCTATTTGTAATCTTCTATTTTCTGAGCCATATTTCGGAGAAGATTCGGACAAGATTTTTCATACAAGCCTTCATTGCCAATGCGATGCTTTTAACTAGATCTGAAAAAGATTTCGCATGTAAACTTCCATCATCCAGACCATATTTTTAATCGGATCCACACAAAATTGTGCATGCAAGGATACATCATTGAAGCGATGCTTTCAACCACATCTAGAAAAGAAATCGAATGTAAACTTCCTATGTGCGGACCAATATTTTTATTCGATCCGGACAAAATTTTGCATGCAAGGCTATATCATCCGGGCGATGCTTTTTAACCACATCCGGAAAGAAAGCGAATGTAATTTTTTAATGTGCGGACCAATTTTTTTACCTGATCCAGACCAGATTTTGGATGCAAGTCTACATCATCCGGGCGATGCTTTTTTACCACATCCAGAAAAGAAATCGAACGTAAACTTCCAATGTGCGGACTAATTTTTTTATCTGATCCGGTCAATATTTTGCATGCAAGGCTACAACATCAAGGCGATGCATTTTTACCACACCCGGAAAGATGTCGAATGTAAACTTCCCATAGCAGATCAATTTCTTTATCTGATCCGGACAAGATTTTGCATGAAAGGCTATACCATCCGGATGATGCTCTTTTACCACATCTGGAAATGAGTCGAACATAAACTTCCAATGTGAGGACCAATTTTTTTATCTGATCTGGACAATATTTTGCATGCAAGGCTATGTCATCCTGGTGATGCTTTTAACCACACCTGGAAAAGAAATCACACGTAAACTTCCATCATCCGGAGCATATGTGATAGGGGTGAAACCATACACCTGTGCCGCGTATCGATACGATTAACGATACACAGCCTACGATACGATACATTATCGATTCTCAGTTTAAAGAATAAGAAGGCAAACGACAAATAATTATTCATGACTGCTGAAGATTAAAGTAACTTATATAGGATAGATATCGTTTCGAATCGATTCTTCATCTCTTGTATCGATATGTATATCGATATGGCAAAAGTATCAATACTTCGATATATCGATGAATCGTTTCACCCCTATATGTGATACTCTAGTATCTATCTGTAATACTGAACTCAGCCTGGAACACATTTCCCATTCTAGCCAAAAGTACTAACAGGTTGTGACTTAAGGTAACAAGGGGCCAGCGGAAAAGAATCATCCTGAGATTTAAAAAAAAAAAAAAAAAAAAAAAAAGAGTCCAATTTCAACTCTCTTCGGCCTGACCCTTTGTCATAGCCAAGTGAGGTACGTCGTCTTTCACACCTCTCAGCAGCGGACAGAGCGAGAATCTCTCGGAAACGGAAGTTTTTTCTATCCCCATTTCAGGTTAAAGTTGTCAATAATGCCAAGGGAAAAAGCACTATCGTAAGTAGAGGAGAAAAAGCGGTTCTGACACACCCAAAATGTTCCTGCTCCATTCTACGTGGGACGGGGGTGGGGTAGTTGTATTTGAGTTTGATACATGACACTTAAAAAAGCTGACCTATTTGTAATCTTCTATTTTCTGAGCCATATTTCGGAGAAGATTCGGACAAGATTTTTCATACAAGCCTTCATTGCCAATGCGATGCTTTTAACTAGATCTGAAAAAGATTTCGCATGTAAACTTCCATCATCCAGACCATATTTTTAATCGGATCCACACAAAATTGTGCATGCAAGGATACATCATTGAAGCGATGCTTTCAACCACATCTAGAAAAGAAATCGAATGTAAACTTCCTATGTGCGGACCAATATTTTTATTCGATCCGGACAAAATTTTGCATGCAAGGCTATATCATCCGGGCGATGCTTTTTAACCACATCCGGAAAGAAAGCGAATGTAATTTTTTAATGTGCGGACCAATTTTTTTACCTGATCCAGACCAGATTTTGGATGCAAGTCTACATCATCCGGGCGATGCTTTTTTACCACATCCAGAAAAGAAATCGAACGTAAACTTCCAATGTGCGGACTAATTTTTTTATCTGATCCGGTCAATATTTTGCATGCAAGGCTACAACATCAAGGCGATGCATTTTTACCACACCCGGAAAGATGTCGAATGTAAACTTCCCATAGCAGATCAATTTCTTTATCTGATCCGGACAAGATTTTGCATGAAAGGCTATACCATCCGGATGATGCTCTTTTACCACATCTGGAAATGAGTCGAACATAAACTTCCAATGTGAGGACCAATTTTTTTATCTGATCTGGACAATATTTTGCATGCAAGGCTATGTCATCCTGGTGATGCTTTTAACCACACCTGGAAAAGAAATCACACGTAAACTTCCATCATCCGGAGCATATGTGATAGGGGTGAAACCATACACCTGTGCCGCGTATCGATACGATTAACGATACACAGCCTACGATACGATACATTATCGATTCTCAGTTTAAAGAATAAGAAGGCAAACGACAAATAATTATTCATGACTGCTGAAGATTAAAGTAACTTATATAGGATAGATATCGTTTCGAATCGATTCTTCATCTCTTGTATCGATATGTATATCGATATGGCAAAAGTATCAATACTTCGATATATCGATGAATCGGTTCACCCATATCATTTCCATTTTCTGAAAATGCACTTATAAAATTTCAAAATCTTAAAATAACACAAAAAAGTTATAGGCTCATATTTTAAAATAATTTACCTGTGAAATTCAGGAAGTTAAATTAGCCATGCAGAGCTAATAATTGTCTATGAGATGCACAACAAATGCAAGGCCTAGCTATGTACTTTCAAACATAAATCAACCCCATCAGTCATATATCGAAATAAAGAAAATGTAATAGGTTCTTTAAATATCGCTTGGGGTATATACATTTATCTTTTTATAACCAGGGTTCCCAGCTGGGAAGATCAGTGGGATGCCTTGTCTTTAAACTTTAAGCCCTGTGGGAAAATACCAACTTTAGAGCGGAATCTTGTCGATATTCGCATCTTCAGGTCGTGACCATAATATTTACAAAGTTGTATGGCAATCCAGCACAAATTGCGGGATTAGTTGCGCTAAAGAGTGCCAGACTGAAGGACGGACAGGCAGACACTGTGATTACTATATACCCATGTCTCTATTATAGCTTATTAGAGGCAGAGGTAAAAAAAAGGTAATACAATAATACAAGTACTGACTTTTGATTTTGGTTAAATATAAGGATTTTAATAACCCCAGAAAAAAGGATATTCATCTCAGCCCGCGACCTCGCTGAATATCGTTTGTTTTTGGGCTGATGAATCCTTGTATCAACTGAAATTTAAAGACACGTTTCCTATTGTTAAGAGTATTAAGAAGTGCAATAGCTCAGAAAATCACATGCCTATGTACGTTCTTCAAATCAAGTGTTGCTGTGTTATTTCAATTATTCCCGTAAGCTAATCAAGTTTCGTTGAGATCACTGGTCTTCTATCTATAGGGCCTAGTAAAGATACAATGACCACTTACGTGTGCTTTGCATATATTGATTTCATTAATGTATGTAACATGATGGCATGAATTAGTAATGGATAATAGTTGGTATCTTTAGAAATCTGTTTTATTCGATTAAATCGATATTTCGTGACTGCACTCTAGAAAATAACTAATCAATTGATTTATAGATTGATTGATTGATTGGTTGGTTGATCGGTTCATATTAGCACAGGGAAGCCTTTTGAATGGTGAGGTAATGGGAGCAAACTGCTTTGCCAAGACACACCACGGCAGCTGACCCTGGCCGGTCTGGCCTGGATTCGAACCCGCAACCCTGTACGTCTCCCACTAGAGGCAATATTAACAGATTGTACGTAATGAAAAAAAAAAAAAAAAAACAAAACAAAACAAAACACAACAACAGAAAATCGAGTTAACGCCATCGTCAAAGTACACGCAACAAGAGATAATTTGAGCACGTTATTAAATGGAAATAATAAAATGACATTAGTCAATCTAACGACTTAACTAAACATATGACTGAAGTAACAAGACAGTAAAGTAAGATAACAAAATAATCATTATAGACAACACACATCATGTTTATGTTACTGACATATATAGTAGATATAAAAAGACAGTGTGAGAGTCGTTGTTAAATCTGAAATAGTAAGGACAACAAATAAAACAAAAAAGATTGAATAATTCATAATTCTCGCACTGCCATTACATATCTACTCTGTACACACACACACACACACGCACACGCACACACACACACACACACCATTATCAAAGTACACGCAACGAGAGATAATTTGAGCAAGTTTCTATTGAAACCTTACTACTACAATAACTATAGTGTTAGCAACTAACCTTAATAGCTCCCTACAATCAGGCCCGCCGAGGGGGCGATTTCTAGGGACCCGAAGTCAAATCAGCTATAAAAAATGAATTAAATGCAGTAAATTAAAAAATTTGTTCCTTGCGAGAGTCTAAGTTTTGGTAGGTTACTACAGGTTTTATATGCAAAACTGTACACAGGTTTTTATATGCAAAAAATTAAAATGGTTTTGTAGCCCATGACAACTCTGTCCAGGGGCCTAAAATTACTGTCGGCGGGCCTGCCTACAACACTTATTTAAAAAATATACCATCGACTCCCGAAAACACTAATTTTTAAAAAGTGAAAACTACCATCTACTCCCGACAGCACTCATTTTAAAAATATAAAAACAAGACTCGACTCCCGAAAACACTCTGCTATTAAAACCCTACTACTGACATAAATGCTACAATTGTGGTATTACAAAATCGCGACACACAAGTACTAGATTGTTCTGTCTACATTTCATCAGCAATATATGTGTATGTCTGACAGGTCAGGAAAAGGAATACTTGATCTGGCCGTGGGAAAGCAGATACTATTATTCCAGATTTATTTGTCTGCATTTCATCAGCGATATACGTGTGCCAGGTCACGACTTGGGAGAATTTATACATAAAAGGGCTGTATAGATTAAACAGGCAGTATTTGTAACGTCACAAACCTTGATATTGGATACAATTAATTCAGCTGCAGATAGATACTGAAGTACAGGTGTTGTGAAAACGAAATGAGATCCTACTTCTGACAACATTGTTGTGAACACTGAACGGGATCCCACTTCGTGTGTGATAAATTGTTAGGATGATATTATGAAACTTGATGTGATGTAGTGACGTGTGAATATAGGAAGGAAGAAAGAAAGAAGCGCATGTCTGAATGAAGGAATGAATGAAGAAGGAAAGACAGGACGAAAGGGTGAATTAACTAACTAACAGGGATGAAAGAAGAAGAATGGGAGAAAAGAGAAAGAAAGGAAGAAAGATGATACGAGATGAAATTAATTGTCTGTTTTGTATTTGTTTTCATTTTTCTGACACCACCTGAACGGAAACGTATACGAGATTTTGTGGGGAAAATCTCGTGCCAATTGAACACCATTATTTATCTGACAGCATGTAATCTAATTGTCTTTGATCGCAATTGTAATATGTTAATAACCTCTAGGCTAATCTATCTAAGCTTCCACCTTTCGCCTGTGATCCCTAGGCTCCAGCACCTTGCATGGACCTTTTCCATTGGATCACTCTAACTAACCGCATGACAGTCGTTAATGACCCAAAGGCTCCGGATTACCGACCGGACCTTCTCGCAGGGTCGCAATCTATACCTAAAACGTTTGCCCTTGATCCTTTAGGCTCCGACCTATCGGACCTACTCGTCGGATCAGACTATCTGAGCTCATGCCAATCGCTCGTGATCGCAAATAAGCTCTGGAACCATAACCAGACCTACTTATGAGATCAATTCTTCTCAGCTCGTATCAATCGTCCTTGATCCTATAGGCTCTAGACTCCTAGCTAGACCAATACTCGTTGGAGCACTACTCTAACCTCAGTAATACCTTATGTCAAGCCCATGCGTCAACATATTATCATTTTGGTCATCAATATATATCTTGCTCAATCCGACAGAAGTTAGGGGCTCTACATCATCTTGATGCATCCCACCAAACAGCTATCAGAAGGCGAGTGGTTATTATTCATTCGATATATGTTGGGACACTGATAACTCCCTTTCCTTTATCAAGGAGTAAATCACAAATATTCAGGTTTTTGGCATTGAGGAAACCCTTGCCGACCAGAATTATAAAATACCTTTAAAATCTAAGTTAAAGCATTCTCTTATAATTCACAAGCTGACCAAAGTACACAAGGTCATATACTACTTTTATTACATCTCCATATAAGGTATGTAGAGTCATCACATCTTCACAGAGTAACGTAACTAAAGGCTAGTTTCTTCATCACCAAAACCCTACACTGTTTGATTGGAAGCTTGTTAAAATCAAGGTTCAATTAAGAAGTGAAAAATGGTTACTCAACACCAAATGTTTATTAAATGTTAAAAATAATTCAAAACTTTCACAAAACAGTACCAAAACAGTTCCTTGAGTAAATTAACACAACATTTACATGTGACGGACTTTATCACGTCACAGTGTATACCTTTGCATAGCTAAATTAAAAGCACAAAAATTCCATTCACATCCTAAATAATTTTGAACGTCAAAACAATTGCAATAATCAATACAACATTCATACGCTAAATCTTAACACTCAATTAACATTAATTCTATATTGGGCACAATTATTGAACATTATCCGATAATGCTAACCATTGGGAAAAACCTTTGACATTTTTTATCCAATCAGAGTGAACGACGAAACTTAATGTTAATATTTAGAAACTCTCAGCGTTAGTTAAAATCTTACAGGGCAGAACACGTAAATTCAAAGTTATTTTTCTATGAGTTTAAACGAACATGTTAGTTGAAATGATTGAAGCATTATTCAAATAGCTTGTCAAGAACCAATAAAAATGCTGCTAATGATTGTTTAGTTTTACAGTATCTATCTATATATATATATATATATATATATATATATATATATATATATATATATATAAATTTAGATTATCCAAATGAAATTATACTTTATCGTTTAACAATGGTTTGAGTTGATATATCTATAATTAATAATTAAGTTCAATCATAGAAATGCGTTGCCAAAGAAACATACAATATCTGCTTCTAGGATATCATCGTGGCAGAAAATGAATTATAAGTTCGTAATTTCCATTTAATATATTACATCTAACTTCACTGAGTAATTTAGATAAGACGGTATTTATTCATGAAAGTGGTTTACTCTCCAGTGAATTCATAATTTCAAGCTACACGTAACTATGCAGTTGTTTGCGGCAGGGATTAGATCTATGAAAAGATTGATAGGCAGCAATGTGGTGAAATCCGAATAAAGTATTTAATGCTACATTTTGCAGTGTATCCAATTTATGAATTTAACACAAATTATATCTTTACAATTGTGAGAACCTCCACACTGAACAATAAGGTATTTCACCTTTATTTGATTAGATCAATTATAAAATTTGCTTACATAAACTTTTGTCGGACACCGCGACTTTAGTTTTTGAGCAGTTCAAGTGAAGGTTTGTTACAAATAAGAAAAATGTCATTCTAGCTTCTAACAAAAACAGTAAAAACCATTTCAGCATTACACTTCATCAAATGGTAAGAAAAATATTTACACAGTTGTCGTAGGTCATGAACCTGGACATTCTTGCAGCTCTTTCTCGTTACAGAATTTTGGAATATACATGGAAGCTCCAAACTTAACAGATAATAGGCTTAAAAACGTTCTCTATAATATAAAAGGGAGAGAATTCGCGTGGCTGTGACTTTTTACTTACTATAAATTAACTAAAGTCACCGACGTGAAATCTGTACGGAAAAATGGACATCGCGGGCGATTTAGATAATTTTGCTATGCAGCGACTTAGCCTAACCTAATATATATGCTATTCAGCGCTTTCCTGTCATAAAATAACGGATACTATGCAGCAACGTAGCCTATTCTAATGCGACATATGCTATTCAGCATTTCGCCTGTCATAAAATAATTGATGCAACGTAGCCTATTCTAACGCGATATATGCTATTCAGCGTTTCGCCTATTATGATATAATGGATGCAGCGTAGCTATGAATCCTGTTCTTCGCCTATTATGATATAATGGATGCAGTGGCGCTATGTAGCCTGTTCTAACACGATATATTCTATTCAGCATTTCGCCTATTATGATATAATGGATGCAACGTAGTCTATTATAACGCGAAATATGCTATTCAGCATTTCGCATATCGTACACTCAATCAATCAATCTTTATTTCCCCCATAAGGAGAGTTCATTTACAAACATAGAAAATAGAACAGAGAGAGATACATTTAACAATTTACATTGAAGATTACGGAAAACATTCCAGAAAGTCAGTGATACATATTACACTAATACAGACGAGGAAGAAACAAATACAATATCAATAGTTAGGAAATACATGCAAACATACAAAATGGCACATAATCTTTGTACATAAATCTATAAGGAACCCCCCACCCAAAAAAAAAATAAAAAAATAAAAAAATAAAAAAAAAAAACCCAACTTTTTATTACGGTACTGATCCATTAATGATAATGACTTTGCTTTTAAAGTAAGGTCATATAGGTAGAGAGTTTTGGCAGGAGCTGATTTGGGAATTTTTGCTTTTGACACATGTTTGGTCTTCAGGCTATGAAGTACACTCGTGATACAAGGAAGAGAAATTGGAATAAACAGATCTGAAAATGGTGAAATCGTGTTTTGTCAAGTCTACTTTCAATGTCAGTTCTTAACAGTTTTAGCAACTGTGATTCGTCGTTACTTTGGGTAAGTTCTATGTGGAGTTCAAGTCCAAACTTTCTATTCAGCATTTCGCCTATTATGATATAATGGATGCAACGTAGCAACGTAGTCTATCATAACGCGAAATATGCTATTCAGCATTTCGCATATCGTACACTCGGTAAATACTATGCAACCTATCGTTATCTAAGAACTATGTGTTCACTATGCAGTGAATCTCAGAAATATAATGAAATATTTGCAATGCATACTAGAAAACTTTTATTAGTCTCGAACTATTCAAATGACGGTATTGGAAACTATTTGAAAAATCAAATGGTGCATGAAAGTCCAAGTATGACTCTTAAAAGTTCAAGAGTATAGTTCATTGACAGTAATCAAAGTTACTCAAATAAAAATTCGAAGATTGCTTTCATTATTTCTTACAGTTAGTGGCAATAAATATATTCCTTGAATATACGATAATATGCAATTATATGCTTGCCTAAGTAAAACGAAAAACTACTATTCAGCAATGTAGTAGGAACTGCTATGCAGCAGAACGGACAGTATAAATTGCAATTCTGCAATGGAAATATATAAAAGGCTGATATTCATCAACAGAGTGAGTTATTTAGAGTTCTGAACAGTTTCTACTTAAAAGCGAGAATACACTATTTCGAAATCTATTATTAATTTGTATTCACTATTTAATGAATTAAAAAATATGATAATTTCTTATTAAAATCAAGCATGAAGGTAAGAAAAATACTAAATAGAATAAATTAAAAGTGAGAATGAGTGGCTTGAATTCCAAAAATTATTAGTAAAAAAATTGGGCCAAAATTCATTCTGGAGGTTGCCATCTTGCCTAAAACTGCGCGAGTTTCACACCCAAAGACTCCAGAGTTTTTTCTTAAATATTCCTTGCTAAAAAATTCCTACATTATGTTATAAAATAATTTGCATCTAATAATAAGGAACAATTCGTTCCTCAGCTACCTCTACTATTTAATATGGCTTTAGACAGCCATTTTAGAACACCAAAAAGGGACATCTCAATTCGAGACCCCTATTGACTTCTTACCTTTACAGAGCGCAGATGACTACATGGTGGAGTTCAGCAGCTTTTATAGTAGCGTTTGTAGTCGCTGACTCTATAGTGATAAAATTTCAGTTTTCCAATGTATGCACATGTCATATTCACAAAAGAAAGACACAAATATCTTTATTTCACAAAATACAATGTCACATCGTAAAATATATTATTTCCATACTTCGGTATTCAATCAAATGAAAGAGGATAATTCATCTACGAGATTATTTTGTCTACAACGAAAGTACGCAGGCTAAAACGTCTCACGTCACATGACTTACGTCACACATAATATTGACCAATCAGAAAAGAGGGTAGACCGCACTTACATATAAAGCATGGTGGACATTGTTTACAGTGGGATTTAAGTTCGATCTGCTATTGTCAATATCATCGTTAATCCTATATGTTTATGACGGAAGATGCATGCGGGTAAATATATATTTATATTAAATCAAATCCCTATCTGAAAATCAATTGTCCCTAACGATATTCCCCATCTATGAGCTAGCGAAGTGCACCGTCTATCGGCCGCTAAACGTGACACCAAGCACACTCATTTTATCGATCGCTATGAACTGTTGATACATCTAAAGAATTGATACACTAGAAACTATGTAGCAAATATCACTTGTCCCAATTTCAGGAAAATACAAGTCTTAGACGAAGATTTGATGCGAAGAAATGTGGTTTCTATAAATTCCAATTTCTCAACACAGGCAGACATTATTTCCTATCAGTAGAAACATTGATAAATGATAAAATTTATTCCGCTGCGGATAGATACTACAACACATACAGACAGTGAACACTAATCTTTACATTGTCTAGTAAGTATGACACTGTATGGTCTTGAGCTGAGGTAAGTATGACATGTCTAGCAAGTATGACACTATGGTCTTGAACTGAGGTAAGTATGACATGTCTAGCAAGTATAACACTGTAAGGTCTTGAGCTGAGGTAAGTATGACATCGAATCAGTGTCCTGGGTATGAGCTGACATTGCTTTAAAAAAATAAAACCAAATTGAAGTGATTCAGCGTGATCCACGCCAATTTCACGTAAGAAAGCCAAGGCAAAAACCTTCCCAATTCACCGTACGAAAACGTCGATATATCGTAAAAGTATGATACTGGATTGGGTTGCTTTGTCCTGAGCTGATGTTGGTATGGCATCAGATCGGTGCCAAGGGATTAAAGTAATTCGTTGATGTAGTAAAACCATGGCAACCAACACTCCAATTCACCGTAAGTAAGAATATGACTGATATTAAATGCCCACAAACTCCAGATGGCTACTCCCAGGAATAATCTGGTCAGAGAGTGCAGGTGGGCAATTTTCTAGAATTTATGAGAAAAGTTTCAAGATATTTTTTCACACATTAACAAATTTAGTACTAAAATATGTTGAAAAATCGCTGATTATGTAAATCAGCAATGCAGTTTTCGATGATTGATTTACCGCTTCCAAAGCAAGTTAGAAGGAAATTGAAATCTCCGTTAATAGGTTTCCAAACAAGAAGAGAATTGAATTGTATGAATAAGAAAAAAATTAACAGAAGTATCATATTCATTCAAGAGAAATGTAAATGAGTACAGATTTTACGGTGGTAACAATCAAAATCTGTATGAATTTTTTAATGACACTGAACCATACCTGAAGATAATTGTGATTCGAAAGATTGGACATTTTTGTTCTGTTAAGGTCATCATGACTTGACGATTGGACTTATGACGAGACCCACACATAAAGCAGAGAAGTTGAGTACAGAGAATTTTACCATAGAACAAGACCTATGATCCTAATGAACAGAGTTAAAAGATGTAATTGCAAGTTTATTTGACATTTTACATACCGCATTGGAATAGGAAATAAGCGAAAGAACCAGATGTATGTTTGACAAGATTGTACATTTAACAATGCACGTAGATAGCTATCAGTCTCTCGAAGGAAGCTCATATATAGATTTGTCTGAATGGCCGAATGGATGTAAAACAAACAAGCCATTCGGCCATTCAGACAAATCAGGCTTTCATAAACGTAAAAATAAAATAAAATGGATGGCATTTTTTTTAATTGATTTTTTTTTCTTTTTCCCTAGCTGTGGAATCTGTGTTAAATACTCCCTCCAAAATCCCCATAGACCATCAAAGTTGAATTTGGCTAGATACAGTTATCGGGATGACAGATATCCTATAACTTCACAGTGCATGAAAAAATGGAGAATGAATTTAATATCTGTGTAAATATGTATGAAATAGTTGACAATACATACCTTAGACCAGTTAGAGTGGCAGAAAAAGAAAAAGCTATGCATATTGGCATGTTCATTCTATTTGATGGAATAGCAGCTGAGTTGCACATGACTTTGTCGCTAGAAAAATAACATTATGTTGGCATAAAGTTGGTTTCATCACAAATAAATGATGGGAAGAAATATATCTGCAAAGAATGCTTGAATGTTTTCAATACAGAAGAAACGTTATAAGATCACAAAAGACTGTATAGCAGTGTTGAACCCACATAAGCATACAAAAACAAATTACGAATACTACTCACACACAGATGACAAGATAAAAAATGATGGAGAGTATGATGAGTCAATTCCTAAGATCTTCATTATGTACCTGGACATAAATAACCACTGTGACAGGGCTATGAGCCAATTAATGCCGGTAAAAAACTTTCAAATTGGCAAATAATGAACAAATTATATGGTTAGAAGGGGAGCTTTGAGCGTATTTAACGCTAGAGAAGAAACTGTTAAACATCTCCAATGATAATGACACAGGGTAAATCTAGAAGTGGATTTGCACACGCCAACACATCTGCACGATCATTTCAAGGACTATCCCCTTACTCCAGGGAAATTACTCCAGACGAAAAATGATTTATCTCCATTGCGAAATAAATTGATAAATGTGTTCATGGGTACGAGACCAACTGTGCTTAAGTTATTGTACACTTTGAAAAAACAAAGATAAATATTTGATACATTAAAGAAACTTGAAGCTTGACCTGTAATTGATTTTAAAACTGAAAAAATACTCCGAGTTATCTTATTTGAACAGCAAAATTACTCAAGACATACAGTGAACTGAATACCAGTTTGAGACATTAAGTTTCCAATAATTGTAAAAAGGACTTCTTCAAATTGATGAAGAATTCAGTATTCGGGAAACAAATGGAATATCTCTAAAAGAGGACAACAGTAATAATATATTTAAACGAAAATAAGTGTTTCAAGTGCTAGAAAGATATATCATTTACCAGGAGGAGAATTATTGACTATGACATGCTGCTAGTCGGTCTCGAAAACAAAAATATTTAACTAACCAAGCCTATTACGACACCAAGTTGAAAGACAAATACTGTGAAAAAATAACTTTGTTGTGTAAAGATACAGATTCATTGTGCATTCATGTTGAGTCAGAAAACTTTCTCAGAGACGCGAATGATGACATCAAAAGTTCCATGACACTAGTGACTATCCCCAAAACAACATCTATGACAACGCTCAAGCGAACAAAAAAGTTCAGGCAGTTTTCCAGGATAAGCTAACGAAACAAAGTATTGGTTCAGTGGTACATATCAATTAATAACTCTAACCACTTATTCAGTTTAACCTCTCGGTCAATGGTCACATTTTAATCTTTGAATAACCACAGTCTGTCGTATGTCTTGTTCCACAAAAAGGTTGGATAGATGTTAACTATGTAATAGAAAAAACCTTTGTATTCAGTCTCAATCAGATTTAGTGCAAACAATGTTGTACCACAGTTAGTCACTCCACACATTATTATGTTATAAAGCTCTTTCGTGGACGTGGTTTATACATGCCTAAAAGAGAACGGATTTTATTTCATTGTTTTTTTTTTAAATATTAACTTTACCATCAGACACGAAATATATACACATTTTGTGGACATCTACATTTTCTTTTCTCTTGATTTGAAAGTTAATACCTTGTACGTTAGCCAGTTTATGTCAACTACCATGTAGTCTGTTATCGCGAGTACTTCTCAAACAAGTCAGATACAGTGAATGTCAGTGGAAAAATTGTTAACGCTTACGTTACTAATTTCTGTATGTTTTTTTTTTTTTTGCTCATCGAAGAAATACTTAATGGCTTCTGTAAACTGTTATATGAATTAAAAACCCCGGGAATAAACTATGCCTGGAAGACCTTCTATTGTCTCCGAGATCTTCTCTATTGCTGAATGCTAAAACTTTTCAGGATCACTTTCTCCACTCTTTTTGTACAGTATCAAATTACCCTTCAGGCTCATTCTGGGAGCATCAAGAGCAAGGTTTGTTAAAGGTATATTGGCTGCTATGTCTATGATTTGCTCAAAATGAGTCCATTCACTGACTGTGAATTGGTTCAGAGGTAATGGTATCGTACTGCAAAACATTTTTATCTAATTCATAGTCCACCTTTGGTGAGGCGCCGCCGTCGTGGTTGCCACCTTCGACCACTTCAGTTGATTTTGTAAGCGTTGTCCTGTGAAAAAACACATGAATACAGTAGACAGTGATCTGTAAGAATATGGAAATCAAGTGGTATTGTAAACGTCTTTCCATATACCACAAACTGTACAAATTCAGTACCAGTGTTTTGCGTGTTACCCACAACTGATCTCAACTTGTTCAATTTTTCACTCATGATGCCTTGTTAAATGCTGTTTGTTCTAACCGAAATAGGTAACCGCAAATCTTTGTATGTCATGAAAATATTGTGGTCATTTAGCTTGAAAAGATCATCACTATCGTAGGATATGCTTACGTCTTTCACGAGCATTCTACCCAAAGTGTTTATCACAAATGCAGTTAGCATCCCACTTTTACCTTCATGTCAATCGACACCAAAAAACTACCAGGTATAATCATGATATGGACTTAACTTTGGTATGCAAACTTGCAAAGTTTGTTCTTATTTAATACTGCTATGGGTGTATGTAATACAATAATGTATTGGACTGAGATATATAATTCCTTGCGGTTTATCTTTTCGTGGTTGTTATGAGTTATGTATTTACCGTACGTACATATCTTGGCTATTTATTGTTCTGGAAAAAGCCTACAGAAATCTGTAAGCATCATACACACTAAGACCCATTACAAATGTAGTGAATATGTATTCATATTTGACTTATTCATCACAAGGTTGTTAGAAATCATTCAGTTTAAGTTTTCTTTGTCTTTAAAGTTTTGGCTCATCGTTCAAATCGTGTCACTTATCATCAATATGAGTAGACGTATACAGAGAAAACCATCATCCTGGTCGTTTAAATACTGAGTAACTAAACCCTGTTATTTCAATCTTTCATTCAAGTGTCTTGGCCCTGTTTTCATTGCATGCTGAAGTTTTTCTCTGGTACTGTTTCCAGTTTTGTTGTTGTTGTTGTTGTTGTTGTTGTTGTTGTTGTTTTTCGTTTTTAATTCTTTCTTCATTAGTCCATTAGGATAAAATAACTAGAATAGACAGTTGCTTCCTGTAAGTCTAGACCATTGCTCCTTCAATCATAACAGCTGCTGTAAAATGTGTTTTTAAGGGTAGCAAATGTATATATTGCTGCCGGTTACATTATGACTGATGAGGCCCTCTTTTGTGTATCATGGCAATAATTAAAACAATTGTTCTCCAGAAAGTATGTACATGCTTCTTTTACTTTGTAAAAAGTAGGCACATATTCTTCTTTAATGTCTACTGAGTAAACAAAATATTGGTCTTTTTATTAAAATTTTTTTTTTTTAATTTTTTAAATTTTTTTTTATTATTATTACCTCTAATGCAATGTTAAAATCAACAGAAACATGCAAATATCTTGTAAATGGGGGTAAAATATGGAAGTTGACAAAAATTCTGATTTTATATGAATGACATACTGCTCTAATCCATCTATCATGTGTAAGTTGTATTGAGCAAAAAGTGACGATTCATAGTCAAATCAATAACTGTTAACCAAAGTTAGTGGTGTAGTTTTAGCTTTAAATATATCCAACAAACCTTTTGTGTCTTCAGATTCATCATCTCATTTACGGATTACACTTATTGTATATAGAAACTGAATTAACGTAATGCTAGCAGGATACACTTCACTCTATACTATGCGAAAATTGAAGAGAAATATACATCTCGGTATATTTGTTTTTTCCTCAAACTCCTTTTTGTTGTATCGATTTCTTTTTTCAATTCATGCATTCTAACTTTCAATGTACTATACTTGTTTCCCATTTCCCTGTTCAATTCAGTTTTTGAATGTCTCTATGTGTTCATTTATTTCAGTGATAACTCTATATATGCCACAAAATAAAGTGTCTTTTTGTTTATTTCAGTTTTTAATACATCTCCAAATAATTTAAATCTTTTCTCATTCGTTTAATTCTTTTATATATTTCATTAATGCTACCTTACACCACACCGATATAATTGATCACAACGTACTCTTTTGTATCTGTTTTAGATTGTTCAACCTCAACGTGTATAGTATTGTAAAATTCAATGAGTGTCTTTTATGGTCTTCATTTTATCCCTTACATTTGTAATGGCTAGATTGGAGGTCGATTTCATTGATCTAATCGTGCTTTCATTCACATTCGTTTTGTTTCTGACAGCCTCAATCTGTTTGATTAAATCTGTTAAATACTTCCTTCTCTGCAACTCTAACAATGGATTAGTATTATCTGTTATCTTGTTGTTCAGGCCAGTACTTTTGTGTTGACTGTAGCGTACTAACGGGGGGAGGGAGGGGGCGGACTGGGCTGTTGCCCCTGGGGCTAGAGGTCTTAGGCGCCCTAAACAGCTGATACAAATTCGGGCCTCGTATTCTGGCTCTTTGGGCCATCATCGTCGCCCCGGGCGCCATTTACCGTTAGTACGCCACTGTGTGTTGAAATCATTCATCACAGTTGAAATCATTCATCATATTATTAATATCTTGATCGGTCTGTTTGATTTCATTATTAAAACCTCTCTGTGACTTTTCAAGCTGAGATTGTAAAGTGACAGTTTTCGAGAGATGTAATTTTCTCCATGTCACTCTCCAAGGCATCTATCTTACTGTTTATCCTCTGTTAGATCGGTTGTATACATTGTCGAACGTTAGGTAAATCATCTAGTCTTTCCCTTGTAGGGTTTGAATATCAGAAGATAAAGGATGGAATCTCTGTTTAAACAAGTCTTGAGCTTTTAAACTCTTTTGTTCTGTTACGTCAATTTGTTTCTGCATCTCTGATATTTTGCTAGCTTTTTCGTGGATATTCGGTCCAATAGCAATTAATTTATTGTTAACATGTTCCCTCCACGTCTTTCAAATTGTTCTCATTAAATGTGTTTAGTATTTGGATATCAACTTGGGCCACAAACCTTTTACTTGCTGCGTCAGTTAATTTGTCATGGTCACGTAATTTTGGAGATACGCTTATTGTTGAAGTTTAAGTCATTGTTGATTGTTTGACAAAGTGTTGTATCTTTTCATCTGTTTTTGTCTCAGTGCTTAAAGGTACATTAGGACCTTGAAGAGATATATCTCAAATTATGATACTTACCTAACATGGACAATTCACGTTACGTGTATGCCGTGAAAAAATATCACTCTTCCATCTTCATCTCAGATGCTGATACTAAACCTGCTAATTGTACCCCTTTGTAACTATTTGTAATAACCATTAACATCGTACGAAACAAAATATCCGTAAAATAGTTGTAACTTGCAAAGACTCGAGCAAACACGAATTATAGCCAATACTATAATTTTTGGTTATTGATTTGGTCTTGGAAAAGGTATAGATTGTTTTTGTTTCAAAATCCCACAAACTGTATCGGAATCAGTAGATACATGTATAGTTCGCTGGCTATTGAATCCTAGCAACTTAGCATTGTAAACTGTGATTATCACAGCGTTATTTTTGCTAGGAGCGATTTTAACTTTTGAGTTGTGTTTCAAACATTCGACATCAGTACTTTCTTCGTTGCCACCATTTGCAGTAATTCCCTCTTTTTCTTGCTTCATGTACATAGAAATCTGATGGCAAGCAGGAATTAAAACAGCTTTTGTTTCAATATTGTCATTGGTGTAAACAAATACGTTGTTTACGAGTTTGTTAGAAATGTTGTAATGCCCAAACACAAAATCTATTCTCAGCAACGAAATGGGTAGTTTGCCATTTCTGTTATCAATCGGGTTCGATAATATATAATTTTTTAGAAAGTGAGTCAATTGTAATATAGCTCTCTTGATTCAAGTAGTTCATTTGTAATGTTGTTTTTCTTTTCAACTCGTTTTTGTGAAAGTATTATTTCAGTTTCTTCCCTTTCATGTTATAAAATTATTTGTGTCGTTGTATCCGTTGTACTGGTTGACAATGACAATGAACTCTTCATTGTTGATCTCGTTGTTGGTGATGTCGCTCCGCAACAGGACTCGTCCCATCGGGACCATGTCACAGCCGTCTCCTGAGAAGAGGTCAGTCATAGGCTGAACAATAAAGTGTACCATTTTTCCTTTTGGGGACCTTGTCACGGCAAGTGACAATGAAGGTAGATCATTCTCAGTTATTGCTTTGCTTACCATGTCGTCGTCATTCGTGACGAGCCTTGTTGCTTCTCAACAACGTTATCGATGCTGTTTAATTTAGAGATAGCTAATGTGGATATTTCATCATGTTTTTAAACTTTTGTTGCGAGTCATTTTTCAGTTAATGCTTTTGAAACAATTTCCATAACAGCTGTGCTAAATCCTGCGCTTGTAATGGAATAACTATACCAGTCCGATATTTCCCATAAACACAATCCAGCTGTTGAAATACCCACACCAGCTGAACTTGTTTCCATAATTGCATCTAACGATTTCAAAATATTGTATACTGTTTTGTATTTTTCCACCTGCTTTCCTAGTATTCTATCCCTTTTATCAAATAATTGTTAATCTCTATAACTTCTCGCACAAGATGTTATGGTGTTTTTGCAGATGCTATTTATTGTGTAAAAGTTCACTTGCTGTCAGGTAGTCGATTGTGAATTGAGCAAAAACACTTGAATGATAAGCTTCAAACAGTCTTCAATATCTGTTGTTAATGGTGGACCAATTGCAAACCTTTTTCAAAAGCATTCTGTAGGCAAAGTAACAGCAGAACTTGATTTCGCGTGGTATATTATGTTGACGATGTTTATTGCATCAGTTGACATTTACTGTGCTAAAAATAGCACTTTAAAGGCTGCGCCGAAGGCACACGACATGTCATTATTTATAGCCTAGAAAAGTTAATATGATTGTACATTCTTTTGTACGGTGTTGACAATTTTGTCAGGTAAAGGTCCACTCGCAATCAGGTAGTCGATTGTGAACTGGCTGAATGTAAGTGAGATAATTAGCTTTGCAGTTTCTTCCATGTCCATTGTTGGTGGTGAACCTATTCACACATCCAACAGTTTCTTCAAAAGCATGCTGCATGCAACTGTGATATCAGATTTAAGTGCTGCGTGGTAAATATAATTAATAATGCTTTCTGTTGCAGGTGACATTTATTGTGCCGAAGGCACACGACATGTTGTTATTTATTGCGTGGAAAAATTAGCAGACTTAAAAGTTCTGTTAAAGCATTTCTGGTGTTGGGCTGGACGGAGTCCATGCTGACGCTCAACTTCCATACTCCGCTGCTTCGCAGTTGTATGATACTTACATGGTTGGAATATGTTGTTGCGGTTGTGCTTCGCTGTTCAACTTTAGTTGATTCTTCATTGTTATTTTCAACATCTTTCATTTTTGTGTTGTTGTCCCTTTTGTGACAGCTCGCTGAAGGCGACGAAGATTCTGTCAAGTGCGTTTTGACCAAATAAACAGAATGCTCAAACCATCTACACCACGACCTATCAAATAATAATTTGTGTTTGAGTTTGTTTTATTTCTTTCACGCGTATGACTTTGTAGACTCTTGTTCTTTCTCCATACATTCGGCTTTGGCTCGTTTAAATTCCTGTGAATGTTTTTCAAGTTGTCTTCCAAGTTTAACACTACATGGATCCTTTGTCCTTTGCGAAGTTACTTTTTCAGTTTCTTTGCTAATCATGTTTTCATCTTGCTTTTTGTCTTCGCTATCTTCCATTTATTTGTTAAGGAGGGTTGCAAGATAGATGTACATAAATATGAATATGTACAAAGGTTAGATCTAAGATGACTTACGATGTTACTTTACCTAGTGAACAATAATTTTGAAATCTCTTTGGGTAAATAAGGATATGGACTTCAAGACATGTCCAAAGTCTCAAGAAGAGAGGACTTACATGAGTTTAACATAGGTGATAATTATTGCAGGACAAAAAGAGTACATGAGAAAATGGTGACTTGAAAACAAAGTGTACATGAGAAAATGGAAAGCATTATAAAGAGTATTTTAGACAAGGGTACAACAATGATGAAAACCACATGATATCACAATTGGCTGCAAGGCGAAGTTTGTAATGTAGAATGTGTTAGCTTCATATTCTCGAACGTTGTCTCTTTTCATTTCTTCTGTGATATCATTTATTACCGCATTAGGGCATTGCATACAATGTAGTCGCTTTATGACGTCGTTCATGTGTATCATACCAGTTCGCATGTGGTACATGTTGTAACTATTTTTTTTTAATGCACTGTTTTTTACTGCATCTGTCACATTTTAAAAATTGGTTATATTTGAAACTTCAAAGTTTTCATCCCCTTTGATACTGCTGTCTATGTATTGTGATTTCACCAATTATTTTAACTGAATATAGTTTTCGGCTGCTCACAACTGTTGAATGATTTATCATATCCCTTATATCTGACAAGTGCATACCGTTCACCTTTCATTCTCATGATCTTCAAGATGTTTTCAACTTTGTGCACATAATGTTGTTTGTCGTTAAAAAAACCCAGCTCTTGATCGTAAAACATGCCCTCGGTATCCTCTTCCTTCAAGTCTTCGAGTTTGTTAAGAACAGGATCACCTATTATTACTTGCCTGACTTTAAATATATCCTTTGTAAAGTTAGGGAGATATCCCTTTGCAAATATTGTTTTGTATTTTGAAATTCTAACTGTTTCACCCATTTTGAATTTTGGAGTTCCAAATGTATCAATTGTCAAATAACCGAAAAGTTTGATGAATACCTTTTACCTATTTTCTTCCTTGCTCGCTTCAACAGGAGTCATGTCTGTTAATGTATTCATAATTTAGCTTTGGTAAAACGCCAACCCATTTATGGTTTCATTTTGAGTGAAATACTCTCACACTCTAGTCTTAAGGTTCTGTTAAACCTTGTCACTACAGATGCATTTTTTGTCTGAGTAACTTGAAATGTACTAAATGTTTTCCTTTTCCAGCAAATCCTTAACTGTCCTGTTGTAAAACTCTTTTTCCTCATTAAAGTGTATCTTTTCAGGATTTCTTTCTTCGAAGATTTCTCAGAAAACATTGTGTAAGTCATCTCCATTGTTTGTTTTTACTCTCTGAGCCAATGCGTATTTTGAAAGGTCTTCTATCACTGTCAAGATGTAACCATCGTTGTATTTTTCATACACTTGCATGTCAGCAATGTGTAACATAGACCCTTCTGAATGGAAATCTTTTCCTTGCTTATGTAATGTGTAGGTAGACTGTTTAGTTAACCATTTTTTCAATTCAAAATATTATCTTTTCTTTTTGTTCCACTTTACTTTCTCCCAATAATTGACTGATATTTCTGTAAGCAACTATACTTTCAGGCTGGTAGTAAATATGCCTAATATACTGTTCCGTATAAGCTATTTAAAACGGCATAAGAAAAAAAAAAAAAACATCCAGAGAATACTGTATATTTGACAAATTGTCTTGAGGCGTTAGCAACAAGTCAACAGGACATCCATCTATAACTGGAACTTTTTCCCAGCAGTTTGAAACATTTCTTCAATCGGTTGAATTATTTCAGATTGATATAAAAGTTTTCCATTTCTATTGTTGATTCAAAACAGCTATTTCATATACCGAGACACCATGTGCTGTTTTAAATTCTAATTTTGTTTCCCAGAAATTCTATCTCTGTTTTTGTCTAATCGTTGTCAGTCGATCTCATAAAGTTTACGAGATCTTCGAATAGTCCTGTAAATTTAAATGAACACAAATTTTTGTATTTTTAACCACGTCAAGTACGTAATTTAATCCTTCGTCATACTGCGCTGTTTTGGTCATCTTGCTATCAAAGTTGATGTTACTTATCTCGATGTTATGATCATTGAATGCACTGTGTAAATCTGCATCTTTTCTGAAACATTACAGGATATCTGTTTTGATGTTTAAAACTGACTAATCAAAAATAGCATTCTCTTGAATGTTAATGTGTATAACAACCAGCTTTGACCATACCATCTAAACTTGTAAACAAAAAACAAAAAAATCTCTTCATACTGATATTGTTGCTTTTGTGTTAAATTCATGAAATGTTTATCTCTAAAAACTGTTGGGTTTGTCACAATATAGCTGTGTGCCATTATATACGTTTCAAACATTTCAGATTATTTTATCAGCTCCATATATTGCAGTAGTAAGGTTTCAATAGCACAGAGTATTTTGGGGAGTCGAGGGTATTTTGTTGGGGGGGGGGGGGAGGGGAAGTCGATGGTATTTTGTTCATTTTTAAAAATGAGTGTTTTCGGGAGTCGAAAGTATTTTTGTTGAAAAAAAAACTTTAAGGAGCTATTTAGAGAGCTATTAAAATCGTTTACTATTACTGTAATTATTGTATTAGTAAGGTTTCAATAGCAATATTAGTAGGTGTTCTCACATTCCCATACATATAGTGGGTGTGTGTACAGAGTGTATACACATAGTGGGTGCACGTGTACAAAGTGGATACACATAATGAAAGTGTGAGCGTTTTGAATTAATCAGTAAATCATTTTTATTTTATCTGTTGTCCTTATTATTTCAAATTTAAAAAGTTTCTCACAGTGTCATTCGGTATCTACTTAACGTAAATATATAAACTCAATATCACCGAGACACTACTCGTTCGAAAATAATATTTAGAGTTCTAGGAGTTGCTGCCCTTGATGTACAGATCATTTCTTACCGATAATACAAATACTTTAATCGTTCATGTTTCTTTAAGAGTTGGAAAGTTTGCCCTATTTTTAAAAAAAAAGAAATTTCTATAATTAAATATCATATTGTAGTGAAACTGATTTCATTGGTGCAATTATTTGTAATGGTCTGACACACAGCGACTTATAAGATATGGTTATATAATAGAGGTGAATTACTTGTCAGTCATTTTAGTTTATTCCATTTCTCAGACCGGGAAAATACTGAGTTCTCTTATTTTGACCTTTCTGTCTACCGAATGTTATTCAGTGACATTTGTAACGACACAAGAGAGAGAGAGAGAGAGAGAGAGAGAGAGAGAGAGAGAGAGAGAGAGAGAGAGAGAGAAGGGAGAGGGAGAGGACAAATGCGACTGACATCTGATCGACTCACTAAAACTCACTTACACATAAACTGTAATTTAGAATTTACTTAAAATTTGTCGCCTTTATGCAAGCGACGATTAAGAAAGAACTGTTGATCCATTCTAGCACATGTTTGTGCGTCCGTCCTCCAGCAAATTAAAAATAACTTCATTTTAGGCTTATAACATGAAACCATAAATTAGATATACATAACTGATTTATCACAATTTCATACTCCATGTAAAAGCGGATCGTAGATTAAATGATAGAAGTGGTGGGATCGGAGAGGAGTGTAGTCAGTCTCAAACTGACATTCATTAAAAAAAACCCAGTTATTGTTTCAAACTTTTCAGTAAGATTACATATAACATATTTAAAAGATTTTAAATATCTAGCAAAAGGGCTCAGTGTACAAGATGTCTTGTGTACTGAATATCTTGTACCATGTATTATGTATCACAAAACAGTCGAGAAATTATCGTTTAAAATTAACAAGATATCTTGTTTAAGTCTTTCCATTTTCCATTGTGCTCACCCGCCAATAGTTCAAGTCGTTTCTTGTCAGAAATGGAATTTCGTGTTGTACAACTGTTCACACAACTTTTTAAATCTTGCTGCACAAAATATATGAATTCTAACATAAAAACCGATGACGTCAAAATTGGAATAGTAATAACACTGGTAGAGCACAAAACATGTTTTCATGCCCTAAAAGCCAAACTTATAAAACCATACTTTCAGTAGCACGAATTCCTACAATTTAAGTTCATAACGCCACTAAACAAAGCGGGTATAAATAAGTTCTCTTATTCAAAACCCCAAATGTAAAAGTCATACTTGCAGTCTTTCAAGCATCATGTATCTGAAGTATGCAATTATGTAAAGTAAAATAACATAGTCCAGACATTTTATCAGTCACAGTATCTTTATGACCACTAGGATCTTAAACTGCAGTGGCGTACTAAGGCTAAATGGCGCCCGGGGAGACGATGATGGCCCAAAGGGCCAGAATACGAGGCCCGAATTTGTATCAGCTGTTTTTGGCGCCCCAAGACCTCTGGCGCCCAGGACAACCGCTCTGTCCCCCCCCCCCCCCCCCATTAGCAGGCTACAGTAAAACTGTACTGTTAATGGTGGTGGCCACTATGATCTTAAACTGTATTGTTGATAGTGGTGGTTGTGGTGGTGGGGAGGGGGACAAAACATCTCATGGCTACAGGGCCTGATCTTAGTTTTGCAAATGAGTTCACTATGAAGGCTGAACATTTGTATTCATTTCCATCCCGACGAACTGTACCAGAACCATGACTCACTATGTTGGCTACAAGAACTAAGCAAAACCTATTCAAGAACCAGATTTGCATTTAGAAGGAGACAACAATCAGTTGGCTAACGAAAAGCTTTTTCATAGAGTCAATACAGACTGTAACGTGTTCTTTAATTTTTTTTCATGGACAACGGCAGTTAAGAAATTGTATTCGTATCCTTTGGAGAAAGGAAAATATAGCATCATTCTAGACATCACTATCAATAATGTAAAGAGAGGCACATGCTGCTAATGTATAATTTGACGGCTGCTATAGAAATGTACGTTCCATGAAACAAAATTATTACTGACATGTTCAGATATTAATCGTAAAAAATCCATTTCTGTTTCCAGACATACTGACAAAAATTACTAACGTTGTATACACACAATTAAAGTTCAAAAAATAGTGTCTGATTGAATAAAAAGAGAAATGTGTTGAAGTGCAAATCAACAGAGCACTTAAAAGCTCCGAAATACAGGTGTTATCTTTTGTCGTCTTGAACGTTATTCACATCTTAGGATTCATTTAAGGTGAAACGACCATTTCTTAATATAATTGCCGCATACCGTCTTTCGTCTAACATCCGTAATTTGGTATTGATCAAAATAACAACGCTCAGCTGCCTTTTATGACAAAATTTACTGTCGCTAAAATGTCGTAATACATAATCTATTTAGCTTAAGAATTAAACAGGAAATATTTGTTTTGCTCCTATTTTGAACGGAGATCGCAGAACATAGTTGAGGTTTGTTGCAATCAAAACACCTTGTATTATATATCCTAGAAACTTACGTGAAGTTTTATATCTTTAATTTCTGAATAGACTGAATAGACCCATGGAAATCTTGTATTGTACATCATTTACCCATTTTGATAGATAATATAATTCTGTCATTAGGAACATTGCCAAGGCGCCTTAAAAAAAAAAAATTAAAAAAAATAAAAAAAATGGAAACAAAACTATAAACAATTAATAATTTAGACCAGATTCTAAAGACTACATTATAAATTCTTCTCCTTTGTCTCCCTTAAATTTTAATAACAATGCAACCATGCTTCGCTAGATGTCACACGCCAGCCTTCTAATGATAGGTATACATAACGTATTTCTATATCCAGGAATCTCGGAAGGGGGGTTGGGCGGAGGGGGGGGGGGGCAGGTTTTAAGTTAGAATATATTTTTTTCCAAAGACAAAATATATGTTTTATGCATGTTTCATTTTTTTTTATACAAAACTCTCGGACTTGCGTCTGTTGGAATTATGAAAACTTGACACATTGAAAGAGGCGTTTATATCTCAAAGGAGCTGCCACTTATTAGCCATTTTGTTTTTGTGAAGATAATAGTGCATGTAAATGTGAGAATATGTATTCATTAACCAGTGGTTTGTACATTTCTCGACACATTTGTGGCCAGTTAAAAAATATTCTTGCTGTGATTTGTAGAGAAGAGATCAAATTATATCCATTATATCATTTGACAAAAACAAATTATCTTGAGGTAAAAGAAATAAAAAAATAACCTAGCTGGAAAGAAAATCCCAGCCTACGCCCGCCCGAAAATCGAATGGTCGGTCCGTGTTAACACTGACGACTCATAACATGTCAACGCTACATGTCACATTTGACTTCGTAGGTCGCCTGTTGTACTATTGGCATTGTGCTGAGGTGCCGTTAAACAGTATACCAAAATACGTCTGTGGTACTTACCGGTCACAGCGCAATTAATGGACACAGATCGCTTTTTCTTTTCAAAATTTGATGTCGGTTTTCTCAGATGAAGTAAATTTCACATAAGACTTTCGGTAATAACATTTCTGACTAGCTTCTATGGTTAATTTTCACGTATAAAAAGTCAAATATTCCATAAGTACTATCAAGTCTGTTTACCACAAATACATACACTGAAGGAAGTGGAAATAGGTGTGTAATTGAAGAAGTACCAACATGTCTAGAACCGTAAAACTGTGAGAGAACTTCAAAGCCCCCTAATACACAATGTTATCTTTTAGTCTACTTTGAAGTTATTAACATCTGATTGTATTTAACAAACCAAATACGAGTATTGTTTAGGATAATTGCTTTGAGCTTCCTGTTATCTACAGTCTGTCAAGTGTTACGGGCGAAGATATGTTGGCTTCCGCTTCTTTGATGACAGAAGTTACTGTTTCTACAATTGCTTACAATTACGTAATGTATAACCTATTTAGCTTCATTATGTAAATATGGGGTACTTGCGCTGTTTCTAGTTAGAATAAATTGAACCACGTACCATTTTTATTGTTTGTTGTAATTCACACTTTCGAAGCATTTAGAATTCACTTTGGTGGAATCAGGTCTCATGGAAACCTAATTTGAAACCAAATTGTGTGCTAGACACAAGTGTACACTTTTATCATATAGCATGGAACCATCTTAATCAATAATAAAAATCATGATTTTCTGATGGAATGACCGAGGACGTTGTATTTTTCTGAAATTACTGATTGTATTTATTTGTCCGATTTAAGTGTGCTGATAATATTAAAAAGTTCAGCTTCGGAAAGTTTATTTGAGTATTGAATGACATGAGAAATGTATAGAACCGCGATTCTCAGCGAGAGTTTCAGAGCGATCAAAATGCCGAATGCGATATTTTTTGTTGGCTTTGAAGTTATTCACGTCTGAGCATCATTTTAGTGGTAATTTGACCATTTTAATGATAACTTTTTGCAAATTGCCTATAACATCTAGTATATAATACTTAATAAGATAGTTTAATCGACTTCAACCATGCGAGACATTGTTTTTTTTTTATAAATCGTATTTTAAAAATGTATTTGTGTAACTCAATTAAGGAAATGTATGATGATATACCACATCAGTGTGTTATTGTCGTTCTGGCGCAGCCAGAAAATGACTGTATCACACTTTTGCTCTCCTTAACAAACCACTTTTTTATGCTTCTACAAGCTATCAAGTGATATAAAAATAGATTTTTAGGTGTTTTACATCATGTTCAGATGAGTTGTTATGCGTTTTACAAAGGTCTGGATGAACTTGAAAACACTATAAAAAATCATTTGTACAAGCTAGCGAACGATATAAAAATGTTTTTCTTTAAAAATAGATTTTTTAATGTGTTTTCAAGGTTTTCAGATGAGTTTGTGTGCGTTTAAATAGGGGGTCTGGGTGAGATGGAAAACACTATGAAATCATTTTTACAAGCCAACCCATGATATAAAAGTGTTTTCCTTAAATTAGGTTTTGCAAGGTCTTCGGTAGTTTTTTTGCAAATGTCAAATCATGGCATAAATAACTCATTAAAGCCACACGTATATCTCTGTGGTTATTGAAAACTTGTTTTTAACGAAAACCATGAAACTAAATTCTTTATTAGTGCATTGCTTGTAAATATCTGAAAGCAATTGTTTGTTCACATGACCAGATCAATGATAATCAGCTATTTGCCTAATATCATTATAATCCAACCCATTTAATAACACAAAAGATTTTATATTTCGTCGAATATATCTTGCCACAACATAACATGATTGGGTTGGTACATACAATTAAAGTTTTTATTTCGTGATAGCGCAAAATATTCTTTTATTTCATTCATGTTATTATTGAATTTAATATCCTCAAATACAATTATTTTGTTGCCATTATTGTCTAAAACCTCAGCTGGTATAACATTTTTAGGAGAAATAATATCCACAATTTAATTATTAGTCTTTTCTTCGAATACATCAATTAATTTTCTAAGAACACAATACTTTGGTTTGTCACCATTGAGTGTGTAAATAACTGCTGTCATAATTAAAATATTTTAAATTTAGTAATAAGTTGGTTGTACCATTTCTACTTGCTATAATGCATAAGAGTCTCTTTCATAGTGTTCAATATTTGATGGATGATCATGTGATAGAGCATATTTCTTTATATCTCCTACAGGCCAGTACCATAACAGGACTAGTAATCATATTCAAATCATCATGCAAACAGTAGTGCCACTAATATGTTATGGTTTAAAGATGGTGGCAACAGTTGTTCTGTTATGAGAGAATTCAAAAAGTATACCTGTTTAATATCAGTTGCAACAGTTGCCAACGATGCAAATGTCACTGGAGCACATTTCAGAAATGCTTTAAACACATATATAAAAAGCCCTGCTTTTAACACTGGCTTTGCAAAACGATAAATACTAACGACTGGAGACAAGCAAGTGTCGTTCTTTTTACCATTATCTAGTATATTTGGTCTATGTCATGATATAAATACTGTGCTGTCAAACACTCCATAGCTTTAGATAGAAATACACCTGAGCAATATATTATGAAAAACGCAGCAGTTGCTGCTGGTGAATTTAACATTAATCATATTAGCCTATGGTTCCCTCAAACTTGAATTGTTGCTGTTTTAATGGATGGTGATATTGAAAGAAAATAACTTGCAGGATATAACCAAAAAAAATGTATTTTGAAAAGATGATATTATATAGGCAACAATATAACGCTAATGAATTAAATGCAACTTGGAGGATCACAACAAACGCATCAGATCAGATCAACTTCTAAGACAAGTGTTTCTAACATTCCAATAGTGTAACCAGAAGTAATAAACAAGAACAGAACAATATGATATTTGGTAATGCAAAATTTAAGACGAATCTCTGTTAGAAGTAATATTGTTAAATATCCCTGGCGTGCCTTGCAATGCAATTTTACTGAACACAAATAGAAATTATTTAATAGCCTACATGATATTTCATGACGCCGTCAAAAAATGCATAGACCTTGATACAAGCACAAATGTAAATATTTCTGAGTTTGGAAGTATCAATCCCATATTTCATTTTGATGTTAGCAAGCATGAGGAAAAACTTATAATAAGTTTTTAGGTGACATAGGGGTTACATGTGATTTAGGTGCTAATTTTCAATATGGAGAGCCTCTAGAAGATACACTATATCATTGCTATGCTGTTATCTTAAGTGACTGTCACCTAAAATTAAATGCAACAAATGGTAAGATGAATGTTATTGTATAACCATATATTATAATGACTTATACTAATCTTCATGTATCAATATCAAATCAACAAAAATAAATTTTAAAAAAAATGATTTTTAGAAAATCAAACAACAATGATAATATTAAAAGCGCACTAGATAAAAGGTGGTCATGATAAAACAATCTTAACAAAAACACAACTAAAATGTATGATAGCAAATATGAGAAATTATAAGTTTTAATATAAATTGACGGAAAATATGCTCAGACAAGGAAGAACAATAATTGCTGCAATCGTACTATTCGTAAAAGCACTTCTTCCAAAGATATTACATGTGATGGTAACTTTGGGTCTAACTGAAGCAACTTGTTCTATACATGGAGCAACCTCAAAAGCAGCACAAGGTTTTGGTTTATCTAATATAATATAATAATATAAGATGTCATAGCAGCACAAGGTTCTGGTTTATCTAATATAATATAATAATATAAGATGTCATACGGTGAAATTGGATTAGGTTTAAGTCCACATCAAAAAGAGGAAATAAAAAAATATGCACAGAAAAAGAAAAAAAAATCGCTATAAAGCTTGATAAACTGCTGTTAACAAAACAGACAAATTAAAAGAATGATGAAAACAAAAAGTAAAGGCTATGGTGTTGATATAAAACTTTTACGAGCACAATTAGCTGGTTCTATTCTGCCAGTTATACTTGGTATTGGTACTAGGTTAACATTGCCTGCAACAAGAGGACAAGGCATTTTAAGAAAGGTAAAAGGCTTCTTAAAATATTTTCTTTATCAGGAACAAATCCACCACCCTTCATAAATAATAGAACCACTTTTAAATATTTTAAATGAAAGAATTATAAAAAAAAGAATAATATAAAAACACTTTAGAGGTTGCTTTGGCAAATATATCTTACCAATAGATATTTTAAAAACCCCAATCAATGATCGTTAATTTTTTAACACTATTTCATAGGCGATTGTACGCATTGGGTAGCTATTTATAATTAATCTAATAAACACAATATTGATTATTTTGATGCTTTCGGATTGCCTCCATCATATATTATTAACAAATACATGAATAAAAATGGTAAGCAAATTTTATTAATAATAATTCACAAATTCAACATTTTAATAGTATATATAAGTGGTTATTATGGTGTGTATTATATATTACACAGTTACAGAGGTGAAAATCAAATACATATTGTATTAAATTTTAAACAGGAAGCAAGTAAATTCAATGAGCATCTCATAAAATTATATACATGTGTAATATAATAATACATACTTATATAAACATGAAATCATATTGTTTGAAGTGCAAAAAACAAACTGATACAAACGATAAGGTTATTAGTCATACAAACAACAGTAAAATGCTTATAAAAGGAGTATATTTAATATGTGGAAAACGAGAAGCAAAATTGTTATCATAAGAAACAACAACCAAGTAATTTCAACGAGCACCTAATAAAACAATAAGCAAATATAATATAATATACATATATAAACATGAAATCATATTATTTGAAGTGCAGAAAAAATACTGATACAATTGAAGAGGTTATTAGTGATACAAAGAATAATAAAATAATTAGGAAAGAAGTATGTTCTATTTGTGGTAGAAAAATAAAATTACCATAAAAAAACACTTTTACTTTTATTACCAAAACAAGGTTTAACGTTACCAAGTTACCGATATTGGGGACCTGGGAATCCCTTATATAGTGAATCCCACCCCCCACCCCCCGTTACTAAATTAGATGCTATATGTGAAAAACATGACTATTAATAATTATTAGTATAGTGGTAGTAGTAGTACCCCTAAATCGCAATGTGATAAAGTAATGCCTAATGAATTAGATAGACATGTTGGTGCAAAAATACCAGTAAAACAACTAACAAATGAATTGTCAAACCATTCATAGAACTTAAGCATAAGTTAGGTTTCGGCAAATCGAACCAAAAACAAAAAACAACAAACGGAACGAGGCGTTGAAGTGGACGGGAAAACTAGCTGAAAGCTACATAAGCCCATAATAAGAAATTTCGCTCAACGCCGCGTAATAACATATAAAAAAGATTCAATATGGTTGACATGCCGCAATTTAGTAAAGTATAGTAAAGGGTATACATATCTGCTAACTGTGATTGACACATTTAGTAAATATGCATGGGCAACACGACTTCAGCATGCAACTCGAATATAATATAACAAATGCTTTTGAAGAAAGTACCAAAACAGGAACATTAGAAAGCTTTGGGTTGACCAAAGATCAGAATTTTATAATAAAACATTTAATAAATGCTTGCATGATAACAATATTGAAATGTGCCACACATATAATGAAAGAAAAGCTGTGGTAGCTGAACTTTATATATATTTTTAAATTGGTTTATTAAGTGTTATTTCTTTTCTTCATGTTAATCCCAACCAGTTCTTCATTAAATCTCCTTCGCGAGCTAATTGATGGCTCAGCAAATAATTTTTTGATGTTTTCTTTTTCAGAACAACATATTTACACGATTTTTAGTATTTTCCACCGTTTTCCCCCCAAAACAGCGTTATTCATTAGCTTCAATTTTTTTTCATAATCTCTACTTTCCTGTTTTGCTTGGGTTCTCAGTTCTTTGTTTTGGTTAATAAATAATTTCATGCATGGTTTCTTGTTGAATTTTAATATCCTATGAACTCTTGTAATTTTCAACCCATATTAACATATAGTTTGAGTGGTCTATAATGTACAATATAGTTCTCTTTATTCATCAAGTTTGGTACTAATTCTTTCCCTTTACTATATTTAAAAAAAACTAAATATTTTATCATTTGCCATTTTTTATTTTTAGGGGGGGGGGGGGTCAGTCCATTTAAAATCTACATATGGAAGAGGTTGTAACATAGCCCAATAATATAACACAATCTGCGTTAAGGTTCAAGATACTAGATGATGTTTTCGTTTTGTCATAATTTGGCATATATTTATTATTTCTTTTTGCATATCTTTTTGAACCAGCCATTGATACACATCCTTTAATTGAATTTTCAATAAATAATATTTATCAATATCAGTATCTCAAGATGTATACCCTTATTATTAATACAACAAGCAATCAAAAGTTAATGTTGGACTGCTTATATAACAACATGAGTCTAACATATTTTTTGTAATATAACCTTTCTAAAACGTTGAAATATATCAGCAAGAATCAACACATCAATTTTCAAATATAAATCACGGTAGTCATCAAATTTTTCCTTCCAAATTTCCACAAAACCAATTTACGATGACTATAATCATCATCAGTTATATTTTCCTTTCTAAGAATTGAATTAAAATCTTTTTTGTGTCAGTTAATGCTTCTTCTTGGAATCTTTCAAAAAGTTATCCATATAGTCATATGAATTAAAACCCTTTTCTCGTAATAAAGAAAAATAAAAGTTGTTTATTACTGCTAAACATTTTATTATCTTAAACTAACCATCCTTCATATCTTTACTTATATTTTCTAGTCCTGCAAAAATAAATTGAAAACTATCCATGAATCTGTGTTTTCCAATAGAAAAATAAACAGATATTGTTGCATATTCTTGGCTAAGCATGTAATTCTTTTATTTGAAATTGTTGTCATATCGTTCATTCTAAGATGACCATCATACCAACGCAGACTATGAAAAACAACAGAAAGTTTGTTTAAAATCGGATAAGTTTGAATTTTAAATTGTAATTATTATGTGGTGAACCGCGATATTTCCCACTTATTTGACAAGGATCTCTTACTTTATCATCATTGAATTATTTTTCACATATACAGCAATGTGTTGCTAATATCGTTTTTTAAAAAATCTTCTTCACTCATTATTAGTTTACTGGTTGTTTTAAAAGCATGTCTATACTTTCTACTGATGCATTTAGACTTTACATAAATTTATCAATGACATTTACACCTTCATATGTTTTTATAATTCATTAGTTCAACATCGCATTGTAATATCCTTAAAAAAAGAGTATAGTATGTGCTCTACAATTATTTTTATTTAATCACCTAATTTCTTCTTCTTCTTCTTCTTCTTCTTCATGTTTTTTTTTTCTTTTTCCTTGAGAGCCAAAAAATCAGCAAATATTACGAATGGAACCACATCTAGTTTTGATCATTTTAAATATGAATACAATTATGTTTTTTTTTATCAGTACATACAACTTTTTAATTTATACCTTTACAATTTTCTATGTGATTATCCAACAGATCTTGTTTGCCAATAAATTTAAGCAATATATACACAACCAGTTTCTTTTTATGATCATTGCTTGAGTTCATATTTACTAAAAGCGAAATATTCTTTATTCACACATAGCAATATTTTGTTTCTTCTTTTATTAATTATGATATAAGAAGTAAATCAATCGTTTGAACAGTTATATTTTCATGTTTGCTTATTTATAATGGATATAAGCAGCTATCATGCCCAAAACGTTAATACGTAAATTGTATAATTTTAAAAACTCTTTAATGTCTTTTATCTTTGCTAAAAAGTCAATTTTATTAAACTTAAGTTCTTTACCAAATCACTGGTTGTATTTTGTTGCTCTTTGTAGGTCTTTTTCTTGAGCATGTAATGCTAATAAAACAACCCATTCAAAACAAAGATTATCTTCATTCATCACTTTTACGCATGATTTTGTATTTTTTATTTTTGAACATAATTGTATATAACATAAACCGCGGTATGGTTGTATTTTATAATATATTTGCATTTAAACCTTCAACCTTTGAAACTCTCCAGTTAAAGCCTGACTCGCAAAATGTTCGACTTTAGTAAACATTTATCAAAAATTTAAAGATAAAGCTTCTTCGATATCGTTTTAATTTAAAATAGCAACCATTTGTGTAGACGGAAAATTCTCAATTTTATCTCCACTTTATCTTTTGTCATATTGATTTTTAAGAACTAGTTGGTATTTTAGTGGCCCGTATGTTTTTAATTCACTGCTCAGTAGATCAAATATAGCATTTTTATTATTTTCTAGGAATGTTTCTGGAACTTTCTGTTCATTAGTATTTGATTTTGATGATCGCAACTGATACTTATTAGCAAATGTATTCTTTAATTGTTCTGTAATTGTTGGTTTGAGTATACTCATTACTGGTTCAACCATTTATTAAAGTCTACTAGGTTTTGCTTGTTTGAAACATTTGATACCTTTTATATCTTCATCTAACTCCGATATTGTGAGTATCTTCATTACTGGTTCGATCATTTCTTTCAATTTAATAGATTTTGTCTGTTTTACACTCTTTATACATTCATCTAAGTCAGATATTATTGGGGCTGGGTGTTGTTGTTTAACTTTTGTGGGCTCTATTAATAACTTTATTTTTGTTTTTGTTCTTGAATAATACCTTGTGCTACTAGTTTGAATTTTATAACGACTTCTTATTTCCGAAGTTAGTAGATGTATCTACTTTTGCTAGTGTAACTTTTTCTTTATCCATTTTTCTCTTTAACTTTTTGCTGTCTTACTGATTTTCTAATTGCCTTTTCTGCTGTTTCTCCCATTCTTTCTATTACTTTTTTGTTGTCTGTTTCCTTATTTCTAATGTAAGTACTTATTTCTCCCCAATTTCTTTCCTTAAGGCTAATCTAAGTGCTTTTCTCGCTTTTTTCATAAATCTTTTTGTTTTCTAAATACTTTTTCACATTTTTATCTTCAATCGTTTGTTTCCTAAAGACTTTTTCACATTTGTTTCATAAATCTCTTGTTTCCTAAATACGTTTTAACATTTTTATCTTCAATCTTTCGTTTTCGTATTGTTGATCTAAGTGCTTTCTGGAATAAGTTCCCATTTCTATCATATATATATATATATATATATATATATATATATATATATATATATATATATATATATATATATATATATATATATATATATAAAGTCCTTTTGCTTTTCTGTATTATTTACTGCATTATGTTTCATTAAAGACTTTTTGGAATTAATTCCTATTTCTATATTATTACTACATATTTGTTTCCTTCAAGACTTTTGATAACTAGTTTCCATTTTTATATGATTACCACATATTATTTCCTTTAAACCCTCTTTCATTCTATATTATTAGTATATATGCTTTCCTTTAGGCTTTTTCTGAATTATATATTTTTCTTTAAGTCCTTTTTGACCTCAATAAGTGTAAACTAATAATATGACTATGATGACTTTTTTTTATTTAAGCGTGTATCTTCTGCATTTCAGGGAACAAATAGCAACAAACTGATATCATGGTTGGTAGTTAATCTATTCATACATCCAATCTTCTAAAACGTGTTTCAAATATTATATATTTTTTTGTTTTTGTTATTTATTAGTTCTTCTTTTTTTAGCCATACAAATAATATGATCATCGTCAATAAAATCACCGATATCTGCAGAATATTTTGATATTGAATAATAACAACGAATAAGATCCCCAGTTTCTGCATTTTCCAAAAAAATTATTTTGTAGCTGTAGATAACGTACAATCGTTAAACATTTTTAAACATATTTATTTTGTCTTCATTGTACTTATTTGTCTTAACTACATTAAGAATATCATGATCTTCCCCTCAACTAAGCCATCTTCTGTTATTGAATTAAAACAGCGAATAAGATCATCTGCAATTTCATAAACATATTCCATATATAGATATATATGTGTGTGTGTGTGTGTGTGTGTGTGTGTGTGTGTGTGTGTGTCCGAACACATTGTAAAACATATACAATCTGTTAAATCTGTTTTTAGAAGAAAAAAAACAAAAACACTTTTAATATCATTGGATAGCTTGTAAATATGATTTTTAAAGCTCATCCAGAAACGGCCTTGTGAAACACAACCGAACATCTTTGAAAAAACAAAACAAAACAAAAAAAAAATACGAATCTTATTTTAGAAGAAGAAAAAAACTAACACTTTAAATATCACTGGTTAGCTTGTAAAAATGAATTTTATAGTGCTTTCAAGCTCATCCAGGCCCTTTGTAAAGCACAACAGAACACCTTGTAAAACATATAAAAAGCTAACTTTTTTTTTAGAGAGAAAACACTTTTTATATCATTGGATAACTTATAAAATGACTTTTATAGTGTTTTCAGGCTCATTCAGACCCCTTATTAAACGCACAAAAACTCATCTGAACACCTTTTTATATCATTGGATAGCTTGTAAAAAAGTAAAAAAGTGGTTTGTTTAGGAGAGCAGCATAGTGATAATGTCATTTTCTGGCTGCGCCAGAACTGACAATATCACACTTCTTACCACCAGAGAAAGTTTTGGACTTTTTTATATAACAAATTTTGACCCTATATTTTAAGGATTTAATGCTTCATCTTTTATCGTATGAATATTTTACTAAATTTTAACATCTTTACTTTTTATCTTTTATCTTGTAGTACTTCATGTTTACGTTTATTTGCAAGGGTTTCTCTTCCCAAAAGATTTTATTGTGCAATTCTGAATATTTACATTTGTAGAACTTAACTTCTAATCAGCACTAGACAGCCAATATTGTGCTAATGTGCCGTTAAACGTTAATACATACATGCATGCATGCATACATACATACATATATACATACATACATACATACATACATTCATACGTACGTACATACATACATACATACATACATAGATACATACATACATACATACATGCATACATACATACATACATACATACATACATACATACATACATACATACATACATACATACATACATACATACATACATAATTGATAGACACCTTTTGATAAAATATTTATATTTGGAATTGCCTCATATGTAACCTATTTAGACTTATAAAGTAAATAAAAGTCCGTTACGTTGTTTCTACCTTTGATTTGGATTAGGCATTAGACACTTAGTGTGCAGTAATTCAAACTTCAGAAGCATTCCAGAGTTCAGTCTGGAAAAGGTATTTATCTCAAGTGGTAAATGCACTTAGATATCATGCGATATCTAATTGTAGGTATATTGACCTAAAAGAATAACTGTTGGATAGTACATTTCCAATACGACTACTACTGTGTAATGGATGTGTATTTTTAAATAAAACATTAAATTCATTAATTTGATTCAGTTACATAACTTAACGGGTTCAATATTTTCTTTCATAAAAGAAAATGCATACGTAATATACATCTGACTGCAAATCTATAAATATATTACAATGGATATATAATATTGATTTTTTACATTGAGCCTGCCTAGAACCATGCGTCTGGTTTTGTCTTTTTTCTATCTATATAACAATGAATATATTATAATGGTTTTTTTACTTGAGCCTGCCTCGAACCATGCACTATATTTTCAAACCCAATACTTTAACTTAAGCAAAATGTGAGTCCATTGAACTAGTTGACAAAAAAATAGGTCAACAGTATGTCCCACCTTTAGAGACACAGAGGTGTTTATTTCAAAAGTTAGGGAATATAGACTACTGGAAACCGTAGGTCACACTATTTATAACTTCTTAAGCGGGGTTGCTACGCCACTGAGGCTAATGTTTTCAATGCTATATTTCTACTTTTATATATACATAAGTACTACTTACATACCTTGAGATGTATTTATTCAACATTTTCTGTACACCGATCTAAAAACCCTAATTTACGATTTGGATTTAATGTAAATCTCTGGATATGACAAAATAGCAATGTCAACTTGAAGAAGATTCTCCGATTTTTCATATACACATTTAGCGAATGTACATGATATTATTCATATACACATTTAGTTAATGTACATGATATTATTCATATACACATTTAGCTAATGTACAGGATAGTATTCATATACACATTTAGCTAATGTACATGATATTATTCATATACACATTTAGCTTATGTACATGATATTATTCATATACACATTTAGCTAATGTACATGATATTATTCATATACACATTTAGCTAATGTACATGATATTATTCATATACACATTTAGCTAATGTACATATTATTCATATGCACATTTAGCTTATTTACATGATATTATTCATATGCACATGTAGCTAATGTACATGATATTATTCATATACACATTAGGTAATGTACATGATATTATTCATATACACATTTCGCTTATGTACATGATATTATTCATATACACATTTAGCTTATGTACATGATATTATTCATATACACATTAGGTAATGTACATGATATTATTCATATACACATTTCGCTTATGTACATGATATTATTCATATACACATTTAGCTTATGTACATGATATTGTGTTCTTATTACTCGTAGCTAATAACGTTATGCACTACTTATACATGAGTGGTTTATTCCAGAAGTAATTTTTCATTTTAATAAAGTTTACATGCTGAGTTAGTATATACTGAATACACTGAAAGAAAATGATATTCATCTTAAATATCATGGTTGTCACATAGCATACAATATCTTTCACTTCTACTGATTATGTTGTTTCCATATCTACCAGTTTCAAATCAAAGTAAAACACTCCTTTAAATATTTTGCGTCATCAGTAAAGGAAGATCACACTTTTTTCGGCTGACATTATGTTTTTCTAATTGCTCTATCGATCGTTTCCAACCGTGGGCAGACGTAACATCGTTACAGACGTGGGCAGACGTAACATCGTTACAGACGTGGGCAGACGTAACATCGTTACAACCGTGGGCAGACGTAACATCGTTATATGACCAGTTGATACGTACATACATTTATATTGTTGTCTGAGGTGTATGCTAAATGTATAACAAAGATGAGTTTTCAAAAAACATTATAAATTGAAAAAAGGCATGCTGACGTAGATTGTTATAAAATATTTCCAATGAAATCCTGAACTAAATCGAAAATTATATAGATTTTCTATGATGATCGTGTGCTAGATGTTCAGTAATAATAATAATAATGATGTCGATGTATGTATGGTAATACAGCAATACTAATAATAATAATAATAATAATGAGGACTTTGTACAGCGCTAATTTTTAGAAGTTCTAGACGCTTCACAATATTAGATAACACATAAAAACATATGTCAAGACATGATTAAAAAAACAAACACACTGAAATTAGAAAACAAAAACATGCTGAAAATAATTAAGGTAAGGAAACATTATTAAGTCTGTAAGTCTGTTCTTACAGTCGAAATATGTGAGTTTTAAAAGCACTCTTGAATGGGATCCCAGTGTCCTTGTGACTAAGTTCAATGGACAATTCGGTCCACGTAGCTGGGCCCTAGTATGCAAAAGAACGTTGTCCGTATGACTTCGTTTTGATAGAGGGACTAATCAAAATACGAGTGTCGGAAGAGGAGCGTAAGTATCTAGCTGGTGTGTACAGATGGGTCAAGTCAGATAGGTATTTTGGACTAGAGCCAGTCAACGAAATGTAGCATAGAGAACACATTTGTGTTTGATTCTGGATCGAATGGGTAGCTAGTGTAGGGTACAGAGTAGGGGGAAGGTGTGCTTGGTTCTAGGTACTCTAAGTATGATCCCAGCAGCTGTGTTATGAACTTTTTGAAGTTTCTGTAGTGGATACTGAGACGAACCAGACAGAAGTGAATTACAGTAGTCCAGTCTTGAAAGTACTAAGGAACACACGTGTGTTTTAGTAACTTCAACTGAAACAAAAAAATTGCGAATGGAGCTGATACACCTCAGCTCCAGATATGCAGCCTTGCATATGTCCGTGACGTGTTGGTGTAATGAGAGAGTACTGTCGAGAGTGACACCTGGGTTTCGTACCGAATGTGTGAATTTAATGTTGGTGTTGCTGATACTTATTGTTTGAGGTAAAGGATGTGAATGAGAAAATCTTTGCGTTGTGATCAAAATGGCTTCAGTTTTATCATCATTCATCTGCAGCTTGTTACATATCATCTATGACTTCACGTCAGAAATGCACCTCTCGACGCCTTGGACGGAAGCATCAACTTCAGTTGGGTGGCTAGATTTGTATATTTGGGTGTCATCAGCGTACAATTGGTGAGACACCTGATGACGATCTATGCCACTTGAGTGGGACTGAGTGTAGAATGAAGGGAAAAATATAGATCAACTGCGCTGGAATGTTTACCATTTATTGACACAGTTTGTGTCCCATTGACTAAGTAGGACTTGAACCATAGTAATGCTGTATTGTGAATGCCAATATACATGCTGGAGACGGTGAAGTAATATATCCTGGTCTATTGTGTAAAATGCTGCCGACAAGTCAAGGAGGGTGAGGACTAATATTTCCACTATCCAAAAGCAGAGAGAAGGTTGTTAACTACGTTCAGAAGGGTAGTTTCGATATTGTGGCGAGGGCGATATGCAAACATTGCTAAAAAGACTAATTGAATTCAGATGAGATACGAGTTGGGATAGAACAACTTTTTTAAGATTTTTGACATGAATGGGAGGTTAGAAACTGGGCGGTAGTTCTTTAAATCGCTTTGGTCAAGCGTCGGTTTCTTTAACAGAGACTTTACAATGGCAGTTTTGACAAATGATGGGAATTCCCCGGATGAGAGAGAAGTATTAATAGGATCGGTTAGTGAAGGCAATATTGAATCTAAGGACTCAAGCAGCAGTGATGTCGGAGTCGGATCAAGTGCACATGACTTTGGGGCACTCTTCATCACGATTGTACGCACTAAATCCAAAGAGACAGGCTCAAATGCTGTTAAAGGTTGCCTTTAAAATTCTGTATCACAACTGTGTGGTGACGATAAGTCGATTGAAATTGTGTTGTCAAACTTATCTCTAATGGTTTGTACTTTGTCACGGAAGAAATTTGCAAACAGGTCTGGTAGGTCACAAACATATATGTATATCTATACATATAGTTACATTAGAGATGGAAAGGTAAATTCTAGAAGAGAAAGAGATTTAGACAGAAAGAGAGATGATATCAGTGATCTTTCCATTTTATTTGTTCAAGGTAATAATTCAATTTAATACATTTTTGTTTTAAATGTTACAGTGTGCATATATTTCCAAACGACCAAAAACGGAGAAAATAATATCATTCACGTCGAAGAGAGTTCACTTTTGTTGATAGTATGTTGTTGTTATGTTTACGTGCATAAGAAGTAAATAAGGCAGTAAGTTTAAAAATTTGCATTTATTTAACGTATAGAAACTCCATAAATTCTGAGACATATTTCATTTACTGAATTAAATCAGAACCATTGATACTTTATTCCTTCAAGCGCTTTCGTATCATCGTCATGGATGCTCTTCAGGTAGGTAGATCATACTTTCAAAGTATTTTTGTAAGTAAATTATACCTGAAGAGCATCCATGACGATAACGCGAAAGCACTTGAATGCTGTTTGTTGTGTTTTTGTTGGTTTAACGGCACTTTTTACACATTATTGGCTATGTCATGTTGAGGAAATGGGAGTTAAGTGCCTTTTCCAACGACACACTGAGGCCGTTGACCCGGGCTGGCCTGGGCGGGTATAGAACCCGCGATCCTTGGAATACGAGTCCGACGCTCTACCAACTGAACTACCGTGGCTACCGCGCTTGAGAGAATAAAGTCTCAATATATTAGTGGTTTCCTGTTGACTTAACCATTTTTTTTATACAGCAACCGGCAGACGGACATATTCACTTTTTCATAAAAAAACCTTCAGTTTATGAGTTTATGAGACTTATTTTTGAGCAACTTCGTGGCTTTTGTGCACAGTTAAGATTTCATTTCTTTTTTCAGCTTGTTATCCACAACATATTTTTACATATTCAATAAATTCAAAAATGTTCATACATATATGTAACACCTACGTCTAAAATGGAAAAATCAGGTATTATTTTATTTTCATCTCATGTCTTTAGCACAAAGACACATCTTGTGTAAAGATATTCAAAATTTAACATTTCTGTTTTATTTTTCTAAGTACAAAACGTGTGCTTCAAGTCTTTCGTGACTACAGTGTATTGACTTAAACTTCTGTATATTGTTTTGGAGTTATTTCCCTTACTACAGAGGTGGATGCTCACCATCTTAGTTGTTCTACCATGCTTTCCAAAATAAGTTCGTGTTAGATATAGATCTAGAGTACTTAATGAAAGATATGATTCATGTGTCCGTCGTTCAGTATGATAAATCTCTTCCGATCCAATTTATTCTACATCAGTTCTTAATGATGTAAGCAAATAAAATGTAAGCACAAGTGCACAGACGTCAATCTTCAAGATGTGAACTCCTTGTGCGAACAATCTAAAGAACTGACTATTACGAGACCTTAACAATAGGTATGTGGTTAAGTGAACTAAATTTCTTATACAGGAGCGAATCCAAAAAAGGGGGGGGGGATGAGCTCAAAAGGCGTCCCAACCCCCCTCAAACCCCCAACCCAACAACCCCCTCTCCCTAAAAATGAGCGCGAAACAACCAGAATGTTTCCTAGAGTGAGTTTTTGTTACAGTTAGATGGTTAAAATTATACCATGGAAACGCTTAAAATGCAGGAGCTTCTGAGGGCTTCGCTTCCTGGGCCCCGCTGGAGGTTCTGTCCTACAGACTCCTCGCCTACTTGTTTACGCCCGCCCCCCCCCCCTCCACTCCCCCCCCCCCCCCCAACACGATATTTCTGGATCTGCTACTGTTATTGAATGTTAATGGAAGGTGGTTGTTTGTGTAATGTGAAATCCATTTTCGTTTTGTCTTGATGGCTCGTCAGGAACAATGAAATATTTCTTATTTCGGAATTCACTTGTACTAATTAATAGAATTTTATATAAAAAAATAAAAAACAAAACAAAACAAAACAACAACGATATTACATAAAATCAGAAATTGCGCTGGTCACCGTTACAGCTTTTCAGCTTTCTAAAAACACTTGGTGTACTTACATCAACGAATTCTTGACATAGATACCAACTTTTTGCCCAATTAGAAACTGTTTATCTTCAAGAAGAGGAACAAGTTAGGTTGGTTAATTATATTATTTCTAACAGTTTTTATCAAAGCAATTTCTTACGCAACCTTTTATCAGACGTTTTATCAAAGATTGATACGACTCATCCATTTATTTTGCTGATTAATGATCCGAACTTTCAGTATAATGTAACGGGAATTATATTTTTTCTCTTAAATCCCTCTCCTATATTCATTGTAGATAAACACTACATTTATTTATTGTTTCTCTTCTTTCGACCAATGCTAAAGTGCACCGGCATAAGTTTGCACTTGTACACAAAGTTATTTAGAATTTATCTGTTTAAAGTCTATAAACAAACCGACACGTGTACACAAAGTTATTTAGAATTTATCTGTTTAAAGTCTATAAACAAACCGACACGTGTACACAAAGTTATTCAGAATTGATCTGTTTAAAGTCTATAAACAAACCGACACGTGTACACAAAGTTATTTAGAATTTATCTGTTTAAAGTCTATAAACAAACCGACACGTGTACACAAAGTTATTAAGAATTTATCTGTTTAAAGTGTATAAACAAAACGACACGTGTACACAAAGTTATTTAGAATTTATCTGTTTAAAGTCTATAAACAAACCGACACGTGTACACAAAGTTATTTAGAATTGATCTGTTTAAAGTGTATAAACAAACCGACACGTGTACACAAAGTTATTTAGAATTTATCTGTTTAAAGTCTATAAACAAACCGACACGTGTACACAAAGTTATTTAGAATTTATCTGTCTAAGTGTATAAACAAACCGACACTTGTACACAAAGTTATTTAGAATTGATCTGTTTAAAGTGTATAAACAAACCGACACGTGTACACAAAGTTATTTAGAATTTATCTGTTTAAACAAACCGACACGTGTACACAAAGTTATTTAGAATTTATCTGTTTAAACAAACCGACACGTGTACACAAAGTTATTTAGAATTTATCTGTTTAAACAAACCGACACGTGTAGACAAAGTTATTTAGAATTTATCTATTTAAAGTGTATAAACAAACCGACACTTTCCAAACTTCTATGTGTTGATACAACAAGATTATGAAGAATTTAATTAAGAAGTGATTACGTGAACTGTAAAAACGATTATCAATAGCATTGGAAACTCTCATTAAATATTTTCTAAATTTTATCAAAAGTCTCACACCTTATCCGTCCAAAAGGTTGCGTTTTGACCCATTCATTCCTTTTGTGTGATCTTATTTAAACAATCAATCACGCTTGCATACGGTTTTACTCGACTTCATCGATATATTAGTATGGTATTTAGCGCGAATCATACTTTATACAGTTCACCTTTTATACGGGTCACACTAGCTATGGTATGAGGTACTTATTATTGTCACGGTGGGTTATCTTCGCTGACAGGGATATTAAGACCATTTCCACGAATTTGAAAATTTGATCGTTATACATCTCTCGAAATAAATGATAGTGATCTGATTCAATACTATTAATAGTGTGTGTTACAATATTAATTCTTTTTTGAAGCTCTAGGAGAATGGTTTTTTTTTTGGTACGAAATAAGGAATGGGAAGTCAGCAGGAAAATGTACACGCTAATAACAATATAACAAGGTAGCACATCATAAGCTTCATTGTTTTACTAATTTATGTTATTTTCTGCTCCAGATTTAAATTTAGATCACAATCTCTTAAGAGTTGTGAAATAGACCAAAACTACTAATCAGAGACCGCTTCACAGTGATGTATATTTAAAACAAAGAACGAAACTCGGCTTTGTTTCATATGACAAAAGAGTCAGATCCTCAGAAGTACCGGCTAAAGGTGCCAATGTTTCGAAATTAAAATTTGAATTGTTGCATTCGAAAGTTTTCTATTTGGATATTTGTTCTATACTTTTACAGTTTCTTTCTATTATCCATGATGATCAAAATCAATAAATAAGTTGCCCAAAAGGATGGGTAATAACTCGCCTCATGTAAATAGGGCTTGAAATCAACGCACAGATTTGGACCGGAAATTAGTTACTTATTTCAGTAGCAGATCGATTATTCGTCTTTTTATTTGTTTTCGTATTGCTATGCAAACATGCAGTTGCTATGACTGGATGTCATGTTTCTCCTACATTAATACTACAGACTATATCAGTAGCTCATGTCATCATCAAACCTGATCCCAAACAATGAGTACGCTTACTCCATGACTAAATATAGAAGACGTATCAAAAAGCTGTCGTCATTCTACTATGATAGAAATGCATACAGAGTCAGTCATCTTTCATGATAGATCCGGGATACAACTATATCTTTCAAATTAAATCTATTATTACTGATTTCACAAATATAATAAAATAATCATATTTTAGGTTATAATATGCATATTGGCTGATATCTCGCGTTATATATATATATATATATATATATATATATATATATATATATATATATATATATATATATATATATATATATATATATATATATATATATATATTCTGAGTGCACAGACTCGCATTTAGCTTTTGTCCGATTTAGATTTTTTTCTTTCTATGATATTGGCAATCCGCAACCATAGATTTGTTAGTCATAAATACTCTTGAGTACAGATTTGTCAACTCATGTCTCATGGTATAAATAGTCCACATTAGTTTAGTAATCTCTGTGTTAAACTCTCGAAAGCTTTGTATTTATACACAGGAATCTTTTAATTCAGATCAAAATATGTGTGAAAATAAGTATGCTAGATTCAACGAATAGTCATGAAGAGTTTGTCAGCCAGCCATTTTAATAATATCCTTAGCAAAAAGCTATTCGCTGATATTTCTCAGCCCCGATTTCAGGCTTCTACTCCTTGTGGTTCTCAGACACCCTCTCTTTATCTTACTTTTTGTATTCTAATCCAGAGCCTGTCTTCAATGTACTTTTATTTCTTTCTCAGCGTGTGGCCAATTCAGTTCAATTTCTCTCTCTCATATCTTTTTAGCATTCCCTTCATGTCCAGTTTTTCTCCAAAGGTTTTTATCTGTGATCTTGTTCAAAGCATTTACATCACATATTGGTTCACGAAGATTTATAACATCGTTACTAGGCTGGGCTTTTTTCTCTGTTTCTCTGTAATATACATAAGGGCATTTTTAATGTTTGAGCTATCTTTTTTTATCATAATCAGATAGTCAGCTGTTGGTGCCCAGATAAATCCTAAAGAAAAAAAAAAAAGAAAAAAAGCTGGTCTGAAAATCATAAAGTCCTTAGCTTGAGTTTAAGCTTGAGAATTTGTTATAAACACTCAAAAATAACGTTACTTTTGACTGGTCATCTCTGATTGGCAGATAATGACAACTCGATCCCAAACTCACGCTCAGAAGTTTACGATCTCCAGGACTAGTCTTGCCTTATAAATACATACCTCCATATGTTTGTGTGTGTGTGTGTTTTCTTCAGATTTTCCTTCTCATTCGTCAAAAATGTGATAAATTCTTCCATTTCATGTTGATTTAGAGTTATTTTTTGTTTTACTTCTTTTGATTGACTGTTAAGATCTTTTTCTTTTTTATGCATTTATAATCGGGCACAGTCTGCCTGCTGTTATGTCTTCTCTATCTGTCCTTTTCGCATTCGGCCAAAGGTAGACAGAGATAATTATCAGAACTCAGATCTTCCAACTGTGTTGCAATGACATATTTAACGCAAGGTCCCATTCCATTAAGCGTAGTTTTCATCACCCAGTTGATGGTATCTAAAAAGGTAGAGGGGACAGCAGGCATCTTTGACTCAATCCGGCAGTGATGCCAGCGTTTATAGTGAGAGAGTTATTGAGGATGACTTGACCTGTAAAATAATTCAAAACTGCCTTGATGCATCAAAGAAAAGAAAAAAAAGACTTAAAGTGTATATTATTGAGTTAAGCATATTGTTGAAGTAACACATTTCCAAATTTGGTCCAATTAATCTTCCGTATGGGCAATAAAGCTCCATTAGCGTAATTGATGCTGTAGAAGGTCTAAACTTAGAGCATATATTTCATCATAACCATTTCCTTCTAGTACGGTTATATCAGTCTGCAAGACTACTTCTGAGCCCATTTAAGATGTATCAAAGGAATGGCTCGGAAAATGTAGATCAGGTCCCACTCGAGGATTCAGTGCATACCAAGGAAACTGGGTAATTCCTTAACTTGAAATCAATTTGGATTATGCGTTTATTCACGCAGCAGATAGTGAAATATCTTGCACTGTTCACCCATCACCTCCTGTTATTTATTTCTAATATTGTTACTGACTTGCATTCTTGACATTAGTAAAAAACTACAAAGGTCTTTTCTTTGGGAAGAGAGCAACAGAGGAATGTAAGTATCTTTGTCTTTTTTCGTAAAGAGATTCTTACACCACACCTTATCAGACCTTTTTATCAGAGGATGGATACGACTCAGGCCTTCATTTCGCTTAATAATAAAGAAGCCATTCTAAAGGTTGTAAGAGGACTCGAATAATTGCATTTTTTTACAACCCTTTAATGCAGTCATAGAAAAAAGTAAAAGAAAAAAAACAAACAAAAAAACAAAAAACAAAACGAAACCCTATTGATGTGACCTTCCGAAATATACTAAGACACATATCTGCATGTATACGCAGACATTTCTGAATGTGATAGGTATGTAGAGCAGTCATCTTTCCATGCTTTTACAGTGACTAAATTGGGATGATTATAATGAAGACTTCATATATGTGAATTGCAAAAATGGTCACAAGCGATTCAGAGGTAATCAAAGTGTTTCCGAATTTAGTTTTATGTAAAAAAAAACTTTCGTAAAATGTCTAAATTTTTCTATGTAGCCGGAGGATTTTTTTTTTTAACATTTGCAAAATACACGAAATTTTCATACGGTTTTAATTGACATTAATAATGTTTATTATATACTTTAGTGTGAAATATAGAAACTTATTGGCGAATTAATTTTCATATTTTTTCATTCCTGTATTTTCACATGTGAAAAATATATCCTTATATTTTCACATGTGAAAATATAAAATTTCCCATCATGCCATGCGACGCTGGATTGTGTGTGCCTATAGAAGTTATACATGCAGCAACAAAAACGAGCATTTTTTGAGCTAGAAGAAATAAATAGAAACTGCATTACATTTCAGACCTGGAAATTAATTTTTTCAGATGAAAATTTAGTCGACGCCGTTCGCGTCTCTATGAAGTTATTTCCCCTTACTTCCTTGACAACAATGATAAACCCGCTGTGATTCATTGATGAATCGGACTTGCTTCGTGGTCAAATATGATCAAATAGTTTACAAAATGTCAACCCAATCATACCGCTATCTTAAGTCACTGATATGTATATGACCAGCCTATGAAAGTGAGGTGAATTTACGAAAAAGGGGTGGGTGGGGGTGGAGTGTGGCGCTGAATAGTGAGTTAAATCTTCTAAGCTTCGATTCTGGAGCAAATTCGCCACTCGTTAAAATATCCCGTTTTTTTGTACCACACGATGAAATATATCCGGTATTAACGTAGGAAAAGAAAATATCCTCTATATATCTCTGGATTTAAGCGTGTATTTTATTTTATTTTTTTTTTATTTTTATTTTTTAAATAGTTCAGTCCCGGTTGACATAGTATTAAAAGAAACCTAGGGTATATGCTAGTTTTATTTTCGTCTCCGTTGATAGCTTTACAAGATTTGAGTGATTATTTGTTTGATTATGGGGAGTCGGTCTTGGGAAGATATATCTCGAACCGAGTAATTAGCCAATTACTAGGAGCAGACATTATAATGTACAGTATTCACCGGACTTTAAGGTAGCATGGATTAGTTTCTTAAAATAGACCCTTCCCATGTTTCTTAACATAAGAAATTTTCGGGATATTCTAACGTGTAGATGTTTGGTCATTCGAGATAGGAATAATTCTGTGTATTATGTTTTTGAGTTATGTTTTGTTGTACGTGACATAAAATACCAGTTTGCGGCTTGAAAAAGCGTCTGATAAATCATATGAACGTGAAACAAGACAAACCATGCAAGTGTGAAATTAGATTCTTGTGAATGTGTGGCCATTAGTTGATTAGAGGAAATTTATTTGTGGTATTCGCGGGTTTAAGAACCCATCAGTTGACAACGACTGTTGTCTTGAGGCCCTTGAAAATGGGGGAAACATCGATATCAAGCCAGCCTCACGCAGGGTGTTGTTTGATTTGCTTGGCAGTGCTGTAAGAACCCTGGTGTGTTACAGTATCACACACGGATTCTATCCTTAGATCGGTGATTTAGACCGTTTTCTTACTTTTGTTTATTTAATCAATGGCACCAACAGAAGACCAATATATATATATATATATATATATATATATATATATATATATATATATATATATATATATATATATATATATATATATATATATATATATATATATATATTTTAAGTGATTTATACAGATACGGGACTGTCCGTCATATGATTTTTTATTTGTATTTTTGTTTAAATATTTTTACTTACAAAATGCGGCAATATTCTACTAACTAAATCAAGAAAACCCTAAAATTAATTTCTTCTAGAAAAGATAAAAAGAAAAAAATTTTGGTTTGACGTGTCTTATTGTTTCCAATGCATTCTAGTTTTGCCTTATTGTAGTAAGTGAGAGTTAAGATGAATCTGACGAAATGATCATACACATGTTAGTTGTGATACTTACTAATCAAATATTGGACTACGTACCATATGACACATAGTGCAGCTGCAAGAGAGCCATGGGAACTATCAAGGATAATAAAAAGTGTTTTTCGATTAAAATCTGAGTAGTTCTCTCAAATGTTTTGAAACAAATGTACGTACTGTTTACATTCATTGTAGTTAACCGTTTGTACTCAGGGTAGGCCAAATTGGAGTTCTAGTAGAATGGAATATGTCTCGTCCATCACATGTAGTGCAATTAAGCGATGCAGTGCAAGCAAATTGATGATTGGTTTAATTGTGAAAATTGGAGAAATGTTTGCCACTCTTCTCTGTCATTCTTATCCTACACTGTTGTTGCGTTTTAAGCTTGCCTGGGGCTTCCTGCTAAGATCGTATCGGTCGTTTGCATTTTAAGCTTGCTGCAGGCTTCCAGCTAAGACATGTATCAGTTGTTTGCATTTTAAGCTTGCTGCAGGCTACCAGCTAAGACATGTATCAGTTGTTTGCATTTTAAGCTTGCTGCAGGCTTCAGCTAAGACATGTATCAGTTGTTTTCATTTTAAGCTTGCTGCAGGCTTCAGCTAAGACATGTATCAGTTGTTTGCATTTTAAGCTTGCTGCAGGCTTCCAGCTAAGACATGTATCAGTTGTTTGCATTTTAAGCTTGCTGCAGGCTACCAGCTAAGACATGTATCGGTTGTTTGCATTTTAAGCTTGCTGCAGGCTACCAGCTAAGACATGTATCAGTTGTTTGCATTTTAAGCTTGCTGCAGGCTACCAGCTAAGACATGTATCAGTTGTTTGCTAGGATTGGAAATCTTATCCCTGTTAAAAATGCAGTTACTAGCTATAAAACACGTATAACTCATAATTAACTGATTATCATTTCGGGACCTAATTTTAATTAATACAAGATTGAATTACAAAGCATGATGGAGCCAAGTGACTAATTCATCTTTTAATTTCCATCATCTTAGCGTCGATTTCCTGAATTTTTATTATTTTCTGTGCTATTGAATGAGCATCAGCTGTTGCATTTAGTCGACAAGTATTGTGCATTCATTTATTTTCGTGGGTATACATTTTCGGTTTAGAGGTAAATAACATTTTCGTCTGTAACTACATTCTTTGGGTTCAATTGTTTCGACCAACGTATAATTGTCCATTGTTTTTTTTTTAATTCGGGGTTTGAAGCAACCGTTTATAAATCGTATAATGAAAGAGATTTTTTTTTCTTCATGAAAGGTAGATACACGTCTGTTGCAATTAAGAGAGATTGATTATGGTAGCTCAGGTTATGCGTCTCAATTATGAAGGGCAGTTGAGGACGGTGATATATCTGTACTTCTACAAACCATTTAAGACTCGGATGTTCATTTGGCTATAAATGTTGGCTATCTAATTGCTAATGAAATCACCTATAATTTCACAAGGACAAATTGTGGTACGTAAACAGTAAATGCTATTATTAAGAGACTATACTGATATATATATATATATATATATATATATATATATATATATATATATATATATATATATATATATATATATATACACAAATAGCTGTCCTACGTTTTTTCTAAAACAGTGTTTATTATAATATTTATGAATTAAAACTGAGTTTTCTCAGAAAATAATGATGGCAGGTAATTAATCCAGATCACATCTGACAAATATTGGCTATTATTTTGGACATTCTATTACTTCAATACACTGTTATCAAATAGATATGAGTTACACAGAGCTTAATGGACATGAGTTTTTTGTTGCATGGCATTTTTCACGCGAGCTTCTGTTTATTAACACTCTTGCTTGTCTTTCCAGTTGCCCCTCTGTCATAAAACTCTACTCAACTCCAAATCTTACTCAAATATATTTTGACCAATCAAAAAGCCTCCTTATGCCAATTTCGAGTAATATTTCACACTGTAGCTGTTTACATTCCAAAATGAATACGTCGGGTATGTTTATTTACATTATTTTATCTTATTGTACCTATAATATGTTAAAATCTGCTGTGATATTTAAATTATAGACAACAGGAGAATAAACACAGGGAGGTCTTAACTGATTAAAATGAGCCTTAACTTCTCTTGAGCCGCGTTTGATCCTCCAAAATTAAGTATTTTTAAATGAGGCTCAAAATGAAAAGCCATGAAATGTCTTCGATGTTTATGTAACTATTGTTGAAATGTTGGAGAAGGCGCCGACAGGTGTATGCTGTTTAACAAGTCCTTGATTGTTGAAAGGTATCGTATAGATTGACCACATATAGGAGAGGCCTTATGGTTTTTAAATACGTCGAAAAGTAAAATCGCTTTGAACCAGCTAAATAAAGTATTTTACCCCTTTACCTAAATGTACTAATCGTTCAATGATCCTTTGAGCATACCTTGAAAAGAAACGTTAAGCATAATATGTTAGGTTTTCAACATAAGCATTATAAAAGGGTTGCGTAAGATATTCCATCTGCTAGCAGATGAAAGAGTATTTATCATTTATCCACAATTAATTCCTGCAACTTTCACAGCTGAAATGAAGACAAATTAGCCTCGTCTTTTGATGAAGTTTCCAAGACATGTCAAGAAGAAATGCAGTTTCCATATATTTTCAAGGTGTATTTTTACCGTTGTTCTGCACACTTTTGTCTGAATCGTGGTCTTCGTTCTTGCCTTAACAATTGCAAGATAATACCATAATACATACATAAGACATATAAGATAACACAAATAAGTCATTTTCAGTTATTTAATTATTTACTAAAACTGTTTTTAATGTATCCATAATGAATATATTCATGGGTCACACAAAAGGCAATGTATTAAGATAAACTTTAACACAACTCAGAGCTACAGAAAAAATTATGTCGGGAATGCAGCCAGGTAATGAAATTACTGAGAGCAATATTATCTCATCTTGGGGGGCGGGGGGAGAAGGGAGGAATCGAGATGAAGCAAATTTGGGTCAGGTGTCGAAAGAAAGAGACAAAATCTTATTGCAGTTTACAGCCTATTGTCTATTAAGAATGACTACCTTTCAATTTGTTTAAACCTTAGAGAGATAAATTAAACAGTTTTCATTTTAGTTTGACTCTTTTTTCTTCTGTTCTCAGACCTATCGGTTTGTAATGTATTTCGTGTGCTGTTTACATTCAGCACAAGGCGATGAAACAGTGTAAGTAAGGTTGCCAACAGTTAAATATTGTTTGCATCATAACCATGCCGTAAAAAGTACCACCCTTAAAAGTGTATAACCGTGAATTTTAACGCTAGCCAAAGTTGAGCGCCAAAGTTGAGCGTTTGAAAAAAATTCTTTTAATGACCTTTGCCGAATGAACGAGAGGACAGCAGCCTGGTATGACCGAGAAATAGTCCTATCTAAACAATTCTACCCCCTTCCCTTTTTTTTTTTTTTTTTTTCAATATCGGTGTAACATCTTATTATACAAAATGACTTTGATGAAAGGTTTCTGGTTCTCTTCTAGCAAAACTATCTGACAAAATTTCCTCTGTCATGTTCTGGTAGAGTGAGGAGGAAGTGTATGCAATTAAAAGCTGCCTGTGCACATTCCCCTCACATAATGCTGCGTAATTACTAAGGGAAACAAAACATGCAGAATCTCAACATAATTAGTTACAGAAAATCGAAGTTTTAGGACGGTAAGACTGAGCTTGAGCTTGTGTTTTACGCTCAGAAAGTTTTGAGAATAGAGCAATAGTTTTGCCATACTTCAAATTAATGTAGTGCAACTAAACATCAAAAGTTACTTGCAGTAGTGCAGTCTAGAGTGTTTTGAAAGCTGCAAACCCCTTAGATGCATTTATTCTGAATACAGTTGCAAAAGCGAACTCGACGATAGGACGTGACAAGTTTACAACGCTCTTAGCTCCAGCGAGGGTCTTTGTAAAATACTGGTAAACTAGTTAATTACTGTCAAAAGTGCCAGATAGATATCTTATTTAATTTAAAATAAGGGTTCATACACAAACAAAAAGAAACTATTTCTTTAGAATTTTTTTTTCTATCTTAGACACTGAATTTAGACTTTCCTACTTTACCTCACTTTTAGCATCAAGACACTAAATAAAATACCATATCACCCAGTTTTAATTACATATCACACAGAGAAGAATTCTAAAACCTATGAAATCTTGTAAATGATGACGAAATTCATAGGTAAACGTATATCAGACTATATATATATCTGAGAAATTTTGTCTTTAAGGATTTACTCTGAGTGGTTAGTAGTTTGGACTCTGATTACTTAATCAGATCAAGAGTGGATGATACATGTGGATTAGTGTGGACTCTGATTACTTAATCAGATCATGAGTGGATGATACATGTGGATTAGTGTGGACTCTGATTACTTAATCAGATCATGAGTGGATGATACATGTGGATTAGTGTGGACTCTTACCGATAGCAATTACTCAACACTCAACTATGAAATTATATGGAGATAATTTGAGCGCCTGCAGTATGTATCAGGAGGGACAATTTAATGACCAAATGTTATTTTGATTTGGTTGCTAAATACAAATTGCAAGATTTCGGTCAATGCCTGCGAGGATTGTTCGCTGTGGCGTGAGACGGTAAGTCAATAATGTCCCTGGTTCATCCATTAAAGTTATACACAGTACTTCTGTCGAGTGAAATATGATTCAATGAAATGGCCTTCAGCATGGCAGTACTTATGTCGAGTGAAATAAATATGATTCAATGAAATGGCCTTCAGCATGGCAGTACTTCTGTCGAGTGAAATATGATTCAATGAAATGGCCTTCAGCATGGCAGTACTTCTGTCGAGTGAAATATGATTCAATATGCACATGCCCCATTTCTGTAATGAACCGAAAGAATTTACATCTAGTCCTATACACAGATCATTGTTTCCAAGTAACGTTCTGACAGAAAAGTCTGAAAACTGAAAATTTAAACAATATTCTTCCAATTAATGTATCAAAGCTTGCTGAATGTTTAATTCGATGCTTAACGACGTTGAATATCATCCAATTGAAACCGCTTCTATTCTTGCACACCTTCATACTAATGGCAGGAATTCAAATCAAGGTCGCTGCTATGTCATTAATTAAGCATGTTATCAGCCTTTCAAGTTCATTTTATTTAATTTTCAAATACAGAAAAGGTCAACAATTTTTGTAGCCCTTTTTGCAGTCGTTATGGTACTGCATAATATATTGGTATGACATTAAATTAAGAATGTAATATCGTATTGTTATATTTGAAAAAATACACTTTCACTCTTTGTACAGTATTAAATATCTTTACCTTAACTGCGTGTATTTTCACTACATTTTTTATGTATTAAAGAAAATCTTCGTTTTCGTGAGCGCTACTATAAAGTAGTTAATCAATACTATAGTAGCCAATGAACAGCTAGCTTTGTTCTTCTCCTTTTCCTTAGAGCTGGAAACTTTATCTCATATTTCTTGAGTGCCGCAAGCTTTGCAATTGCTTCCTTGTACATTAGCAAATTCACACAGTTAGTCTTGCTTTTAATATATGTTAGATTTCTTATGAAAGAAGTGTTCTGCTAAACTCGTCAGAAATTAAACTTTTAATACGGAAGGTCATCACACGGACAAGATTAGACAAGACTCCACATTAATTAAAACTCAGATAAAGACAACTATTAAATTTTCCTTCACCTCTTTAATTTCACCTTTGAATGACGTTGTTATGCATTAGCATTGCTTTTGAACCGAACCCAGTACCTGCCAAAGAATCGATTATTCCCCCACTCCAAAACTTATTCTGCACCAAGTGATTTGAATCCTGCAATGAAAATAATTCATCATGCAGCGTTTTCTTCTTCCAATATCTTTATAAAAAAAAACAATAAAAAAACAAAAAAAAACTCAACAAAACATATGCAGCAATTGGGCTGATTTGTTGACCCAGATATATAGCAAACGCTGGTGTTTTTCAGATTTTTAGCAGATATTATGGTGGTAAAACAGATAATTTTTTTCAAACAAAGGAGGATACTTGAGGAAAAAAATATTGAATGCACAATCTGTTTATCTCCGACGTATGTCTGGGAAACAATTCTTACGCAACTTTGTATCTCACTATCAAGAAAGTGGGTGACTCAGGCATCCATTATGATGATGAATTAACCAACAACTATATCATTAACATTGTAAGGAAACACCCTCCGGTAAACATTTTATGTCAGCACTTTATGATACTGTAAGAGATGGTGTTACACGAGTGTTTTTCTGATATTGTATTTATACAATGGGTTGAATAATAGTATATGTCACTATCTGCCTGCATCGAGTGTTATATTGAATTATTCAACGAGTTTCATAAATTTCATGACAAATGAATTCCAGTCAACGATTTTATTTATCACATAACGATAAGGACTTTGCAGTACTCCATGCCGTTGCTATGTAACGCTGGTAAGTGTTGCGCCATAATGTGGCCAATGGTTTTTATGATATGACGTCATGACGCTGATAAATGTGATAAAAACGAGCATCTCAAATGGGTAATGATATAATATGAAACGAGTTTCATAAATTCAATATTAAATCATTACCCATTTGAGATTTTGTTTATCAAATAGTTTTTATTTTAGTGGTAAGAGTCTAGATAGAATGATGAACGAATGATTTTCGGCATTTCATTTAATTCTGGCTCAGACACTGCATCTTTCAATTCTTGCGCATGAAAAACATAAATAAAAAAAAAATAAGAAGAAGTAGACTTTTTTTTACGAGTTATAATTCAAAGAGCAACTATCCTTCCAAATCAATAGAACATTTTACACAGACAACATCATTTTGCAACAGTGGATCTCCCAACGAAATTCATGTGTGATGGTACATAGTTCACTTGGGTCAGGTCAGCTGGAATAGATGAGACGCCATATAAATTCATTTCGATGAGACTATTGACAACGTTTCCACCGAAAAGTGTGTAGATTCAACCATGGACATTCACCACAAATGCAGTATTGGACACGGCAGAAGAAATTTTAGCATTCCATTTGTTGGATAATCGGGTGAAGTGATAATTAATGATGCATAAATTTTACTAAAACTACTGTGGAGAATTTATTTACTCTTATAGGCTGACATTTAAACCATGCTTGTACTGGGGGGGGGGGGGGGTTGCAAGATCCACACCGCGTGGCAACAGCAATTTAAATGAGACTGTCTGCATTACAATAGGCTGCCATGCGTTTATCTGCTGTATGTTCGTGTTGGACAGCGTGATAATATTCTGGATCTGTCACATTTTCGGTTTAACTAGGCGAAGCGGGTTTACTCGTGTTCTATTTTTTTATTTTTTTCTTCTTCTTGGCATTCGGAGAATTCTGTGTAGGGTAAATGGGCCATATTCCAACATATGTAACAACTAATGTGCGTTTTTGTGATAGTCGTCCGTTTTTCCTAATGTTCATACGACTACTGATTTTAAAGACGGCCGCCATATTGTTAATAGTAATAGTAAAAAGAAAGTGATTCCAGAAGGCGGGGCAAGGAAACTTCCCACGGTCGCAGTCAGTCAATACTGAGAAAACTGAGCAAGGATTTCATGTGCTTCTTTGGTCCAATAAGATTCACATAAAGTGATATGTTAACGTGTTGACGTATAAAAAATTATAAACCGCAAACACTATATGTAAAGCATATCAACTATGTGATAAATACAGGTTATCAGTACAGTAACTTGATCTGGGTGTTTGTCTTGCGTCCAGCGTGAATGCGGAAAGACACCGAGTCTCTCACAAAACCAGAAAGGTCGAGCGTAATCCGATGTCCTTCAGCTATCAAAAGAGACGCGATACAAACACCCAGATCAAGTTACTGTACTGATAATGCGTTTATTATATACCCTAAACAAATATTTCATAATAACAAGATCATTTTTTATGTTCTTGTTGTTCTTTAACTTTGATTCCATCCATTTGCTCGTACTTTACATTGGGTCTAAATATAGCATAACTGTAGTAGTTCCTTCAAGCCACCGTTGTTAAATGACGTAATTCTTTATATCTGACACAAGGTTTCAGATCATCCATGGGGAAAAGTAGCCTTTACCATGAGTTGTATAATGACGAGTATATACTAATTCATGCTATTATGACTAGTATATACTAATTCATGCTATAATGACGAGTATATACTAATTCATGCTATTATGACTAGTATATACTAATTCATGCTATTATGACTAGTATATACTAATTCATGCTATAATGACGAGTATATACTAATTCATGCTATAATGACGAGTATATACTAATTCATGCTATTATGACGAGTATATACTAATTCATGCTATAATGACGAGTATATACTAATTCATGCTATAATGACGAGTATATACTAATTCATGCTATAATGACGAGTATATACTAATTCATGCTATAATGACTAGTATATACTAATTCATGCTATTATGACGAGTATATACTAATTCATGCTATTATGACTAGTATATACTAATTCATGATATTATGACGAGTATATACTAATTCATGCTATAATGACGAGTATATACTAATTCATGCTATTATCGCCTAAATAAAAATTGCACGAGTGCAGTCCAGACATATCAATAAACATAATTTTCCTAATCTGCATGACAAAGGTAATTTAGACTCGCGTAAATGCAATATTTTTGCTTCTTATAAAGTTTGCATTCTTAAAAAAAATATATTCTCACAACGTTTTGAAAGACATACTTAACGAAATATTGATTCTTATGTTTTGAGAAATAATATATACAAAAATATGCTTGGTTACGATTCTGCAAAAAAGGTAAAATGTAATCTCCGCACATGTAATCAGTTCAAATATATATATATATATATATATATATATATATATATATATATATATATATATATATATATATATATATATATATAATTAGTACGTGATTGAACCACATGAAGATAACGGGCGATTAAATTTACGAACTCAGGGAGCAGGTATGTTGAAGCATACATTTCAAAACTTGCTGATATCAGCCAAAAAAAACGATCAAACGTTTTATTATAGTCTAATAGGAGCTTCTAAGTTCTTCTAGAGATAGTACTGGATTTTAAATGATAGCATCTCTGCGAGCTGGTTGCTAGTTTACATATAGCTTTGAACTAGATAAAGACTCGATTTTTTTTCCAATAGCGTGATTAATGACAGAGATCAAGATGAAAGCTCTCGTTACCTGACCCATTATATAAGCCATATTTTGAAAAGTAAGTAATCTTTCCTTTAGAAAAAAATCCAATTGAAGACGCATCAGTAGGACTAGTGCATGACATTTGATGTCACTAAATAGGCTTGTACAACAGTAAGTCAGTCAAAAATTAAAGCCCTATCTTTCGTGATTTAAGATTTTGCGGTAGTAAGACAGTGTTATTCAACATTGGGGATTTAATCACATTTGACATATTACATGTGCAAGATTGATTCAGATTGACACTTCTAAATGAAAAAAAAGAGAAGAAGTAACAAATAAAATACGTTCTAATGTTTGTTTATTTTTCTGTCATTGTCTCTGTATGTGTGTACAAGACAATGGAACCATAAATGATGACAATTTACGGATAAATAAAATGTACAAGAAATAATCTTCGGAATAATTTTTGCATGGAATTCAAATTTTAAAATTTCAGGTTTAAACAAAGAATTACGTTTAAAAAATCATTTTAAAAAAATCTTTTCTGCCGTTCAGCGACTTTTTTCTCTCTCATTCAATAATTTTGTAGTAGTTACTGTGCTTCGTTTCCCTTGGCACTGCTCTTTCTTTGTATTGGTAAGTTAAAGAAATAAGGTATATTTTAATAATTCTATTGCTAAAACTTAGAAAAATATGGCAAAATAAACAGACTTTTCAGATGCTAGGACATATGATAAACGTTATCTTGTGTTACAGAGTAACAACTCTATTTCTTTACCTCTCCTTTGAGTTCGTGTTCTCTGCCATAATCCTTTTCTCTGTACTTTTTCTATTCACCCTTGTTAGTTGTTATTGTATTGCTGTTGCATTATTGTATTGTGCCAATTCTTTTCACATCCTTGTCGTAGGTTTATAATTTATCTTTCCTATATGTTCCTGTTCTTTTTGAAGTTTCATAACTTCTTTAACACGCGCGCTAAAGCCCGCAGTTGGTTTAGTTACGTAACGATCCAATTGACCTTGCACGAGGACATTTTGCCGATATTCGTCAAGGAAGAAATCGCACTCCGTTATTTCCTATTTTACCATCGACTGTGCAGATATCTAAACTTCGCTATATTTGGAATCATCTCACTTCATTCTGTTTGTATGTCATGTTTCTTCTTGTGCTGGATAAATATACTCTTTTGAGAGAGAGACAGACAGACAGGCAGTCAGACAGTGACAGAGAGAGATAGTGTGTGTCTGTGTGTGTGAGTGTGTGTGTGTGTGTGTGTGTGTGTGTGTGTTTGCGTGAATGGAGAGTAAAGCATAAAAGAATATTTTTTTGTCATCAGATAAATTCATTTTTGCCACGATAATAAATTCATTATTCTTTGTAGTAAACCTAAAATGTATTATTTCTTGTATCTTATCCACATCCCAATAGCCAGAGAAGATTTGCTAACGATGTGGTTCACGAATATTGTATTCTACAAAATAATATGTTGACGAAATCTGTGTAAAATATGTATCATATCATATTTATATTGCCTTTATTTTTTAGGCGAATTAAAGCATATTTCTTTGTGAGAATGCTAATTTAACTGTAATGAACGATCTCTGGTATCACATGGTTATTTTCGAACAAATCCTACTACATAAGGAAGGTTCTGATTATTATGATTCACGCTCATAGCAATTTCATGTTGTTAAATTTCGCTTTCAACACACACCCTCTATATTTACTTATAAGTCGAGTCCAACTGCAAACAACAGAGACCCTGATTTGCCGTCGCATAATGCGTCGGCAGATCAGGCTCTAGATTGTTTGTTCTACTGATTAGTCCTAACAAATTGCATGGACCCAGATCTGCCTGCGCATTATGCAATAGCAGATCTGGGTCTGTGCAGTTTGTTGTTGGGTTCGACGTATAAGCGATTACAGACGGTACCTCAACAAGAGAAACGATTATTATGAAAAAAGCAGTGTCATACAGTCCATACGGTAAGAGAAATTTATAAGATCACAAACCTAATTCTTGACTTTATCTGGATATTGACAAAAGATTTATGGAATAATGAAAAAGCAAAGACAAATGTAGACGGCAGAAGAGGCTTCAATTATGTAACCATCCTGCTAATGACTGAGAAAAACTCCAATACATAGATGTCTACTGTCTGATCGACAACATCGGTTGGTGGCGTCTCGATGTGTAAATGTACAAACTCTTAAAGCATATTCATATCTCATTGAAGATAATCGATTAGTATGTTTTGTGATAAATAACTTTGTAACAACAAAATGCAACAACATTTGTTAAAATAGTAGGCAGTTGGTATCGATTGTGATAGTAACAAATAGAGCCACACTTACGTTGTTTAGCACGTCTCTCAGATCAACCATGATCATTATTTAATAACTTTAATTTTTACTCCTTGATTAACTGTAAAGAAAGTTATTTCGATCAATAATATATATATATATATATATATATATATATATATATATATATGTGTGTGTGTGTGTGTGTGTGTATGTGTGTGTGTAAGATTTTTAAGCGGGTATACTGAATTGTATGGCAAGATTAGTTACATTTCTTCAATCGCTAAATCGGTAACTATTCTCTACAAGAGAAGTATGGCTGTGAAAGTATATATTATTCTTTTTTCTCATAGTCCACTAACTCTAAGTCAGTATTTACTGTCAACAGATTTTAATTGATGAAAACAAAATTACCCCGTACTCAGATGCGCAATTTCAAGTTGAAAGAACCGATGAAAGTCTGTCATCGCATGCTACAGGCAAAAGGACAGCAATTATAATGATGACCCAATCCAGCAAAAATGTCACAATAGTTTTAATCATAATTCCCGAGATGTATTTTCCTGTAGTATAAATAAATCTTGGGGTAAAGAGTGGTCATGTTAACATATTGACATTTGTAATGCCCATGTGCAAGAGATCTAGAGGCCCCGGGTGGCCGAGTGGTCTAAGGCGCTCGCCTTTAGCGATCACTGTCATCTCACCTCTGTCCGCGTGGGCTCGAGTCTTGGACTCGGCCAATGTGGTTATGTGAGAAAGCTTGCCAGTAGCTTCCCGTGGGTCGGTGGTTCTTCCCGGGATTTTCCCGGGTTCTTTCTCCACCAGATATACTGGCCGCCATGTATAGCCTATCATGTGCTGAAAAATGGCGTTAAACCCATAAAAACCAAACCAAACCAAGAGATCTATCTTTGCGTATCCCAATTCTGTCCATGCAAAATGTGTAAATTTTATTGAATCTTTGTCATTCACTTTTATTGTGTGAATTTTTTTTGGAGTATTCAAGTATTTAATGAACATTAACGTCGCCTGTACTGAAATAGAACACAAATTGTAGGTTTCAAAATAATGTTTACGCAGAAAATGGAGACATTAACATTCCGTTGATGGAAGCACCTGTAAACTATTCTGCAATTTTTAGCATCATTTTTTTTACGAAACGTGTAAGTAGTTTTCACTGTTTAAAAGCATAATGTTCCAGTAATCACATTGCCAAATGTAATGATATCTTTTGTTTAAGAAGAACACTCAAACTTGCCGCTGGCATACTTTACAAATATTCCATTAATCAAAGCTATCTTCCTCCAAAATCTTCCAACAAATGTAAACTGAGATACCATTTTGAACAGGTAGGAAAAACTTCTTGATAAGCAAACTTCTTGGTATGCACATTTGGAATCAAAGACCATGAAAATGCGATAATATTGATACAAACTTCTTGGTATGCACATTTGGAATCAAAGAACATGAAACTGCGATAATATTGATACAAACTTCTTGGTATGCACATTTGGAATCAAAGACCATGAAAATGCGATAATATTGATACAAGCAAATTAGAAATGAGTACTCTTGACAACAAGCCTAAAATATGCTTTACTTTAGAGTTGCAACATATTTTAAATACTGTTGGTTTAATGGAACTTTTAGAACCAGACAATTTTCTAAAGAGTGATGATTGCTTCAAGCCACTAATTAAATAAGGTGTTTACCTTATATGTAATTCTGATTAAAGTTCAATACCACAAACAATTTCAACATATTTCAACAGAAATCATTAAATGCTGTAAGTTGATAGATGGATCTACCAGATTTTTCATTATCTGACTAGTTACATTGTTACATTGATATTTAATTTATGTTACCATTGGGTAAAAAATGGCTGATAATAAATAATAATAATAATAATAATAATAATAATAATAATAAAGAAATTGCAAAAGGTTGATAATTGTATATCACGCAAATTTTAGTACAAATTAATGTTTAATTTGTAAAAATATTTGGTGTTATCATTTTTTCCAAATATCTTTAAGAAAATATACAATGCAATTTGAATATTGGTTTAAACCCCTTACATTCAATTGTCTGCCGTGTTAATATTGGTTCTAAACTCCTTACATTCAATGGTCTGCAGTGTGAATATTGGTCTAAACTCCTTACATTCAATGGTCTGCCTTGTGAATATTGGTCTAAACTCCTTATATTTAATGGTCTGCAGTGTGAATATTGGTTCTAAACTCCTTACATTCAATGGTCTGCAGTGTTAATATTGGTCTAAACTCCTTACATTCAATGGTCTGCCTTGTTAATATTGGTCTAAACTCCTTACATTGAATGGTCTGCAGTGTGAATATTGGTCTAAACTCCTTACATTGAATGGTCTGCAGTGTGAATATTGGTCTAAACTCCTTACATTCAATGGTCTGCCTTGTGAATATTGGTCTAAACTCCTTACATTCAATGGTCTGCCTTGTGAATATTGGTTCTAAACTCCTTACATTCAATGGTCTGCAGTGTTAATATTGGTCTAAACTCCTTACATTCAATGGTCTGCCTTGTGAATATTGGTTCTAAACTCCTTACATTCAATGGTCTGCTGTTTGAATATTGGTCTGAACACCTTACATTCAATGGTCTGCCGTGTGAATATTGGTCTAAACTCCTTACATTGAATGGTCTGCCTTGTGAATATTGGTTCTAAACTCCTTACATTCAATGGTCTGCAGTGTGAATATTGGTCTAAACTCCTTATATTCAATGGTCTGTCGTGTGAATATTGGTCTGAACACCTTACATTCAATGGTCTGCCGTGTGTATATTGGACTAAACTGGCATTCAATTGTCTGCTGTTTGAATATTGGTCTAAACGCTTTACATTCAATGGTCTGCCGTTTACATTTTGGTCCAAACTCTTAACACTCAATGGCTGCAGTGTGAATATTGGTCTAAATTCCTTATATTCAATGGTCTGCAGTGTGAATATTGGACTAAACGCCGTACATTCAATGATCTGCCGTGTGAATATTGGTCTAAACTCCTTATATTCAATGGTCTGCCGTGTGAATGTTGGTCTAAACTGACATTCAGACATTCAATGGTCTGCCGTGGGAATCATGGTCTAAACTTACATTCAATGCCCTGCCGTGTGAATATTGGTCTGAACTCCTTACATTCAATGGTCTGCAGTGTGAATATTGGTCTGAACTCCTTACATTCAATGGTCTGCAGTGTGAATATTGGTCTAAACTCCTTACATTCAATGGTCTGCCGTGTGAATATTGGTCTTAACTGACATTCCATGGTCCGCCAAGTGAATATTGGTCTAAACTCCTTACATGCAATTGTCTGCCGTGTCAATATTGATCGAAACTGACATTCAATGGTCCGCCGTGTGAATATTGGTCTGAACTCCTTACATTCTATGGTCTGCTATCTGAATATTTGTCTAAACCCTTTACATTCAGTGGTCTGCCGTGTGAATATTGGTCTAAACTGCTTACATGCAATGGTCTGCCGTTTGTATTCGATAGTAAACTTTAGTCTTTCTAGACATATTATGGAGAGAGAAGATTAAAATGAGAATTAATAGTAGTATCTCCTCATAATTTTCCAGCACCTCGTATGATTGCACATTATTCTGTCAAGTTTGGGATATTTGTTTCTCAAAATATGTCTTCCAACTTGATTGTTCTTAATTTCTTCGTAATAATAAACAATAATTGTTCTATTCCATTTTTTTTCAAAATGTTTCAAACCTTTTTAATATTTCACTTTGTTCCAGCAGTTGGATGTTAGATAATAATTATCATGTGGATAAACAATAGTTAATGACTAGTTTGATCAGCAAAGAAAACGGAATCTTGAAATCCAATTAAGCCGATTCGGTATGCTAAAACAATTTCCCCCTTTTTTTTGTTTTTTGTTTGTTTTGTTAGTATTGCAAAATGTCATACGCTCTCATTAGAAAGTAGTGAAGAATCACAAACAAATTTCGAACAGCTTGCTATGTAAAAGTTGTTTTCTATATGTGTAGTTTTTTTCCATTTTGTGACGCTCCAGACAGCTTCATACATGTCTAACTCCTTTCATAACAGCACATACGGCACACTGCTATCCAGATGACGTTAGTAAATATTACCACTGCATGCACAGACCATTCAAAGTCAGCTTCGTCCTGGGTGGTAATTTAAGTGACTTTTTCGTTGATTTGTTAAGAAAAGACAAAAATACTGTAACAATTTGAGTGCTAGATTAGCTTCTTGAAGCCTCAAAATTACTATATTGTTCGTTACTTTTGCTAAATCATTGAAAACGTGGTTTTAAAAAAAATAAATCTTTTCTGCAAGATTCTTGCAGATTTCAAGATGTGGTGGAAGTGGCGTTTCGAGAGTGCCATCTGGCGAATAGTTTGCACTTTATGTATGTCCATGCTTTCATCCAGAAAAGTCTGGAATTGTTTTTAGTCCTGGTATATATATATATATATATATATATATATATATATATATATATATATATATATATATATATATATATATATATTGTGTGTGTGCTTTTTATTTAGACTTTTTAATTACATCATAATCTCTCAATGTAATCTTTGTAAGATGGCTGCTAGTCTACTTGTTGAACTAAACAAAGATGTCAGCATAGTTTTATTTCCGATATGGCATAGTTTTTCGGTTCTTCAACGGGCCTCGTCCATCAATCAAACTCTCTTTGCCGCCAGCTATGTGTTCCCCTGTCGCATAATAGCAACTTGTCTGGCCAAAAATTCGCAGACTAAGTGTTATTAGGCACTCTGTCTTACACATGAATATGGGAGTTAAATACGGACGAAAGAGAAATTTAGTAGTCAATGACCTTGCAAGACTGGTCATATTTTCTCATTTTAAAACCCGCCTTGCACGTGTTATATATTTGCGAATGTAGATATTTTGTGTTTTTTTCTACATATCCGTTTAGCTCTAAAATTGTAAAAGTCGTTAATTGATGGCTAACAATTACCTAGACTTGCGATTTCGAATTCTAAAAGTTATTTCATAACTTTCTTTTGGAAGATGAACAATAGCATTGATGTCCTGTTTCGAAGAGCATGTCACGAGATTCTAAGCCGCGAAAACACATCTAGAGAAAGGAATATACATCTTTACTTCTGTGATGTCTTTCTGAACGAATGCATCTGTGGAACGTGTAAATGGTAGTAATGCAAACTTTTTATTTATTTTATTGGCATTGTTGAAATCAAAGTTTTATTATGTGGACGATTGTAACATTCCCCATGCCTAACTTACGCAATATCAGTCTTTTTTTCTTTAAATTAGGACGACTCACCCTCCTCTGCTCACTCTCCTGTTATATCAAAATTAAATGAAACATGAGAATGGTTTGGCTAGTTTCTTTTAGATATCGAAAAAGCAACAACTGCAGAAACATGCATGCCGTCTATTGAGAAAGCTTTACACTATCAATTTGTCCCCATCTCAACACACTGATTACGAATATTCCAATCAGTTATCATTATGAAACAGTATGTTGTTCCTCAAAGTACTATGCCAGATGTAAGAAAACAAATTAATCGAAAAAGCAATAAATGCAAAAACGTGCATGCCGTCAAGTTAGAAACCTTGAAAATATCCTTTTGGGCTCATTTGTTTTTTTTTTACTTACATTTTATGTATGAACCAGCACGCCGTCTAGTTAGAGACTTTTAAACCATTGGTTTGGTCTCATTTTTTAATAAACATATACATATTTCAAGTAATTATCTTTGTGAAACAGCATGTAGCTCAGCAAACTTGTATGCCAGAGATATATAAAAATTAAATGAAATTTGATCATTGTTTGATTGGTAAGCGTATTTTATATATCGAAAAGAAACAAATGGAAAAACATGCATACCATCTACTGAACCACCCTCAAAATATTTGGCCTCAATTCAAGATGTTAATTAAGAATATTCTGATGCTGTACAGCATGATGTCCTCCTAATTATTCTGCCACATGTAATGTCTATTTTGCTTGAGTAGAAAGGTGAAGATTTATAACTGATATTTATTCCAACTTCCGGACTTCAAAGCTATCCAATCTTTTCCCTTATCCACCCAGCGTAAATTAAACTAAAATCTCCAACAAATGTTGAAAAGTGTGCATAAGTGAGTTTGTCGTTTTGCATTTGTATTCATGATATAGATTGGGACTTAAATTTAAGTTTAGAATCAAGCGATCTGATTGGTTGAAATTTAAGTTTGACTTAAAATTGACCAATCAGAACTCAGTTTCACCAAGATAAATCTTAAAGTAAAGTCTGGGCTTAGGAAATTGAATTAGTCAATTTTAAGTCGGACTTAAATTCCAGCCAGTCAGATCTCCGGATTAGTGTAGGTCATGACTTAAATGTTGTTCGTGAAATCCAGGCCAGATGTCGTAAGTCTAGACTTAACTTAAGACTTATGTAAGTGAAATTGATGCTGGGTTTGCCGTAACATACTTGCCAGTAAGAGACATACAATGCACTCGCAAATGGATATCACTCAGAGCAGGCCAAATCAATATTTGTTTGATAAATAAATAAATAAATATGCATCACTTCTAGAAAAGGTAAACATTTGTAGAGTGATTGTTACCGCTTCCGTTCATTTTGTAACTAGAAAAATTTAATTGAGGTTATATTTTTTTAATTTCAAAAAGCAATAATAAAAAAAGTAACGCCTCCCTATTTCCCATTCAGCACCTAATTGTTTGGCTGACCAAAAAGTATTTGCTATTCAGTTGATGAGTTGATTTATTTAAGCTTGTAAAAAATAAGTCAATACATTCCTTGAGACTAGAATTGCATCATGCGCGAATAGTAACCGATCTTGGAAAATTGTTTCAAGATTGAACATTTTTACTGCCCGTATATACAAAAACTTAGGTTCATTCATTTAAAATTTGAAGCCATCTTATTGCAACACATTTTGCATTAACATTTACAATGATTTTGTAAACTCCTAAATCAGTACCTCAAACATGTATTGCTGCTCACAATATATTTCGTGAATATTTTTCTTTTCTCTCTCAAAACATCTAAACAGAACAAAGTTGGAATCGGTGAACCTCAAGACTATTTGATGATATTGTTTGAAAATGTTCCGTTGCGTCATCTTATTAGGTTTATCTGGGACAGTTGATTTATAATCAACACTATGGATGGGACGGCACATAATTTTTCGTTAGCGTGGTCTTAAAATCTTCTTAGACCTCAATTTTGTTTTGCACACCTCTTAGTTCTCGTATCCATGAGCTGAACCAGGTTTCTCTTATCTTAAAATTTTGTAGCCTTTTACCATTTTGACTTTAATACTATTTACCATTTTGACTTTAATACTATTTACCATTTTGACTTTAATACTATTTACCATTTTGACTTTAATACTATTTCCCATTTTGACTTTAATACTATTTACCATTTTGACTTTAATACTATTTCCCATTTTGACTTTAATACTATTTACCATTTTGACTTTAAAACTATTTCCCATTTTGACTTTAATACTATTTACCATTTTGACTTTAATACTATTTACCATTTTGACTTTAATACTATTTACCATTTTGACTTTAATACTATTTACCATTTTGACTTTAATACTATTTCCCAAAAGAATCGATTCAGTCTATAAAGTAGATACCGTCTGTACGCTCTTATAAGTCGGGTCCAACTGAAAAAAAAACATAGACCCTGATCTGCCGTCCCATATTACGTCGGCAAATCAGGGTCAATATTGTTGGTTCTACTGATTACTCCTAACAAACTGCATATACACAGATATACCGGAGCATTATACGACCGCCGATCTGGGTTCATGCAGTTGGCAGTTGGATCCTACGTATATCAGAGTATATACGGTAGCTCTTGCATTTATGGAATAAGAGCCCACTCTGTACAGATTTTATTTTGTGAATTCAAATCAGAAACTATTTAAGAATCTAACAAAAGAGATAAGGCCTATTTGTGGATATATTTTCATCATCTAACTCATTTGGATGGCTCGTTTACAAAATAGTTTTCCTTCTTCGCATATGCTTTATTTGTGAAATTATCAAACACGTATTTCTAGTCCTCAAGGAGTGTATAATTTCTGCTTGTTATCTCACCGTGATATATACGCGATACCATCTTTTGATAACTTCTTTACTAATGGCAATGCCCTTTACATAGACACGAAATTACCATTACCCCCTCCTTCCGATTAATGACGATAAAACATCTTTAAAAAGCTAAATAGTAGTAAAACATCTTTAAAAAGCTAAATAACAGTAAGGCGTTCGTAAGTGTGCTCCGATACAGAGGGCCAACGTCTCGTAGGTAAATAACGTGATATTATTAGTGCGCGTGGCGGGTGAACATATACCAAGTGTTTAGAGCCATTGCGAGAATATATATATATATATATATATATATATATATATATATATATATATATATATATATATATATATATATACACACACACACACACACTTTTCTATTTAGACAAAAACTATGTTTTCATATGGGTTTCATATGGGATGCAAACTGCATAGGGTTTTTGCCATTCGTATGTAAGATATTAAGAAAAACAAAGCTCGACATATCCTTGGCACAGATGTGCTAGTAGAGAATCCCAGCTGGATTACGTTTGGAGCAAGCGAATAAATCTCACCTCTTGAATCAATTAGGGACGAGGTTTTCGTGAAGGAAATATTTTAATCTATTTTTGGATGATTCGAGAGATAACACCTGAATGAACATATCATGATTCCAGATTACCTTAATTTCTGTCAATATATGTAAACAAAAAGTGCAAGATTCTTGCGAAATTTTATCATTTTAAATTGAAGCTAAAATTTATAGTTTGAATTAATGCTAAAATTTATCGTTTGAATTAATGCTAAAATTTATCATTTGAATTAATGCTAAAATTATTAGTTTGAATTAATGCTAACAAAATTCGCTTGAATTAATGCTAAAATTTATAGTTTGAATTAATGCTAAAAATTTTCGTTTGAATTAATGCTAAAATTATTAGTTTGAATTAATGCTAACAAAATTCGTTTGAATTAATGCTAAAATTTATCGTTTGAATGAATGCTAAAAGTTTTCGTTTGAATTAATGCTAAAATTTATCGTTTTAATTGATGCTAAAATTTATCGTTTGAATTGATAGGACAATAGAAGTTAAATAGTATTAGTCGCAGTTTGCTTTTCTCTGGCTTGATTAAAATTTATAAATTTATTATCATTACCCGCTTTACATAAATCACTGAGAAAAACTTTTCTTATTACAGATCTGATAACTTAGCAGACGAAAATCCAAATAGGTTTCAACTGAGAGATTTCCGATTTATAGAGAACTCAATTATAATATAAAGGTTTATACAAAATGTTCATGAGAGACTAAATTGTTCGATCGAGGAATAATTCTTGAAAGTTTTGGTAAGTTTTCAAGCGCAACGAACGGAAGAAAGTACACGATGCAAAATAAAAAGAACCAAAAAAAAAAAGAAAAAAGAAAAGGAAAGCAAAACGATATTAGCCGAAATATGTTTTGCATGTATCTGTCTGTCATATCAAACTAAGGTAGATATATCTAAATAAAGTTAACTCTACCAATCCTTCAATATAAAAATCCCGATGTCTAATAAGAAAAAAATAGGTGTAATTATCAATTAAGAATTAAACTACATAAGGATATACAGTACAATGTATATTGGACATGTGGCGGTCTGTAGAACAAGTTTGTACCTTTTAATTTGTAATATGGGCAGGGGCCTAAAATAGTGAATACACATTCTGTTCTGCTCTCGTTTTGTTTTTCTCTACTTAACTAGTATAAACAGTCTTGTTAATTTTTCAGCTGAAGCGATCACAAGCGAAAAAAATATTAATTAGAATCCATTAACGTTAACGAAAATAAAGAATTCACTTACTAGCGGAAACAGCGAAATGCCTTAAGAGCAGTCCTGTTATTAGTTACAGGAAATGAATTCTAATTCCAGAATCACTATCACATTTAGACTATGTTGCTTGTATTCTATTTGTAAACAAATTGATTCAATTCTTGGCAAAGTTGTGAAAACACTGACATGTTTAAGCAGTTTCACTCATTTAGTGGAGAGTTTGCCAAAATCTTTTTTTTTTGCGGTATGTGCTGAAGACTTCTTTTCTTTTCTCTTAAAGCAGAAAATAAATATCTTTGTTTTGCGTATATAGTTACATGGCATGTTAATACATGTGGTAAAATACAACCTTATAGGTACCGACCAAAACCTTTAATATTTTCAAATTAAGTATGCTACTAACGCATAACGTTTCTGAATGTAAGATGCCAATTTATTAAATTAAACAAATACTTAGATAAAATTTGTAAACAGACTTTTTGATATCCTGATTCTATGAAATCACCATTAGCTTTTACTATGACACTACACACTCGAACTAATTACTGTGAAGATTTAAATGGTAAAACTTACTTCTTATCTCACTTGTACTCACCCGAAGCTACAATTTCGAGAGCAATCCGTATAAAATATTTTCAATATTATCGGGCCATATTATTTCGGCAAGAAGTGCAATTCATCAGTTTGGTAAAACAAGGGTCGGGAACATCCATTGACAATGGAGGTTCAGTGTCTTACTCAAAGAAATACAGCAATGAACGTAACGGAATTCAAACCCACAACCTTCATCTTATTGACACCGCCAATAACCTTTTGTGCCACATGCAAGCTCACGAAGATTTCAGCCTTAACTTTTTTATTCTGTCACAAGTACTACTATGACAGCATTACCGTTTTGTTTTCTTATGCAATTTCCGAAGCGTTCAAAGTCACAATCGCTACTGCCAAATCAACTCCTTCTCGTTTTCCACCACATTTGCCACCTCGTTTTCCACCACCTTTGCCACCTCGTTTTGCATCACCTTTGCCATCTCTTTCTCTTCCTATTCTTCGACGTCTGCTTTTGCAGCTGTTACTACATCTACTTTTCTTTCACTACTAAGTTTGCAGCTACAACTTACGCTATCACAACCAGTACAAACACTATCCCCTCCACCTTCATTGTCATATAACACTTATACTATAACAGCATCATTATGTCAAATACTAAAGCACAGCCGCTACTACTACTACTACTACTACTACTACTACTACTACTGATGCTGCAGCTACTACGAGTACTACTACGTTATTTAAAAAAAGGTCAAATTATACTTTTGAAGTACTTTCTTGATTAGCTCAAATATGTTTTGCTTAAGTCTACTATTTTTCTACTTAATAAACAATTCAACCAAAATACTTTAGTGTATAGTACGTGCACATCCTTATAATATTTTTATTTCTCATTATTTCTGTACTTTATCTGCTAAGCAGTTGAGTATTATTTTGATCTAATCAATTTAACTGAGACACACACACACCAGAAAGTATCACATTTGGAAAATTAATAATAATTGAATAGTATACTAACGACGCACAAATTATTTCCTGCATCTGAGAGTAGATAATGATTAACTTGATCGATAGTCTTTCTTAAATTCATCCTGGGATGATAGAGTCTGCTAAATTTAATTTTTCATAAGAGTGGCCGGTATGCCGGGGATTCCTTTGCCGGAGATTCCTGCAAAAAAAAAAAAAAAAAAAAAAAAAAAACACATAAAAACGACAACTCAAAAACGATACAGAATTCGTCCAAAAAGTCTTAGCGAAACGCAAGACACTTTATTTCATTAAACATTGCAGCAACTGAGTATTCATTTTAATAATCTCTTTAAACCTGCTAATAGCCATTGCACACCTGGTGAATTCCAATATTAAAAATGTCTCATTAGTTTTTGTTATGATACATCTCTATGGGGATAGCTACGCTTCAATTATGGAGAATAAATAAATAAAATGTAGTCTGATCTGTTGCCGAAAGATTAATTAGCCTGGTTCCCTGTATCCCCATGATGCTCCACACCTATAGTGCGGATCATCGTGGGAGGACGGGGTACCATGCTACAAGGTTGGTGAGTAGAAATCTCAAAGTGTCGCATGAAAGTCTCACTTAAAATTAAAAAAGTTACAATTTTATTGAAATATTTAAACAACATATGGATATGCAGAATACAACTCCATTCTGGCGTGTAAAAAATACTAAAACTCGATAAAAGGGGTTTTAAAATAATTGCCCATAATTATTACAAGGTTATAATGCGTTATTACAAGACTATACTGCCACATATTTTCTATCGCCATTATTCATTCATTTATTATTTAATTTCTGCAACAAAGATTTGTATATGCATTATATATTGTATTGACTATGTGCTTTTAGTCGTCAAATATGATCTATCCTAAAAAAAAAGAGGCGTATTGTCTGAACTGATTGGTTTGACTTTGGGCCTATTATTCTTCTTTCTAAGACTTTAAACTCGTGCAGCTATCCCATGCATACGAAGATAATATCCATCTGGCTGACTTAAGATTCCGAAATCCACATCATTCAACTGTGATAATAATAAAGCAAAAGCCTGTAAATGTTCTGAAACATAAACAACATTGTTTTGACTAGCATTTCGGGAAGGCTGAATGAGATTAAAACAATCGCAGATAATACATTGAGGAAATATGTTTGTTGTGTAGATATAAGGAAATATTTCACGAGTGAGGTGAAAACGTTGTATTGTCTCGAGTTGAGAAGCCACGAGCGACAATACAAAATGTTTCCACTTCACGAGTGAAATATTTCCTTATATGTACTAAAAATACGTAGATTTTCTTTTTATTATTTATATTTTTAAATGTAAAAACCTTCGATTTGCATGGATTTGTTTCTCCATTCTGTGTCAATGCGATTAATGGCTGCATTACTACGTCGATAAAAGAACTTTCGAAATTTTACGATAAGTTTAGGACAGCGACTTTTTACAAGGAACAGGAATAATTCAACCGGCGACTCGGATGAGGAAACTCTTTCGAGTCAAGGAAATTGGCCAAGATTTCTCATCATTGAATCCATTAATGAGAAACAAAAACTAACCAAGCTATCTCACCTTTTGTGATAGCTAAAGTATTTCAGGACTTGGCTAAATCACCTTAGTTCGGGCCAACTACTTGTAGAGTGTAGCTGCAAAGCTCACTCGGATAATCTACTTCACTCTAAGCGATTTGTGGTATTTCCACACAAATCTCTCAACTCTTCAAGACGTGTTGCTGGGTCTAGAGATATGAATGACTGCAGTGAGACTGAGATGGTTGAAAATCTCAGCTCTCAGAACGTGTCACGAGTGAAACGAATCTACATTCGCCGTAACGGTTCCACAAACACTTATATGGTCACGTTCAACTGCGCCACTTTGCCTACATCGATCAAAGCCGGATTTTTGATTATCTTTGTCGACCCTTTCGTTCCTAATCATTTGCGCTGTTTTAACCGCTAGTAATATGCCCACCACAAAGATGACAGCAAGAGGAAACCAATCTGCCCCATACTGGGCAGAAGGGTCACAATGGATCATTCTGTTCAGAGAGAAAATCTCTTGTGCGAATTGCCAGGCAGAGCATCTCTCACAGATTGTCATAGGTGGAACTTGATAAGGAGATCCAACACAAATGCTGTTTGTACGCAGATGGACATTACTTAACCACAAGGTCGAACCAAATTTACAGTCTCAACGCCACCAAAACAGCAGCTACCCAAACTGAGAGTCAAACAATCAGTGTGACAATGTAGCAATTAGGACATCTAATGCTTCAAATAAAAAATCACCAAAATCCAGCCCAAGAAATGATCAGCAGACCACTGGCCTCAGTGGATGTAGAACCAGTGTGCCGCAGAAGATTCACAACTCTCCTACCGAGAAACCGGTTTAATCCGGTTCACCAAAAGAGAAGCAGACCGCTGGCGCCCGTGGTATTGCGTGCTCTAAGCCAAACAAAGGGAAGATTAAAGAATCAACTAGACTTCCCAAAAGATCTGACGATATTACGGATTTTTTAATAAGTTTGGGAGTCTAGAGAGTATGGACACTAGTGAGTCCCCTTATATCGCACCAGGGAAAGCTGGCAGAAGTCTCCTACTCATTCATAAATATGTCTGACACTATGATACAATGAAACTGCCGAGGATTAAAGGAAACTATTGATGAAATTAGTCTCCTACTTAAAAATATGATCTAATAGCTGTTTGTCTTTAGGAAGCCTTTTTAAAAAGAAAACGAGAGAGTCAATCTTAAAAACTTCACCACGTACAGCAGTTTTTCAAGAAATACTGATCATCATAACTTATAAAACTCCTAGCAGCCAAATTAATCTCAATACTACTTTACAGGACGATGCCGTTCGTGTGTCGTTTCATAAAACTCTTCACTTTGTTCAATATATCTTCCTCCAAGCACTCCAATCAATCAGTCTGATCTTGACCATCTTACTGAACAGTTGCCAGCGTCTTTTGTTTTGCTTGGCGACTTTAACATTCACCATACACAAAGATATTAACGAAAGAGGGCAGATGATAGAAGACTTTGTTTCAAAACAAAATCTTTGCTTTTTAGTAATAAGTCGTATATCTACCTGCATCCTGCCACGGGATCATATTCGTCCTTGGATTTGACCAACTCTTTTGCTTGACTTCTCTTGGGAAGTTGATGACGACCTTTGTGGTAGTGACCACTTTCCAATATATTTTAGAAGTAATAATCCCAAACATCAAGGGCTCTGGCAGAGATGAAAATTGAACAAGGCAGATTGGGAAACATTTAAATCCCTCTGCTGATCGTTTTGACAACGTAGTAGATCCATTACTCCTATTTACAAAGATATTCCATGATGCTGCTGTGGATACAATACCAAAATCTTCGGCGATTTCTAAATGTGTCAACAAACCATGGTTTAATGATGCATTTAAAGACGCCATCAGGGAACGGAAAAGGGCCTTAAACATTTCAGGTCGAATCCAACAACCTACTATCTGACGTTCAATGTGGATTCAGATGTCAGAGAATCACAATATACCATCTTGTCAGACTTGCAGCATTTATTAGAGAAGCTTTCATAAAGAAAGAACATTTAGTTGCCGTCTTTTTCGACTTGGAGAAAGCTTATGACACCACATGGAAGTACAGCATAATGAATGAACTATTCAACCTCGGTCTAACGGGTCATCTACCTAACTTTATCTCCAAGTTTTTGAAAGATAGAAACTTCAGAGTTAAGGTAGGCAGCACCCTTTCTAAAAATTATCCTCAGGAGATGGATGTACCCCAGGGCAGCATATGGTCAATCACCCTATTCAACATCACAATTAACAGCATAGTGTAATGCTTTGATCCAGGAACTGACTGCTAATTATATGTTGACGACTTTTTGATCTGCTATAGATCGAAGAGTAGCATATTAATGAACGTCAACTACAGATGAGCATAAACAAATTTCAGAAATGGACAGAAGAAAATGGGTTCACATTTTCAAAACCCGAAACTAACTGTATGCATTTCTGCCGATTACATCGTATTCATGATGACCCAACGCTCTGTCTTGATGGTTGTCTTATTCCTGTTGTGGAGGAGAGCAAATTGTCAGGACCTATTTTCGATCGCAACTAACTTTTCTTACACATATTAGATACCCCAGGGACAAATTTCAAAAAGCCCGGGATTTAATACGAGTCGTTTCAAACACAGATTGGGTAGCAGATAGGAAGGTCTTGCATCGCTGATACAGGCCATTAGTAAGATACAAACTTAACTATGGCTCTGTTGTGTACGGATCAGCTTGTAAATCTTACCTGCAGATGCTTGATTCGATATACAATCAGTGACTCAGACTTAGTCTGGGTGCATTTAAAACTTCCCCTTGAAAATCCTCTATGTTCAGGCAAATGAACCATCACTTTATCTCAGACGATCGACACTGGCTCTTCAGTATGCTACCAAACTATCTTCTAATCTATCTAACCCTGCATATGATGTATTGTTCAGACCCAAATAACAAACCTTATACGTTCAGAAACCATTTTACATTTTTCGAACTTAACATTTTGTTGGCATTATTTAGCCACTTTTGTTCTGAGGTGCTGTAAAATACTACATACATACATACATACATACATACATACATACATACATACATACATACATACATACATACATACTGACTAACTGACTGACTGACTCATTACCAGTATAGGTTCCATCCGATTTTGATAAATTATGTATCATTTTACTTGTGTAGTTTCTATTTTCCAAATGACAGAAATATTTTGATACCCGTTCCCCTTCTTCAATCTATTTTGCCCGTGATCTTATTCTCACACCTTCAATTTTTTTCCAACTAACTGCCACCGACTGATTCTTTTTGGTCTCTAAAACTGGAAATTTATGAGTTTCATTAATTTGTTCTAAATAAATGATTTCATCAATAAGATGCTTCTCCAGTTGATCTTGTCCTTTTTTAAAGGATGAGTAAAAGATGGTTTTCCCCCTAATTTCTAACAGTATCATTTTTTTTAAAAAGTTGATCATTTATGATTAAAAGTATCTAAGAAGCTGGAATTTGCTCAAAATTAGAAGTTTGATTAGAGAAAATATAATGACTTTTTCAATGATGAATTTTATCTTTAGCAAGAAAAATGTAATATGGATCTATTAATAATGAGTTATTGAATTTCCAAAAAGTTTTGTGCTTATCAGTTTTTCTAAAAGCTAGAGTCACGTTTATAAGGGAATGGTTAGTTCTGTAGCAGGGTTCTAAGACAGTTTCTTCCATCATCGTAAAAAAGATTTTCTGAAGTAAGAAAAAGTCTAGCCTGGTTTGCTTCATTGGGTTACTTTTTCTCCAGGTGTATCTTTTTGTACCAATATTTCTCGCCAAATGTCAACCAAAAATTATGTTCTGTATATATATATATATATATATATATATATATATATATATATATATATATATATATATATATATATATATATATATATATCAAGAACCACTTCTGTTGCCCTGGGATTGTTTAGCATATTATAGTAATAGAAATCAAATTCTAGATCCATGACCAAGTTAAAATCACCAGCTATAATCACAAAATCACTGCTGAAAGCTGTTATTTCATTATTGATTTCTGAGTAGAAATTTGTATTATCGCAGTTTGGACCATATATATGAATCGGAATAAATCTATAATTTTGTGTTGATATATCTATAATTATTTTATTACCAGTATTATCTTTCTTGGTTCTATGAATGGTGAATTGAAAATTATTACTTAGTAGAATAGCCACTCGTCTCGAGTTTGATGAAAAGAAATTGAAAACACATTCATTGCTCCAAGTTGATCTTATGTAATTCTCCCATTTCAGAATAAAGTGTGTACCTTGAAGAAAATACATTGAATATTTCTTTTGTTTTAAATAGTTAAAAACACCCCATCTCTTAGATGGATCCCCTAATCCCTGACAATTCAATGTAACAATCTATAATTTGTCATTCATGTAACAACAGATATTTGCTGTATACAATAAAGGGGAGGACCATCAAAGTGCAAGCGAAACCCGATGACAGATGTTATTTTGCTTTGATGATTTTTGTGTATCTAAGTAAAATATTCTGCATATAAATGTACAAACGTAAGGTAAATATAAATCTGAAAATTGGAGGGAAAATGGGAAAATATAAAGAAAAAAACAAAACAAAATGTAACAATTTGATGGTAAAAGAAAAGGGGATAGAAATAAGAGCAAATAAGGTGCGGTGGAGAGAAAAGTGGTGAAAAAAATAAAGCTAAAGGAAAGATGTGGAAAGATAACAGAGAAGAATTAAATAAAAAGTAACTAAACAATGGTAAAGAAATAAATATTGTCAAAGGTCATAATGTTTTTGGACAACAAATAATAATGTGTGGTAAGAAAGCTTAAAGTCAACATAGAACATCCAGTGCTCATTGCGCGGAAACGTAAAAATGATATGATATGAGCAATATTTCACTCGAAAATATGTAACACAACCTTCCAAACTCATTAAGTCTATGGAAGCTTTTTGTATTAAATTAGCCAATTGGTATACTTTTGTATTAAATTATCATATTGGTATACTTTTGTATTACATTACCCTATTGGTATACTTTTGTATTACATTACCCTATTGGTATACTTTTGTATTACATTACCCTATTGGTATACTTTTGTATTAAATTACCCTATTGGTATACTTTTGTATTAAATTACCCTATTGGTATACTTTTGTATTAAATTACCCTATTGGTATACTTTTGTATTAAATTACCCTACTGGTATACTTTTGTATTAAATTACCCTATTGGTATACTTTTGTATTAAATTACCCTATTGGTATACTTTTGTATTAAATTACCCTATTGGTATATTTTTGTATTAAATTACCCTATTGGTATACTTTTGTATTATATTACCCTATTGGTGTACTTTTGTATTATATTACCCTATTGGTATACTTTTGTATTAAATTACCCTATTGGTATACTTTTGTATTATATTACCCTATTGGTATACTTTTGTATTACATTACCCTATTGGTATACTTTTGTATTAAATTACCCTATTGGTATACTTTTGTATTAAATTACCCTATTGGTATAATTTTGTATTATATTACCCTATTGGTATACTTTTGTATTACATTACCCTATTGGTGTACTTTTGTATTAAATTACCCTATTGGTATACTTTTGTATTAAATTACCCTATTGGTATACTTTTGTAGTAAATTACCCTATTGGTGTACTTTTGTATTAAATTACACTATTGGTGTACTTTTGTATTACATTACCCTATTGGTGTACTTTTGTATTAAATTACCCCATTGGTATATTTTTGTATTAAATTACCCTATTGGTATACTTTTGTATTATTTAACCTACTGGTATACTTTTGTATTAAATTACCCTATTGGTATACTTTTGTATTAAATTACCCTATTGGTGTACTTTTTCCTATTCCACTGTACAGCAGTATGTGTACCTAGGAAGGTTTCACAACTGACCTGAAGGAGGGGGTATAATATTTGTTACAAGCTTCTACTATTAGTTCTTAGTTTTTACGTTGTCATGATGTTGAAGATGCTCATGCTTTCTCCGCATCGTAGTAATCAGCCATTGATGAGACTCGGATGAAGCGAGTAAAATACAGTACAGTTTTGTTTCCCGTCTATCTTAAAGCTTATCATCCAAAGCAGTTCTGGTAAATCCATTCTAAATTAAGTTGCTAAAGTTGCTGCATAAAGGTTATATATGCATTTAAATTATAGTTAGACCATCTGCTAATCTCTATTGAGTCACCACTTAATTGACATCTACCAATCTCTATTAAGTCACCACTTAATTGACATCTACCAATCTCTATTGAGTCACCACTTAATTGACATCTACCAATCTCTATTGAGTCACCACTTAATTGACATCTACCAATCTCTATTAAGTCACCACTTAATTGACATCTACCAATCTCTATTAAGTCACCACTTAATTGACATCTACCAATCTCTATTGAGTCACCACTTAATTGACATCTACCAATCTATATGAAGTCACCATATAAATGACAATTTACACCATCTACTAATCTCTCTTAAGTCGCGTATTAAATGACAACGTAGACCATTTACCAATTTCTATTAACTCACCTTTTAAATAACAGTTTAGACCATCTGCCAATCTCAATCAAGTCACCATTTAAATGACAGTTTGCACCATCTGCCAATCACTATTAAGTCACCAGTTAATTTTAAGGAACGACAAAAGTTGAGATTTCTAAATCCAAGTAGCAATACAAAGGCTGAATTTGATACCTTTCAAGCTAGAGCGGCCAAACCCAATACGGTGGTAGGTTAGTCACTACTTCCTTCCTCCCACCCCCAGGTGGTAGACAAATGGAAATGATTTAACGATCACTTAAATGTACTATTGCTTTCTGAAGTTCAAAATACAGAATGACTGCCTCATTAATCTTATCTACCTCATTTGGATTGTTACCTGTCTACTTAATGGACGTAATTTAATTAAAGTGAATAGATGAAGAAAGAAACTTACAGGGTGTGTTTCTCGAATTCATCTGTTGTCAAGTCCTTGCTCAATTGTTGCAGCTCCACCAGCAATAAAAAATTAGACCTAGGCAATGACTTTCTTGAGGTATCTTACAAATCTACCATCTGCACACATTAGCTAATACTCACATTAATTACAATCATAAGGTTACATTGATTTATATCATAATTGTCTTGATTAATTACGATGCAGGACTAAAGGTCTTTTGCGAGATTCTCTCTTTGCTACTGGAACAATATATTTTCAACTGGCATAGTATGTCCAGTCGTGTTGCGTACAGTAATATAGCAGTCTGTAGGATCCCCAGAAATACGTGTTTAAATTTATGTTTGTTTAGTATATCTTACATGTAATTTATATTGCTTAGAGTAAATATTTTTAAAATTCACGATAATTGATAGTAAAATGAACTGTTATTGTTTTCACTTGCAGTCTCGCATTTGTGTTGATATATGTACCATTTTCGAAGCCATAACTGTTCTATCAATGTTAAAGTCTGTACATATGTTTTCAAGCTCTCAAATGTTATACGGACATAATACTTTGGAGTTATTTGAGACTTTATTAAATACGTTTTCGTGGCATGTGTGGTCTGTTAAAAATGTATCGGAAATTTGTAAGAATTTCCTTTGTAATCATGGAAGTTATAGGGTTCAAAAATTGCGGCAACAATGAGAATACTTTAATGAAGAAAATTCGAGCTTGAAATCTACAGTTCTCTTTCATGTAGAATTTTACTTTGTGTGGTTCATATCATCTGAAGATTAAAGTTAATGATTTAATGTGGTCTTATAAGGGACAATAGTTCCCACCTAGCTATTGCATTCAAGACAAAAGATGATGGTTTTCTCTGACAATTATTGACGACTTTATTTGGAAACTGGTTTTACTAAATTGGCTGTTCCATTTATTGTTATCCTCCTGCCGCTAAAGCCAACCAATACAAAAAATAGGTCATACGACCATTGATTGACTACCGGCTTCAATCGAGGATTTTTAGTTACCCAAGTTTGACTCTACCCTTACCCAGAGTTAGCAGAGTATCGACACTCGATTTTGACTCTGCCTGGTCCACTGACTCGCGTCACCTGACTGAGATCCAGAGTTCCAACTGATGTCGCCCGAAATTTTCTTCTCGTAACATTTTTATATTTATTGTTTTCTTCATCACTTAAAATGAACGTCAAATAGACTTATTTGTATTAAATAAAACAATGTAAGCCGTTTCAAAAATATTAAATTTCCGAGTGTCCATGTATGCATCCAAACGGACGGCAGAGGATTTTCAGAAAGCAATATTATGTCACTTGACACTATAAGATAAAGTGCTGTTCTATGAGACATATATAAAATTTTTATGTTTTCTGTCCTTCAAAATATTTCATGATTGGATGGAAGTCGACTTACCTCGTTCCGTTTACTGTTGTTTTAAGCAACTTCCTTCTTTTGTGGAATATATCTCCGTTTAATATATATATATATATATATATATATATATATATATATATATATATATATATATATATATATATATAATGCTGAATGTTCAATTTAAATTGCCTAAAGAATCATTTCTCGTGTCCTTACTTTCGACCTTGTTTTATTTTCGATGAACGCATGGCCGTGTGGGTTAGGGCGCTGGTGCATAAGACCTAGGCGATATGTGCCATTACTCGCAGAATTGTTTCGAATCCTGCTTGGAACGAATTAGAACTCTCTAACCTGCTTGACTATATTGGTGGCATTCAATATGTACAGCCAAAGTATTATCTTAAACTATTTTCATATGCGAGCCAATTCAACAATAGCAACGATATATCTGTACCGTGGTACGTGTGCTCAGACATGGACTTCAAGGAACGCTTTCTATCTATCATTTTGATTAAACATATAAAGAAGGCGAAACAATTTACATATATCAAGGAGATAGGTAAAACATGACATTTATTACTCATAATTACTCATAAATTTGAAGCTTTTCCTCCGTACCATAAGATAGTATTACCAAGATACCTATTTGAATACTCATTTGATAGATAATCAATGTCTGCTAAACTTTTTGCCGCTTGCACAGCCAAAAGTGACAGACGAGTTTAAAGAAATGGCGTCAGTATATTTAGGTAATACAGATGAATGGAGTTTCCTACTGAAAGGTTGAGGTCTTGCTGTTTATTACTATTGTATTTTTGCCTTTTTCCGAGGAAACTGTTCTTCTACAGAGTTCTCTGGTGGATATAGTGCCCGAGCCTGAAGCGAGTGCATTATACCCCATCAAACAACACTGGATGAGAACAGTTCCCAAGAGAGAATTTATAAATAGATTTAGTATTTAACGATACAAAATATGATGTTATATAATTTTGGCACGTGGCAAGCATTGGAACAGGTGTAATGACCACAACCAGGTATAGTATACCGGTGTCAAAGGCATCCGTGTAATATTCAAAATTAAATCCCTGTAGTTAGCCAATCGGAACTGGAAAATTTATCATGTAATGTACTAAATACGTTTACAGAGACGCTAAAAGAAGGTTATGAAGCGATTCTGCAACTTGGGAATAAGAAACGTTTCTCTTTGTGTGACAACACGTTTGAACAAGGCCAATTAGCCAATAAATACATCAAATGCCCAAAATGCGGCCTACGTGTGAAGATGGCGTTTATGTATAAACAGTTGTGAATGAATAGGAACTGGCTCTTTGCATACGATGTCTATTCTCGAGAGATGGCCATTGCTTCAGTATTATGTTGAGCTTTATGTGATTACAAGTTATATAGGTCTGCAGGGTCTAAATATCTGTTATTGACGACTCGGAACAAATCCATTTGGTTTGTTTTTTACAATGTTTTCCGAAGTAACGTCAATGGCTGCGAATACAGCAGACACATTACTTGATGCAGATAACTTTAAGTCACTGTGGAATATTTCGCCTGTAGATAATTAGTTTGATTATTTATGGTATTTTTTTATGTTCTCACTTGTTTAAATTCGTGACAAAGTACAGTAAGATTTTTGCAATCAAAGATATAAATAAAATATGGTGAACTTTTCTTCATATACCAGCATCGAAATTCTTATTTTCATGTCAACGTCTGTGTGGAGAGTATTAGTTTGGCATGCACCTATATATATATATATATATATATATATATATATATATATATATATATATATATATATATATATATATATATATATATATATTATAAGCCAATGCTATGAGATCTGTAGATATTTAACTGCACAAGTGCGATCGATCTCGATCTTGTGTGACAAGATATTGCATTGATATGCATGTCTTAATTTTTTCATCTGTTGTCTTTTAGCATAGCTTTTGTTAAACAATATCATACCACCAAACAGCCCATAAAAGCATGATCTGTTTAAATACTATCTACACTCATTCAAAAACCTTCGCCGCGTGCATTGGGAGCGTCCTTATGCTCTTATTTAGTTCATTATTGTAAGACCAGGAACCTCCAGCCATGTGAACAAACTCGTATTATGTACGAAAAGAAGAAGAAGAAACCAACACCAGAAAGTATTCCAAGTAAAATATGTTTTAATTAGAAATTATACAATAAAGTTTGCATAGGTCTGTTATGATCTTTATTTTATAACAGATGTAAGCAACATTCTTCTGTCATGCTTTGATCATTAAACAATATACAAGAATGTTTGCTTTAATAATTGTGTGTATAATTAAAAAATGCAAAGTTAGCATCTCCATTAGATATACTGTATCACTGAATTTGGGCAAATTAAAGAAATGTTTATGTGTGGACTGTATTGGTGTTATATTAGTTTGATATTAAGCACTTCAAATTTTAAATACAAAGTCATGTTATTGAGTGTCTCTGGGTTATGACACGTGTGTTGCCAAAGAAATACAACTGAATGTGTACAGTCCTTTCATTCTTGCAACAAACAGTTACATAACCTTATTCAATACCAAAAATAGTATTGCCATAATATTACCGGACTGTACGGATAAGATGGCAATTATAGCACGGCCCTTGCGTCGTAAGTTGAACACGCGGGAGCAAGATGAGGCCAATGATTTGATAACGAATATATTTTTACCCCACGCAATTAAGGATTACGGTTAGGGTTTTATCTGGCCAACATATTGTAATTATTTGTTTCGTTAGTAACTGCGCGAATATTTTGACTTTAAGACATAATTCACAGTAACAGGACCTAATAGTAACTAAACATTTCCAGCTTCAAGTATTTTTAGACAAGCATACCAGATACTCTCATAAAAAATATGAATGAAAAGTGTTCTGTTACTAACGACGAGAATCTAGTACATGGGCATTTTAAAAAAATAACTAAAAAACATGTTTGCGGAGGACTGCAGTTTCTTGCATTATTTTTTCGGAACTATACAAGTAAGATAGTATGAAACTTCTGATTCAGTGGCGGCGCGAGGGATGGTGGGGAGAATTGCTTTTTTTGCAGCTGTAACCGGGGCGTAGATGGGGGGTTGGAGGTTGGCAACTGACATAACAACTGTTCTCTGTGCCAAAGTAGGGGCGCCACTAAAGAACATTGTCCCCGGGCGCCTCAGTAGGTGCGCCACTAAAGAACAATGCCCCCGCCGCCTCGAACCCTCGCGCCGCCACTGATCTGATTATTTCGTTGTCGTGAATACATTGTTCTCAAGGTGGAATAGTGTGGGACAAAATAAAGGTAAGAAATGTTCATAGTCAGTGGGGAGGTATGCAATACATGCCATGTAAAATGTTAAAAAATAAGATGTCATGAGCAAAGTGAATTCATTACAATTCTGATCGAACCAGCATAGAAAAAATCTTTGTCTTCTGCCAACGAAAAAACTTCATTAGAGCCAAGTATTTGTTTTTCTTCTGCTGATTGTTGGAATATTTTTTGTACTAATTACTAGATGTATTCGTGGTCCCATGAAGGCTTGATGTTGTCGTTCGAAACATTAATTCAGTTTTGTCCTAATATGCTATGTGTGATGCGGTCTTTTGTTTCATGGAATATCTTTCAAATCATTACGTATTGCCAAGAAACATAATTTTGTCTTTTTCGACGGTATTACTTCGTCCCAACACGAGCAGCTAATTTGTTGTGTTACCTGCATTTTTGAAAGACTCCATTATTGTTAAAAACCATTGCATTTTTCACAGTCTGCAGGACGTGAAAAATGTGTCTCAACACATTCGTGAATGAAGTGTTTTGCAGATTTTTTTGCCAGATGGTGTATGTGATAAAAACCACACGCAAGACTCTCACTGTATCAGACAGATAACTTCAACCGAAGCCAAGTTGGGTGTTTCATGCTGCTAGAACAACTCCTAACGATTACACAAGGGAGGAGCATCTATACAACATTTCGTAACGATTACGCAACGGAGGAACACTTGTACAACCTATGCTTGCAAATCTGATCGATCGGAGAAAAAAAATGTTCTTGTTCAGATCATGATTAGAGTTATGGAAACGGTATAATATAACACCATCGCCATTACCACAACTTCTAAATGTATTATATATGTGCTCTTCGTGCTTTCATACTCCCGTTGCAGCTTTCGCGCTTCCTGCTACTAATATTCCTTCTCTTATAAGAACAGATTCGATTTACTAAATACAGGCTGGTTTTATATTGCAAAATACAGTGTTCGTCGCGGGTTCCTACTGCTCGAAGAAAAGCTCGAGTAATTTTAGCAAACAACGTATCTCAATATCAATTTGTTACAGGGACAATCAATACTTTGGGTCTCTGTCATTCACTCGGAACTAACTAATAATTAACATTTGCGATCCCTCGAATATTTGGGAAATCTTAAGGCTATGGCAGGTTACCATAGATCTGTGATTCTGCTTATCAAAGTTAACTTGTGATGGTCAGTTCATTGATTTTTTTGTTGTTTGACGTCCATTGCATAAACATTCTTATAAAGGCCCTGAATTATTTTATTGCTCGAATGTCATTACAATTGAGATCTGCTTGCAGAACTGATGGACACAACACAAATCACGTTCTGCTGACCAATCAGATTAAAGCTATCATATTTCTACAAGTGAAAGACGTTATTTGGTGTCATTCGAAACTAATCAAAATTGTTGACTGACATGAAACGCTTCATTTGATTAGCTAGTAAATATAAGTAGAAGGAAGTTTCAAAAGTCACTAGAATATGAACTATTATCGTCAGTTTTTCCCTATGTTGGAGATCGATTTACATCAAATTTGCAAAGTAATTGCTAATATATAAATTGTCTGATGTGCTGACTTTCAATATCGCAGGCTACTTTTATATTTTCCCTATTCTCTCGGTTTCATTTTAATGTTAGCAGACGAGAGTTATATTGGGGAAACATCTGAAGATATACAGTATATATCATTACTCATTACATGATAAAAAAAATGCAGCATTTACAGTGAAAAGAAAACATTTTTCCTTCATAATTACTAATATTTAGGAGCATGAACATGCCACTATCGGATTGGTCCAGTTCTGAAGTATGGGACGTTAAAATAGATTAGGCACGTTGGTTTATTTCACAGATTTGTATCAACTCTCCTACATGGTCATTTGCATCTGTCTTTATCTGTCCTTACTTTCTATTTTGTCATCAAGAACTGTCTGAGAGTGACTTGTAGACGTTGCCTAATGAAACCTTGACGGTTTTAGAAAGAAATCTATACCAACATCTCTGTCTTCTATCCGACGTCGCTATGAAATATTAGATCATTTTTAATCTGTAAAAGTTATGCAGGATTATGTAACTGCATATATGTCACACATGATACACACGTGATCCATGGGATATTTCTCTTTAGTCATCTTAAACATTGATAACGGGGCATTGAGAATCGAGCTTTCTCTCAAGCGCGTTATACTCAGAGCGTCACTACTCTTCATCCGAATTGATAGTACATGTTTCATAAATCAGATCTGATTTTAAAATATGTTTTGTTCAGTGAGATTAATAAATCTTAGTTAAACAAAAACGTGAAAATTGTAGATTCGGTCTTTTGAATTATTTTCAACTAATATCATTTATGGCAAGGATTCGCTGTGCGATGTTTGGGCAAAAGCAGTATATTGGCGATCTGTCAGTGTTTATAACAGTCAGTGGCGTACTAAGGGTAAATGGCGCCCGTGGGCCGAATTTTTATAAGCTGTTTTGGCGTTCCAACACCTCTGGCGCCCTGGGCAACCGCTTCGTCCGCCCCTCCACCCCCCTCCGTTAACTTTACATACAGTATTTGCGGTTTAATAGTTTTGATATGTCAACACGCTAATATTTCACTTTATGTGAATATGATTGGCCCAAATAAGCCCATTAAATTCTAGCGGCATATCCTCCATCTTGATTGGCTGCAACAGTGGGAATTTTACTGCCCCGCCTTCTGAAATCTATTTTTTACTATTACTATTAACAATATGGCGGCCGTCTTTCCAATCCATAGCCGAATGGACACTGGGAAAAAACGGGCGACTATCACAAAAAAAACGCACAGTAGTGGTTACGTATGACCAATTTACCCTACATAGAATTCTCACAATGCCAAACTAAAACTAGAACATGAGTAAACCCGCTAGACGTTCGCCTAGTTAAAACGAAAATGTGGGAGAAATGAGAAAATCCATAACGTTGTCCAACACGACCATACCGAATCTACGTAGAGAAACGCCCAGCAGCCTATTGTAATGCAGACATTCCCCTTGACATTCTTGCTACAACGCAGTATGAATCTTACACCCCACTCCAATATAAGCACGGGTTAAATGTCAGCCTATAGGAATAAAAAAAACTCTGTTATGAAGAGAATGTCGACAAATGCTTGTCTCTCAACTGTCACTGACAAAAAGTTATTCAATACCAGCATTCTTCCAGATGAAATAATGTAAATATCCGGTCACAGAAACATTCTATCTGGGAATAATTACTGCTATATAAATGCAAATCACCGCCGGCATATAAAAGTTATCCTTCATTCTCAGAAACACCTTATAGATTTAGTACAGTTTCTGCATCCAGTAATCATCCCTTCAGACAAATATCCAACAACTGGAATGGAATGCTATTTCTTCTGCCATATCAATACCGCATCTGTGGTGAATGTCCACGATGGAATTGACACACTTTTCGGTGGAAACGTTGTAGACAGTCTCATTGAAATCCATGTACATGTATATGGCCCCTCAACTACTCCAGTTGAACTGTCCAAGTGAACTATGTGACATCACAGAGGAATTTCCATTGGAGATACAGTGTTGGAAAATGATGTATTCCGTGTAAAATATTCTATAGATTGGAAGGACAGTTGCTCTTTGAATTGTAATTTGTAAATAAAAAATAAAAAAACTTCAAAATGTTATTGGTTATCTAATTATGCAATATTGCTTCAACTCGAGGCTGTGACCATTTTTTCACACACAAAAATTGAAACGTGCTGCGTCTGAGCCAGAATTAAATGAAATGCTGAAAGGTATTTGTTCTTCTTTCTATCTAGACTATTTCCACTCTAAAAATAAAAACTATGTGATAAACAGAGTCTCAAATGGGCAATGATTTAATATTGAACATATGAAATTCGTTAAATAATTTCAACCTCTTGCTCGCCAAGGCTCGCAAAAACGAAATTATTGAACTTGTTTCTTAAATTCAATATTAAATCATTACCCATTTGAAATCTTCTATTTACCATTAACTTTTCTGATACTATCATGATAATTTCTTTCATTTTTATGCAAAAATGACCCACATACACGTTTTTTTTTTTTTTGCAGGCTTTACCCTAAAGGGTCTAGTTTATCTATTGGCAATTAAATCATATTTTATTTTGTATCTTGCGTTTAACACTCAGTATGAGAGCGTTTATCTATATAACAGCTGTTTTATAAAGTTCCGATTTCCAAGAAAAGCGATAAACCTAGCTTGCTTTAAAGGTAGACCTGAATGCCATATTCTGTAATCGGGAATCTTAATTAGATAGACATTTCACGTGTACTGCGAAGATTTGAGGCACATTTATTAAATAGATCAGGAGATATAGCTATTTAATTACCGCCAAAATGCGACCTCTACGGAAACAGCCGAGCGATTTTTTGTAAACAGCCAATACACATGCGCGAGCTTGCGACGTCACTGGACGAAATAGGCACAGTATACATTATGCATACGCTTCAACGATAGTACCAATAAAACTTGCTTTTTATTTTGCAACATTATTTAAACGATGCGTATATTTCCCTTAAGTATAGTTAACTACCTTTGGCACCTATTTTTGTTTTCATTAAAATGTTTCGCTTATGTTTGAGTTTAGCACTGACTTGTGTGTTATAATCGTGCTAGAATCGCCTCAAGATGGACAATTTATGTCTTTCTTAATCATTTTCGTCACAAAACGGACGTGTAAACCATTTGTATAATAGTAAAAATTTAATGTCGATTATATATTTGGAAAATAAAAAAATAATTTCAAAAGAGTCTTGTACATTCAATACATGCGTATTTAGGTGTCATTTATATTACAGGAAGCCTCTGACATGGAGTGTAGCATTTAACAGCTCCAGTTGTAGCCCAACAATTAATTCACAGCGGAAGTTTGACAATTGGACAATTGATGATTGATATTTTCAGGTCATGTTTAAAAAAGGTGTCATTTATATTCCATGAAGCCATCTGACTTGGAGCGTCGTATTTTAACAGACCGAATTGTAGCATAGCAATTAGACAGCGTAAGTTTGATAACTGGTTGATAAATGTCCATAAAAACTGGATTAATCTTTTTCCTGAACTCTCTCTCTCTCTCTCTCTCTCTCTCTCTCTCTCTCTCTCTCTCTCTCTCTCTCTCTGTCTCTCTGTCTGTCTCTCTCTCTCTCTCTCTCTCCGTCCAGCGTCCAGTAGTTGGGGGTGGGGGGTAGGGGCAAGACCTAAAAATTGTCAGCGATTGCGGGGGGGGGGGGGGGGGGGGGGGTAGCTAGACCACCAGTTTTACCCTGCCTTGAATTCATGTCTTGCGGTAGTCGTGTCTTCTGCAATGCTGCATACCGGTTACTGTCTCTGTCTCTGTATCTCTCTCTCTTTCAAAGGAACGCGAGGACTCGGTACATTGTATTTTCAGTTGTCTTTTAGCTGATAATAAAATCGATAGGCTTTGATATTCTATTTTCGTGATGTTAAGACTGCACGCATCCACTCGTTTAGCCCCCTCCGTTAATCCTTCTCTTTCGCTATTTGTTCGCTCCTCCTGTCAGTTATTCTCGCGGTTTAATTTGACATCGTGTCCCAATCATGGTTAATGTTAAATAATGCAATTCACTTTTAGCTCTAACTTGATAACCTTCAGCACATTTTTCAGCGACTGCACACAAACTCTCTCTCTCTCTAGCTCTGTCTCTGTCTGTCTGTCTGTCTGTCTCTCTCTCTCTCCATATGTTGCGACTTCAACCTACGGTTTATTTTTTTTTATATAAATATCTGTTCAAACATGTTAATATACGTGTAGGTAAGAAAATGTTCGCCAACAATGGTATTTTAATATATATGCGTCTACTTCAGACAAACATGCTTGAGAAGAGAAGTATGTTTTTACCATGACATGCTTATTAAATACAATCACGCTTGTCTAAGAGAATTCGATCACGCATTTTTTTCTTCAGGCGATTGTATATGAAACTTCCTCATCCAATGTACAGTATTGTTTATATTTGTCATGAAGCGAGGACATACTCGTAATGCTACATCCACCCACGACACACCTCCTTCTTGTGCTGAATAATGCACGCATTTAGAAAACAGTCCAGAGAAACTTCACACTCAACAATGGTGGAGCTATGGTTATTAACCATGCTAGGGGTTCCTCCAGTGACGTCACACGGACTCGAGTAACGAAAACTGCCGAAGTTGTACATGGTCTCGGGTGGAATGTTTTGACATGTACGTTTAAACTTTAAAAAATCTATTCAGGAGAAGAGACAAACTGGATGTCCATACGTAAACATCAAGAATGGCTTGATGAGAACGATGCTGACATACAGAGACGTCTAAATGAGAAACATCGGCTCCAAAAGGCCTGTTTAGAAGACAGCACTTCATCATCTAAGAAGGCAGCTTTCAACAACATCAAGAGTACTGTCCAATGTAAACTTAGAGAGTTGCAAGACTCATGGCTGAGCAACAAGGCAGATGAGATTTAGACAGGAACGACATGAAGAACTTTTATGATGATTTTAAGACAATCTACAGTCATCAAGAACATCTCCAATACTGAGTACTGACCTCACCACAATGCTCACTGACAAAGAAAATATACTACAAAGATGGGCAGAACACTTCAACAACATCCTCAATCAATAATCATCTATTAGTGAGGAGGCAATGGATCGACTGCCCCAAGTGGAAATCAACATATCACTTGCTGATCCTCCAACGCTGACTGAAACTGAGAAAGCAATTGACCTGCTAACAAAAGGCAGAGCACCTGGAGCAGATGCTATACCAGCAGAAGTCTACATAGCCGGAGGCTCGCACATGGCACAGAAACTGGCTGAACTCTTCCAGTCAACGTGGACTCAAGGAACTGTACTTAGGGAGTACAATGGTGCATCCATCATCCACTTGCACAACGGAAAGGCAGCATACAATCTTGCGACACCCATCGGGACATCTCATTGTTGTCAAAAGCCTGCAAAATCCTCGCCAGAATTCTACTAAATCGCCTTGTGAATCACATCGATCAAAGACTCCTGCCTGAGGGTCAGTGTGGATTCAAGAAAGGACGAGGGACCACAGACATGGTGTTTGCAGCTCTTATACTCCAGGAGAATTGCAAGGAGCAGAACTCCAACCTGTACACAACATTCATCGATCTGACAAAACCTTTGACACAGTCAGTCATGGGGGCCTCCTGAAGGTCATGGCAAAATGTTGCTGACCAGAGAAATTCATCGTAATGGTTCAGCAATCCCATGGTGGCATGCTCGCTCGTGTCGTGGACGACGATGAGTCACCTGAACCATTCTCAGTCACCAATGGAGTGAAGCAAGGCTGTGTGTTGGCCCTAACCCTCTTCAGTATGATGTTCTCTGCTATGTTTACTGATGCCTTCCGTGACTATGACACTGGAATCGACATCAGATACCTGACTGATGGCAAGCTCTTCAATCTGTGGAGAATACGGACGAAGACGAAATAACAGGAAGCGACTGTTTTTGATCTCCTATTTGCTGACGACTGTTCCCTAAATGCCAAATCTGTGTCTGTCATGCAACAGAATATGGACCATTTATATTTAGCTTGTGACAATTGCGGTCTCACAATCAGTATCAAGAAGACAGAGGTGATGAACTAACCTGCATCATGAAAGCCTTACGTAGAGCCTACCATGACAGTAAATGGCCAAACCCTCCTGGCAGTGGACATGTTCACCTATCACGACAGTATACTGTCATGTGCAGTCCACATCGATAATGAAACCTATGCCAGAATTGTTAAAGCAAGTGTGGCCTTTGGCAGACTACACGCATGAGGTTAAGATGGCAGGACAGGGTCCCAGACACTGAGGTTTCCACATGGGCAGGCATTCCAAGCATCCACACTCTGCTGCTAAAATCACAGATGAGATGGGCAGGCCACGTCACTAAGATGTCAGAAGAGCGACTACCAAAGAAAATCTTCTACGGCGAGCTGATGGAGGGAAAGCGATCTCAGGGTGGTCAGAAGAAACGCTTCAAATATTACCTCAAGTTATCCTTATAGTACTTAAACATTCACCCTGAGTCTTGTGAAGATCTCGCACAGGATCTCTCCACCTGGTGCAGTCTTATCCATACTGGAGCTACAGACTTTGAACTGAGAACAATTGCAGAGACAGAGCAGAAGTGCGTGCAGCGTAAATCTCATAACCGCAGCACGTCCTCTATTGATCAAACAACCCTGAGTGGCATCTCCTGTCCAGTGTGCCACAGACAATTCAGAGCAGAAATTGTCCTGATCAGCCACTCACGTACTCACAGAAACCAAACCAGTTAGTTATGTCATGGTCATCTTCGAACTCGAAGGATGAACAACAACACAAGTAAAACCATCTCGTTAACCGCTGATCGCATCCAGTCGAAATTTTTAGATATTGCATAAATCATCATACCGAATAATTTAGAGGGTCTCAAGTCTGCCTCTAAGTGGTTTGTAAAAAGATCTGGAATATTAGTGACTGTTTTTTGGACAATGCTCCAGTGATGAAATGTACAGCTTTATGCAAAAATGCCCTCTTCTACATTTTTGCAAATTAAACTTGAAGAAATTAGCGGACTGTTACATTAAATTGGGATTTTGTTCTCTAGTTTGAGTTCGTGTGATAAGAAGTTGTATTACTTCTAGGCATGATAAGTTCCTCTCTGGGTCTCTCGCCTATGGTGAATGATATTATAAATACCAAAAGTATCGGACACAATAAAAGCCAAACCTTTCCTTAATTCATGTTTGTATATTTCGGAATATATAAAGGCAATATTAAGTAGATTGTTAATTTCGGTGTCAGGCTGGCCCATCTGGCAACCTGTCGGAGGCAAGACAGGCTGCGAGGTTTTAGGTAATATTATAAGGGGAGGACCGCAGTGTTGGTAGGTTCCTGACCTAAAGGTAGATCCAAATGTTTGGCCCAGTCCGACACCGATTAATATTAATTTGATACCTTAATAAAGCTCTAAAAGCTTAATTTGATACCTTAATAAAGCTCTTAAAACCTAATTTGATACCTTAATAAAGCTCTAAAAGCCTAATTTGATACCTTAATAAAGCTCTAAAAGCCTAAATTGATGCCTTAATAAAGCTCTAAAAGCCTAATTTGATACCTTAATAAAGCTCTTAAAGCCTAATTTGATACCTTAATAAAGCTCTAAAAGCTTAATTTGATACCTTAATAAAGCTCTAAAAGCTTAATTTGATACCTTAATAAAGCTCTAAAAGCCTAATTTGATACCTTAATAAAGCTCTAAAAGCCTAAATTGATGCCTTAATAAAGCTCTAAAAGCCTAATTTGATACCTTAATAAAGCTCTAAAAGCTTAATTTGATTCCTTAATAAAGCTCTAAAAGCCTAATTTGATACCTTAATAAAGCTCTAAAAGCCTAATTTGATACCTTAATAAAGCTCTAAAAGCCTAATTTGATACCTTAATAAAGCTATAAACGATTAATTTGATGCCTTAATGAAGCTCTTAAAGCTTAATTTGATACCTTAATAAAGCTCTAAAAGCCTAATTTGATACCTTAATAAAGCTCTTAAAGCCTAATTTGATACCTTAATAAGCTATTAAAGCCTAATTTGATACCTTAATAAAGCTCTTAAAGCCTAATTTGATACCTTAATAAAGCTCAAAAAGTCTAATTTGATACCTTAAAGACTAATTTCATACCTTAATAAAGCTCTAAAAGACTAATGTCATACCTTAATAAAGCTCTAAAAGACTAATTTCGTACCTTAATAAAGCTCTAAAAAACTAGTTTCATACCTTAATAAAACTCTAAAAGACTAATTTGATACCTTAATAAAGCTCTAAAAGTCTAATTTGATACCTTAATAAAGCTCTAAAAGACTAATTTCATACCTTAATAAAGCTTTAAAAGACTAATTTCATACCTTAATAAAGCTCTAAAAGACTAATTTCATACCTTAATAAAGCTCTAAAAGACTAATTTCATACCTTAAAGACTAATTTTATACCTTAATAAAGCTCTAAAAGACTAATTTCATACCTTAATAAAGCTCTAAAAGACTAATTTGATACCTTAATAAAGCTCTAAAAGACTAATTTGATACCTTAATAAAGCTCTAAAAGTCTAATTTGATACCTTAATAAAGCTCTAAAAGACTAATTTCATACCTTAATAAAGCTCTAAAAGACTAATTTCATACCTTAATAAAGCTCTAAAAGACTAATTTGATACCTTAATAAAGCTCTAAAAGACTAATTTCATACCTTAATAAAGCTCTAAAAGACTAATTTCATACCTTAATAAAGCTCTAAAAGACTAATTTCATACCTTAATAAAGCTCTAAAAGACTAATTTTATACCTTAATAAAGCTCTAAAAGACTAATTTCATACCTTAAAGACTAATTTCATACCTTAATAAAGCTCTAAAAGACTAATTTCATACCTTAATAAAGCTCTAAAAGACTAATTTGATACCTTAAAGACTAATTTCATACCTTAATAAAGCTCTAAAAGACTAATTTCATACCTTAATAAAGCTCTAAAAGACTAATTTCATACCTTAATAAAGCTCTAAAAGACTAATTTCATACCTTAAAGACTAATTTGATACCTTAATAAAGCTCTAAAAGACTAATTTCATACCTTAATAAAGCTCTAAAAGACTAATTTCATACCTCAATAAAGCTCTCAAAGCCTAATTTCATACCTTAATAAAGCTCTCAAAGTCTAATTTCATACCTTAATAAAGCTATTAAAGCCTAATTTGATACCTTAATAAAGCTCTAAAAGCCTATGAAAATAGTATTCATCATAAGTTTTGATTACATGTGTATACTTAGTGCTATCTTCTGTTTCACGAAAAGTGCAGGTTAGGTCATAGCTTCGCATAGTGCAGACATTGGTGTTATGAAGGTATGGCTGCAATGCTGAGCGAAGTAAGATATGTAATTCATAAGCTACTAGAGTAAACTGACCTGTCTGCTCGGCCCGGCAGATGTCAATCACCTATCGGATAACAAACATTATAATGGCCTGCTGACCAATCGAATCACGTAAGCAGGTGTAAACGTTTACATAACAGGCATTGTTTGATCGTCGGACAAGTTGTCCATCAGAGCGGACAATTTTGGCTATATCACATGTACAATGTCATATCATTATAACTCTAAAGTTTTTCGTACAATTTCATGAAATTTTCACAACGTACTTAAAATTATTCCGTCAATCACCTTTATTTTTTGTTGTTTTTTTTTTTTTTTTAGAGGTAAGCGCCGATTTTAAATAAGTAGCCAAGTTCGAGGTCAGGAAGTTGTTTATCCTTTCTTTTTTTTCTCCCTTGCAAACAATATCGCCGTTATATCTTTTTAATTGGTAAATCGTTTAATAAATACTTCGATATTCCGAAATTAATATTAAAGGTACGGAAGTACTGTAAGAGTAGTTCAAATATATCCATCGAATGCTATAATTATGTGTTATAAATATATCCATCAAATGCTATAATTATGTGTTATAAATATATCCATCGAATGCTATAATTATGTGTTATAAATATATCCATCGAATGCTATAATTATGTGTTATAAATATATCCATCGAATGCTATAATTATGTGTTATAAATATATCCATCGAATTCTATAATTATGTGTTATAAGTATGTGCAATTTTCCACTTATTTCTTGTTTGGATAGCTAATAATAAATGCAGATCATTTGAAGTCAAAGTATTATCCAAATTTAATGCTTAACGTATATCAACAACAGGAAGATAAATTGAATAATTGCATCCAAACACCAGACCCCTTTCACAGTCCTTTGTAAGAGTCGTCTCCCTTGCTGATAGCGTGTCGAGAACGAGACTAATAGTGTAAAGCCACTACCTGGAATCAGTGTAAGGCAATAAATACGGTGACACATTATAGACAGTTCTCATATACTGAATACATTAAACTTGAAATGACCATCCATCTAGTTCAATCAGGTGTAAGAGTTGTCTCCCTTGCTGACAGCGTATTTAGAGAACGACACCAAAGGTGCAAAGATACTGCCTGGCACTAGTGTAACGCAATGAATACGGTGATACATTCTAGGTTGTTCTCATATAGAGAATGCATTAAACTTGAAACGATCATCTATTTAGTTCAATGAGTCAGTTTAATTTCATTTTCTTGTTTATAATATATGTGTTTGTTGACAATTTATCACGATAATATCATTTTATACCTATTCTGTCATATAAAGGTCATTGTAGAATTATGGGTAATTTTGTTATAAAAATCCAAATGGCTTTGCGCGTTTGTTTCCATGTACATTCGCTCGAATTGTGGGTCTCGGTGAACAGATACAAAGCAAAATATCTACATATTCAACCCGTGTCACTTTTTGATAATTTTATTTATTTATTAACTGCTTTAAGACTTTTCTCTCAACTTAGAACAATTTATCTAAATATAAATATGCGATTCGCTGTAGACAGTCCGCCATTGTTTTTGGTACTACAACATGAGCAGTCTAAGCCTCGCTTTTGATCATCGAATTATTGCAATAATCGGTGTTACCTTGATTAATAGCGATTGTGAAACTCGTCTATTTAGATCCCACTGAAATCAACTACATGTAACATTACATCTTATCTGTCTCAGTTAATCTTACATCAGATATTTTCCAGAAAGAATTGGTTTTGCTTCTGATGATTTTCAAGAACAACCTGCGTCTGATGCCATTTGTCCTTCCTATCATGACATTCTTGAGTTGTACTGCGGCGCAAGGAAACTGAGAAAATATACGTTTGCTTTATTTGTAGAACATAAACTATTTTGCCTCTATATTTTATTACAGAAAAAGTCAACATTAAATAAAAATAATGCTAGCATTAAAATATTGCCTCAGAGGTGACTACAGGTGATATTCTATGTAAAATATTCATCAAATTGTTATATTAGCATCTTTAACAAACGCCTTGTGAACATCACCCAAATGTTATCAAACCTCAAAAGAGGAAAGGCCATGCCGGGTCGGTTATTTCCCTAAGGGGCAACCTACATCCTGTTGCTTTTAAATGTGTTATATGGATCATTTCTGCCATTTTTTTCTTCAATTTTTGCAGCAAATAAGGACACGCAAACTTAATGAAGAAGTCAGGCAGATACTTTTGACAATATGTATCAGTAACTTTCCGCTCAATCTTTGTCGAAAGCGGGTGATAAAAAAGTGGGTGACAACCTGGAATAGAAGATTAGATACATCTTTAGTTTATAAAGTCTCACATAAATGCGATGTCAGATCTTCCACAAAGCCAATGATCATGTCGAGAAAAATCACTTCATACAGGGCAATTAAATTGTAAAAAACAATGATTACTTAAATGTATTTTTTAAATCCTATTTAAACCAGGGGTGAAGTATTCAAAGTTCGTAAAGCTTTTTTTTAACATATTTCCAATTATTAGACATATTAGTATGTTGTTGGGTTTCTCTCTCTCTCTCTCTCTCTCTCTCTCTCTCTCTCTCTCTCTCTCTCTCTCTCTCTCTCTCTCTACTATAAAACAAAATGACAAATCTTCAAACTTCGAGATAATACATGAAAAAATGTAAATACCCTATCACTACATTAACATTTGTAGGACTTGCTTAGTACTTTAGTTTCGCATTTGCTGGATTAACAGTACACCATGATGTGATTAAAGAGGATGTTTCCATCACTCGAGTCTAAAAAGATGATTCAGTTCATTGAAAAGTTTGAAAAAATTACAAAATCATTTGTGCACCTTTTGCACATTAAAGGAGTTTAGTAGATTTATCTCAAAGATTATTTTTATTCTGTATAGATTTCGGATGGTTTTCAGTTCCTGTGATTTCCTATACTTCCACTACGTTTCATTATTCAATCGAATCAGTGGCTATTTGAAATCAGCTCTTTGAAAAAGTAAGCTCTGTGAGATTATGTCTACATTTACATCGACGATGCACTTTCTATCTAATTATATGTGAAATTGTAACTATGAACTAATGGTGTTGAGCAAATTAACTCTTGAATAAAACTTGGCATTACGTTTTGATAATTACGAAATTTAGAACAAAAGATCTTGTAGAATTGTTCTGGTCTTATCAACACACTATACAATACTTGAAGGGACATCACATGCAAATAGTTTTATTTTTTTAAAAATTCATACTGTTCATTGTATCGTCTTTCTCACAGATATATATTTAAGAAACGTAGATACAATTAAAATGGTCAATGAAAACATATCACGTAGTACGGAAGAATTAAGCATACAATTGGCATGGTTTCTGTTTTATTTTTCGTCAGATTATAATCACAAAATTATCAACGTCTCTCAAGAATATTTTGAGCGCTTTTGCATTTTGTTTGCGAGCCTGTTATCCCAAACACACAGAGGCTGCGTCTTATCCAAGGTTAATAACACTTATATTTTGCCAAGATATTCTAGATCTTTCGTCAAAGCTCATATAAGTATTCAAAAAGACTCCCATTTCTTCTGATATGTACCCCTTCGTTTTGTTTATATTTATAACTATAGTCAAAACATTTGATTCGTTGAGTATTGAGGCACCTTGCGTTCTTTTGTATATATTAACACACACACAATATTATAAATCAGGCCAAAATAGGAAGTAAACCTGCGATATAAGCATGTTTGTCTAGCGCTTAGTAAGAAATATTCATTCCCCAATGAGTACAATATGTTACTGATTTTCATTCTCCAATGAGTACAGTCTGTTACTGATTTTCATTCTCCAATGAGAACAGTCTGTTACTGATTTTCATTCTCCAATGAGTACAGTCTGTTACTGATTTTCCCATTTGTTAACACATCAAAGCATCTGAACTGAATATATCTCAATAAGATTTCTGACAGAAGACATCTGAAAAATAACGTATTTTGGTGTATAAAGCGCATTTTAATTTGAACAGCATAAACACAGATCTGCCGTTGCATAATACACAGGCGTATCTTGGTCTACTTTATTCGTTCTACTTTTGATTTTAAGCGAACGAGGTGGAACCTATATAGCCCTAGGATTGTAACGGCATAAATGGATCTATACTGTTCTTTCTACATAGGATTGTAACGGCATAAATGGATCTATACTGTTCTTTCTAAATAGGATTGTACGGCACATATGATTCCGTTCTGTTCTTTCTAAATAGGATTGTAACAGTTTATATGGGTCTATGCTGTTCTTTCTAAATAGGATTTCAAGCAGATACCGTAGACCCTGATCCACTGGAGCGTTTTGCCCATGTCTTTTTAACCATAGATGTTGATAGAATAAGATATACTTGAGATAAATGCATGACATCATATCCTCTTTATCTGAGAAAAATTGCAAACGTTTCAAAAATTACATTTTCAATACTGAATTTTTCAAAAGAAAAGTCCTGTATATTCAGTTTTTTTCGCGGCGTAGCAGTTTCTGTGGATTTCGTGTTGCTATAAATCACGAACATAAAAACCAAGGATCAATGTCTCCATTTGTTAAGACAATTGGACACCCATTTTTCCACCAAAATCTGCAGTTTCCATAAAATGTCAAATTTTGCAAACCACAAAAATTGAATACTCTTGAAAATAAACAAATTTATAGTATCCATGAAAAACATCATCACTTTGCAGAAAATATATTTATGGTCCTTTCTTAAAAATACAAGGAACGTTTCCGTGATCGGATTCAAAAGTTATGTTGTTTATACGAAACACATAGTTGGCATGAGGTCTGAGGCATCTGTCAACATTTAGTCACAACGTGTGATCTTTTCATGAAGGTTTGACGATACTTATAAGGTCTAAATTTGGAAATTTCAAACGTTAATGTGCAAAGACAAATGTTAACATTCATATGTACGTCTCTGCAGAGACAAAGTATGTCGAGACATTCATCTCTATATACTTTCCATACATGATTGTTGCTTTCTATTGTGAACGTCTGTAAGCAGACCTAGGATAACTAGTACTCATGCATAGTGGCGTATTCATAAATCTTTATTTTCTTCCCGACGGAAAAAGAACTCTTCTAAAGCCAAGCTTTCTTATCATTATTAGGAATTGTTGGAATATTTGCTGTACTGATCACCAGATGTATTTACGTTTTCATGAAGATTTGATGGTGATTTTGAGAATGTTGACTCTGTCTAGTGCTAATAGCTGTTGTTTCATGAGGTCTTTCGGATTATGGAATACATTTTTCAAAGCGTTATATTCTACAAGGAAACATTCTTGTGTATTTTTCGACGGTATTGTTTGGTATTCACGAATAGCTAATTTCTACTCTAACCTATATTTTTGAAAGATTCCATTATCAACATGAACCATTGCATTTTTCAGAGTCTACAAGACGAGAAAAATAAGTCTCTAAACACCATTGAATGAAAGATACAACAGATTTGTTTGTGAAGATAAATAGCTATGATGAAAAACCTACTTAGAATCTCACAGCACCGAACAGATAACTTCTACCAAAACCAGGTTATGAGGATTTCATGTCGCTAGGCAATTCATCACGATTACACAACAGCTCTTAGATCTCTACATCATATATGGTAGCTGAATGGAACCCAAACTTTTAAATTCATTTGATATTTAAAGTAAAAGAGATAAATATTATACCCCCACAACCATGACCACCACTACTACTACAACTGCTGCTGCTGCTTATACTACTACTACTACGTGTTCTATTAAATATTTTACTAATACTGCAACTGTTTCCATTGCTTCTGCATCAATATTTCTTCGTCTACAAGGAAAGAGTCAATTAAAAAATACTGATTCTAGTCTCATATTGTCCAGTTTATTGTCCATTTAGCTCCCGACTACTTGAAGGCGACAAATTAGGTAATTTTAACTCACGAAGTAATCAATATCAACCAGTTGGACAATCTACATTCAGGTCTGTGCCAATCACTTTATACTAGCCGTACTGGCCGCCTAACTACTATATGGATCATCTGTGATCACTCGAATATTGGAAACGTAAATTGAAAATTTAAAGGCTCTGGTTGACAGAGATTTGTGATTCTGGTCATCCACGTCAACTTGTGTGATGATAATTTCATTGATTTAACGTCCGTTGCAAACATGTTTATATCAACGGCCCTAAATTAATTAATGCACCAATTTTATTTAAATTGAAATCTGCTCAAACGTCATATTTGACTTCCACCGACAAGAATTCACGTTCTGTTGATCTTTTATATTAACCAATCAAGTTACAGATTTCATATTTCTGAAAGTGAAAATTGTCGTTTCGTGCCATTCAGTAAGATCTAAAAGAATCACCAATCATATTGTTGACTCCCCCGTATCACGACATGAAACGCCTTATCTGATTGGCTGGTAGGAATAAATGGAACGGTGAGTTTCAAATGTCACTAGATGGGACACGACCTTCTATCTATGAAATTCAAATTTTAGTCAGCTTGGCAATATATTTGCTAATATATGAATGGCTTGTGGCTTGCACCTTGAATGTCTCAGACAAATTGTATCATGTCTCTATTTATTTTCTTTTTTTTTTTCTTTTTCAGTTACAACTAGGATACGATCTCAAAAGAGTCTTTTTTTACTAAAGTCTTACTTTCATTATCAACCAATCCTGGCCAAGTACACCCATATATACTCTATTTTATCTTACCCATTTCTAGACTGGTTCCCATTTTCCCATTTTCCCTAGAAATAGTACCGTGAGTCCTATTGGGCTATATTAATCAACAATGACACATCGGCCCAGTTCCATTGGCTGTGTTGTGCATGGTGAACTGGGGAGTTTAGTGTAAGGTAAACAGTAATGTGGCTTCCTGCATATATTAATCTTCGTGCATTAACGATAAGATTACATGATAATCCAGCCGAAAATTGTCTTTGAAAAGGTCCATTCAACATATGCTGTCAAACTCCTTTACCTCCCCCTTCTTCAACTTAAGTTCGCTCTGTATTCATCATGCATTGGAATAGCTTGTGGGAGTAACCTGATGTAACCATGACATTTTAGGAAAGAAATATATATCGTTTACTTTGTTCTTCTTACAGACTTCTGTGGATGAAATATGTTATTATAATACGTAAAGTACATATTTTAACAATTATGACTACTCGTTAACAGCTGTTATGCAAGTAATAGTAGTGATACGTTATATATGGACTATTTATATTGGAGCTTTTCATTGTGTTTCTCACCTTGAACTCGACACACATTCTGTTTCATGTTAACATTCTAAAAAGGTTAGACATACATCAGCGATAAGATATGTCAATATATTCAAGTGAATCAACAACAGACAGAGAAAATATATATTTTAAAGATTGCCTTATCGACAACTATAATCTTCTAATGTCATTGATATTTTGCTAATGAATCCATGCTAAATACTCCACGTGTTACTGTAAATAATCGCCTCTGAAGATAATCTTGTCTGTAGCTCGGCATCAGAAGTTCGATCTTAAATCCGTGAAAGACACTGGTTCTGTATTCGATACATCATATATACATGGTGGTGTCATTTAGTTCTGTGATATTAATTAATCTTAATTTAAAAAGAACGTGAAATTCATAAATTCAGTCTTGGGAACTATCTCCGGCTAAATTGTCGAAAGAATTCCATCCTTGAGCCAGTAGCGATGTTCGGGTTAAGCACCATTTTCGACTTTCGTTCACTTTTTAATACGTAGACTATTTATTGCAAGGCCAAATCTTTGGAAGACCTCTCTCTTTCAATGGCACACAACCCCTCATTTACGTCTTTTACGTGCTTTATTCAATGACACACAAGCCCTCATTTACGTCTTTTACGTGCTTTATTCAATGACACACAACCCCTCATTTACGTCTTTTACGTGCTTTCAACTACAGGAACTCATTTACCTTTCGGCAATGAATAATGTTCCTATTTTTGCCTGCTTTATGTGCTCAGCATTTTGAATGTTAACCTGACCATCTGAAAAGAAATAAATATACATTTTATGAGGATCAATATTTTCTTTTCTTTTCATTTGAAAATGGATACCTTGTTGCACATTGGCTAATTTAGACCGCTATCATATAGTCTCTGTCTGTGAGTACTTCCCACGTCAATCCAGATGCAATGAATGACAGTGTAATAATTGTTAACATTTACGTTGCTCATTTCTGTTTGCTTTTGTCACTCACTGAAGAAGTCCGTAGTGACTTATTTAAATATTTGCCTCAGTCGAAAGCCCTGGGAATAAACCATGTTTAGCAGACCTTCTATCGTCACCGAGATCTTTTCTAACGCCGAGTTGCAAAACGCTTGGGGATTACTTTCTCCAGTTTTTTGCACAGTATCAAAACACCATTCAAGCTGTGTTATTAGCTGCTATGCCGATAATTCTATCTCTCGTGATGTAGTCCTGGTTAGCACCTTTTATCAGTTTGGACGCTTCCATAAACTATTAACTGATCAGCTTCCGTATCAATATTTTGCGCGCTACCAGCTGATCTTAACGCCATTAATTTTTCACTGATGATACCTTGCTCAGTTCTGTTTGTTCCCACCGAGACAGGTAACCACAAAACCTTGCATGTCGTGAAAATGTTATAGTCATGTAACGTGAAAAGATCACCTATTCAGTGTGATATGGTCGTGTCTTGCACGGGCATTCTTCCAAAATTGTTTACTACTACATTGTTAGCATTTGTTAAAGCCGTCATGCCAAACGACACAAGTACAATAATTATATTTGAGCTGTGCTTTGATTTGCAAATTTGCAAAGTTTGCTATGGTTTAGTGCTGCTGTTTGTGTGAGTGATACAACGGTGTGTTTGATTGAGGTATTTCACTTCATGAGGCTCTGCTGTTTGCGTGAGTGATACAATGGTGTGTTTGATTGTGGTATTTCACTTCACGAGGCAAATTCTCCTGCTTGTTAGGAGCTGTGTATTATCGTACTTCGACAGCTTCGCTGTTTATTGTGCTAAAAAAATCCTTTCAAAAAGAAACCTGTAATCAACATATACACTGACACCCATCACAATTAATATTAATAAGTATTCGTATTTTGTTCATTTGAAGGTTGGTAAAACTCAGTCATTTTAGGTTGCCTTTGTTTTTGAAGTTTTGGTTCATTTAAAGAATATTTACCATCATCACTATCAAGTGATGCGTATGGGCTGAAAGTGTCGTCCATATTGTATAATCACTGAGTGACCAAACCTTGTTCTTTCGTTCCTTTAATCAAGTTGTCAAGTGTATTTTCTCCGTTGTTATTAAAGTCTTCAGTGTTTCTCTGGTAATCTTCTATACTTGTCGTGTCTAATTCGTTTTCATTCAGTTCAAATAACTTAAACAAATAGTTGCTTCCTGAAAATGCTAAACCATTAGGTATTACTCATCCAGTCAAAACTGCTGCTGAAGTCATTTATTGCCCTGTTTTTAAAAGTTGCAACTTTTGCATAATGCTCTCAGTGTTTCTTTATTTTATATCATGAATGAAGTTTTCTTTTGTGTTTCAATATAATAAGTAAATATTATTCTCTTCTAGATGGTATGTTCGTGTTTCATTTACACTGTAAAGATTTGACACAGAGCCACGTCAACCGTCAAATGAGAGGAATAATTTCGGTTGTTTGCCTCTAATGCAATATAAAAATCAACATGAAAGCCCAATAATGTTGTAATTAGTGGTTCAATATAACAATTGACGAAAACTGTTCTTCAGCCAGATTTCTTTATTTGAATGACTCAATACTCTACTTCATCGATCGTGTGGAACTTGTATTCAGCCAAACGTGATGGATCATAGTTAAAACCGTAAATTTCAGCTAATTTCTTGGTGTAAATTTCAGGTTTAAAGATGTACATTAATATAAGCCCAGTCCCGCGTGGTGTTTGTGTCTCTTAGCAATTGAATGCACATCTGCTAAATTAACACTTAAACAAATCCTATCTAGATTCTCCTGGCTCTGTTAAATACCAAAATCGCGAAGCAATATACATCGAGTCATTTGTTTTTTTTCTTTCCGTGAAACTTCTTTTTGTTGCTATTGATTTCCTTTTTTAATTTATCCATTCTAACTCCCAATGCAAAGTTCATCATATCCATTTCCGTGTTAAATTCGGTTTTCAGTGCCTCAATGTTTGCTTTTATTTGTGTTAACTCTATCATTGCTACCACTGAGCACACTTTGAATGCATCTGTACCTATAAAATATTTGCTCCAAATCAATACAACAAATGCTCGTCCTCTTCAATTTTTTCTATTTCGTCTATGCTATATTGCATAACACCAATATTAATGACCACTACTCTAACAATATGCTCTGTTGTATCAGTTTTACATTGTTTAACCTCAGCGTGTAATTTGTTGTATAACTCTGCGAATGTAACATCTTTAATCGTTTTGATATCATCACCCAAATCTAAAATTAATAAATTGTAGGTGGTTCTCATTGATCTAATCGTGCTTTCATTCACATTCAGTTTGGTTTTGACATTATCTATCTTTTTAGTCATATCCGTTAAATAGTTAATTTTCTGTAACTCTGACAATGTATAAGTGTTAGCTATAATCTTGTTATTCATACCAGTAAGTTGTATGTTAAAATTATTCATTAGCGTTCTACTCTCTTGATCGTTTTGTTGATTTCGGTTGTTTAGTCTCTCTGTAGCTTCTCCAGTTGTGTAAAGTGCCACAGTTTCGCAGAATTTGTTTATTATTTTATTTTCTCCATATCACTGTCCAAAAGCATCCAATTCACTAATTATCCTCTGTTCAATCGGTTGTAAAAATTGGCTGGCGTTAATAACGTATAGAATCTCTGTATCAACAAGTCTTGAGCTTCTAGAATCTTTTTGTTTCTGTTCTCATAAATCTGTTTTGTAGCGCTAAGATTGTGCTAGCTCGTTCACTGTCATTCTGTTAAATATAAGTTAATTTATTGCCAGGTTGTTCTTTTCACGTCTTAAAGTCTTTCAAATTCTTCTCACTAAATATGCTTATTATTTGGTTATCAACTTTCCTGAATACAACTATTTTATTTGGTGCATGATTTAATTTGTCAGGGTCACGTAAATTGGCGATACGGTTATTGTTCAAGTTTAAGTCACCGTTAAACTTTCGTCTCGTTTGAATATATTTTTTTTTTCCTCGACATTGAAATGTTTTCGGGGATCTCGAAGTGATATATTTCTAAACATTCTGAACCTATTATATTTACTTTATGTGGAAAACACACGTTACAGGCATACCGTGAAACTCTATTACTTTTCCATCTTCATCTTTTATGCTAACATTCAATCTATTAAATATACCCCTATGTAATTATTTCTAATTGTCATACCATTGTACGAAACAATGTCTCACACATCGTTAACTGGTAAAGTCTCGTGTAAACACAAATAATAACCATTAGTGTAATGTTTTGTGTTATTGATTTTGTCATGGAAAATGTATAGATGTTTTTTTTGTTTCAAAAACACGCACTCTGTATCTAATTCAGTAAATGCTTGTACAGTTCTCTGGCTATTGAATCTTAGGAGTTTGGTATTGTAGTTGGTTATCTGATACTGTGAAAATTGTGTTTGGAGCGATTTTAACTTTTTAGCTATGTTTCAAACATTTGACATCAATGCTTCCTTTGTTGGCACCATTTGCAATCATGCACTCTTAGACATTGTGAATGTACATTTCGAGATTGTAATACCCGATGGGTATTAAGACAGTGGTCGTTTCATTCTTGTCATAGAGCAGTAAAAAGGATTGTTTATGAGTTCATCCAAAATGTTGTAATACCCCACAACAAAGTCTACTCTTTGCAACAAAATGGATAAGTTTGACAATTTTTTGATCAATTGAACTGGAAAAATATATTCGTTTTCAGGAAGTGACTCAGTTGTAATGAGATGTCGATTCATCTGGCGGTGTTTCTTTGAAATATCTTCCCTTTATTGTTTTTCCTCATTTTTGTTTTTCATTCCCTTGTACTTGTTGTGCTCGTTGACGATGAAATGAACTCATCATCATTTATCTTGTTATCAGTGATCGATTTACACATCATATACTCGATAATGTTACATTTTTTTATGGCTGATGTTACTATTTCATCATGTTTCAAAACTTGTTGCGAATGAACTTTTCATTCAAAGCTTTTGACACAGTTCATATGACTGATGTACTATATAATATGAAAGTTAATGAAACAGCTATACCAGTAGCTATTCCAGAAAAACACAATCCAGATGTTGAATTACTCACATCAACTGAACTGTTTGCACACTTGCCTCTGATCCATTTCATAGCTTTGTATAGCATTTTGCATTTTTTCTCATGACTTTGTTGTGTTCAATGTCATTAGCCAATATAATGTTTTTATCTCTGTAACTTCTCGAAGTTGTTGTTGGGTTGCCGTTTCACTCCTCTCTTTAGCTATGTACCTAACAAAGAAAGCTACTATATCTATTGTGTAACAATTTTGTCAGGTAAAAGTCCATTAGCTATCAGGTAGTGTATTGTGAACCGGACAAATGAAACCGGAATGATCAGATTGAAAATTTCTCCAAAATCCTTTGCTAATGGAGAAAAAATTGTAAGCTTCAATAACTTCTTTAAAAACATGCAGTTTGCAACAGTACGGGAAGAGCTTAATGTCGCGTGGTAAATTGTGTTGATGATGTTTTTCGGTTTGCTCTACATGTTGTTAATTATCTAGCTTGCAAGGTTACCAATGTATGTTTGATTTTCCACTCAATTCTACAGTGTTAAAATTTGTGTCAGGTAAAAGTCCATGTGCTATGAGATAGTGAATTGTGAACTGACTTGGGTTTAATGGGATAATTCTTCAATGCCCATTGTCAATCGTGGACCAATTGTAAACTTCAACAGCTGTTTTAAATGGGAGAACATATTTAAGTAGTAAATTCTGTTGATGATGTTGTTATTCATTATCTGTAAAAGTTAATAGATTTAAAGTTCTGTTAAAGAATATCTAATATTGTATTGCAAAATACTGTGATAGTTGTATTTTTCCCTTGAGCTCATTGTTAACTCCAACATCTTTTACCACGGTGTGTTGAAAACTCTATGAAGAAGCAATTTTACCTTTTGACCAAATGAACAAGAATATAAAAATGGCTACTCCATTACCTATCAATAATAGATTATGCTGTTTGGCCTCCGTTTGATTTCTTATTGTTGTGTTATTCAGGTACTGTTCCAGCAGCTTGTGACTCTTGCTTTAAACGTTCGACATTGACTCACTGAAATGCCTGTGAACGTTTTCAATGTTGCCTAACAAGTTTATCTCTACTTGGATTATTTGTTCCTTGTGAAGTTACTTGCTCAACTTGATTTCATATTGCTTTTCGTCTTTCCAATCTTTCATTTTATTTATAAAAATTTTGTAAGTTACATAAACACTATTTCAAGATGAAAACAAGAATATTTTTCAAGTTTACTTTATAATGTTACAATGTGAGGTAAAATATATATTGAAATCTAGTTTAGAAAATATAAGAGATGGATTCCATGTCATGTTCAGAATGTGGAGACGATAACGGCATGACTAAGTTTTGGCAAAAACAAAGTAAATAAACCTTGTAATATTGGTATATAGAAAACATAGAACACCAAAAAGAGAACATGAAAAAGTAAACAAGAGAGAGAGAGAGAGAGAGAGCACAATAAAAGAGTACAAGAGAAAACACACGAAACAAACGAATAACAATACAAATTTCAGAATAATTAACAACACGAGAAATAGAAGTGGAAAAGCATCAATATACTAGATGTGCCGTCAGTTGCCTTTTACCGTAGATGTCTAACCTTTACAAACTCTTAAGTTGTAAGTGAAGATGGACTAGATATAGATCATGCCTACCATGTGCCTCAGTTGATATCTCTGATCCTGAACAGCAGAGAACTTTTTTCCACTAGATAACACTCGTTACTTGGGGGCTAATGAAAACAGACTCAAAAGATAATAAATTGTCATCCAGTGCAGAGATGTAAGAGCACAACGAAAAAAATTAGTCATTTAAGATAGCCAACTTCATCATTGATGAGAATTTGGACAGCATTATTTAATCTGTTTTCCCTGTAGAAGTTCACTATCAAGTAACAACCAGTACTCATTTTAATTGTCAATAAATTTTGTTTTCAAATCTTTATTTCCACATTGCATTAAATTGTCTTATTGAAAGTTGCATGCTTAAACGTTATGAAACTAGCATCCAACGCAGATAGAGGCAAGCCTAGCTTTAATGACAAATCATCCGGTGAAATATCTAATTCCATTCTATGTCATGTAGTCATCATTCAATTCACTTTGTAAAATGCCCAGGTTGTGAATTTGCAGAATTTCTCTGATCAACGAACCACAGTATAAATTACAACATCTGGAAATAACTTGGTGATTTTTGCAGCACTGGCTTTTACAAAATTTGCATACGTCTTATTTACTCGTTTATCTTCCATGTTTTCCAACTATGTTCAGTCTGGCTTTAACCGGTTGTCTCTTTGTATTTTCAGTTCGATAATGCTATGTTCAATTCCTGTTTGTACTCTTCAATTTCGAATACTGTTCCAGGTACATTTACAGGATAAATGGATCTATTTTTGTCGTCCATAATTCACGTAGCGTCGCTTGAGGCAAATCTCAATTTTTTTCTAGCTGTGACTTCTCCATTTTTTTCTCTACTTAAAAAACTGAAAACTGGCTAAAAGTGGTGAAGACTTTGAATTGAAAGAATTTGATCATCCTCAATATGAATTTGAAAAATTCTGGAAGGTAGATCCGTGACTTCAAACAAGAATTGATAATCGTGCAATATTGCCTAGTGGTTTTAAAGATCAACATATCGCAAGTGTTGATACTACATACCAAACTATGGAAGAAAATGAAGTCGCATTTATTGAAAAAACATGCTTGCCAAGTTGTTTCAGTGTCTGTAAGAAATTATGCGATAGGTATGCACAGAGATAGTAATCTCAAAATTTACGTCAAATCTATAAACGGGTTCGGTAATACTGTTGATTTAACGAGAACTCAGAATCGTGACCTAAACATTTTGTCATTTAATAAAATAGCAAGAAACCCTTGAGGATCTGTTTTTCTTAATCGAAATAAAACACAAGTATGTAGCATACAAACAACAAGTGCATCCTATTTCCGCCCAGCAAGATGAATTTGTGATGAGATTAAGTAGACTTACATCCAAAAAGATAAGTACAACGGTTCCTTACGTCCACTATAACAGATGAATATCAGGATTCTTTGGAAAGTCAATTGCCAGAGAAATCATCATCATCACAATCATCATTGTCATCATCATCATCATCATTATCATTATCTTATCCAATTGATCCATCAATTGCAATAAGACAACCAATTTGAGTATCCGAGGAAATGCACATAATAGACATACATGAAACATTTAACCGGCATCTAAGAGAAGCAGAGATTATAATCAATGATTACCACAACAAAATTCATTCAAAGTGGAGACCTTTCACCAGCAGAGAAAAGATTATTTACTACAGAAGATGAAAGAGAACTATGGGGATATGTAAATCCCGTAGAACTTGTCAAATCAGAAACAGAGTCCATGAAACTTGATGTTGAAACGAATGAAAAACAGATTGAAGAGATGTTAGCAAGAAAAAAGACGCAAACAAAAGGCTGTTTTACAAGAACGGTTGAAAAGTGTTCAAAGTAGTCAAGCCCAAATAGTTGGACATCTAACACAATGGGAGAGAAGTTTCAGAGAGGCAACTGAAAAATCAAATTGAAAGTGAGGGAAATATTACCAGTAGGTGCAAGTCTGAAACAAATGTTCAAAGGAAAACGTGTAGCAATTGTTACAGCGATTACAATGACAATATCAACAGTTGCTCTATATGTGGCAAATTTGGTAAGAAGTACTTCTTTTCCAACTCCACATACTCCTCCTACCGAAACTCCACCTTCTCCAGGTCAGTCATTGTTTTCCAAATGATCAAACAAGGCTTGAAAAATTTAGCTGATTATTAGTGTGGTTTAGCCAAAAGAGCATCATTAGCATTGCCGGGAATTATTAGTAGTATGATAAACTGGTTGCTTAGGAGTGCTGGACAAATATTGTCGTTTCTTCCTGAACACGTTATGTTACTTGTCTTGTTATTAGCCTGTTTGTTACTAGAATTTTTGATCAGATGTGACAACAAAGGAAATGGAATAGTTAAAGGTTAGTAGCCTATTTCAGAAAGTAAACCATACCAGCTCCCAGAACCATGAGTACCATACCAGCTCCCAGAACCATGAGTACCATACCAGCTCCCAGAACCATGAGTACCATACCAGCTCCCAGAACCATGAGTACCATACCAGCTCCCAGAACCATGAGTACCATACCAGCTCCCACAACCATGAGTACCATACCAGCTCCCAGAACCATGAGTACCATACCAGCTCCCAGAACCATGAGTACCATACCAGCTCCCAGAACCATGAGTACCATACCAGCTCCCAGAACCATGAGAACCATACCAGCTCCCAGAACCATGAGAACCATACCAGCTCCCAGAACCATGAGTACCATACCAGCTCCCAGAACCATGAGTACCATACCAGCTCGCAGAACCATGAGTACCATACCAGCTCCCAGAACCATGAGTACCATACCAGCTCCCAGAACCATGAGTACCATACCAGCTCCCAGAACCATGAGTATAAAATAAATTCATGTTGGCTATTTCAAGGTGGATGTTTTTTTTGGCTTTTGTTTGTTTGTTTGTTTGTTTGTTTGTTGTTTTGAAGGGGCTTGGGGGGGGGGGGCAGGTTGCTAAATTGGACTATGTGTGCGCTTTCTTGTCAGACTTTCTCTGCGCTATGCGATTACCATGTGTCTTTTGAATGTCATAGAATACGATAAAATTAACAGAAGTGACAGAAGGATCATCATCATTATCTTTCTTTAATTCATTATTGTTATTCATTTTGTCTTCATGTTTGACCTATATAACTTCATGTCGTACTGTTACAGATTATGTATCAGCCTTTGGGATACCTCTCTTGGTTACATAGGTACTGATGCTGGCTTTCAACCCCAATTTAAACGAGTCAACTGATTTCTGCAGATTCTTTTTGTATCCAAATATAATACCCATTTGCATTACCATGTCACTAAGTAACAAAATGATACCGTCACCTCCAACAGCATAGTTCAATTTCACTTTTTAATCTGTTACATATTGTTGTAATTTTACCATTGTGTTTTCATTTGTGTCCCAACCTTGCTGTCCTAGAATTAGTAGCTTCATGAACTTTTAACAGTGTCTGATACTGTTGCAACATATTGCGTAATAAATGTTATGTTTTAAACCTGAGTTTTCTAGATGCAGATTACGTTTGATCTGATACTTTGATTTGGTATTCCCTCATCTGTCAGGCCATTACTGTCTTGCAGAAATTAGTGTCTGTGAAAAATTGAGTTTCAGTGTACTAAATATTTATCTCGTGAAATACTTGTGAAATATCCTGAATCACCGGTGAGTTAAACTAAGTTGCAGGACAATGCTAAGCTGCTGTACAGATTAGTTTCTGGAATCTGAAATCAATTTATCTACAAGTAAGTGTTGAACATTGTCATCTCGGTATGAATTTGGCTTCTGGAGTGTAAATACATAGATCTTCCATTTACTATTTTTTGTACACTCACATGTAATTTTCTGTTTATTCCGATCTCTGATCTTTTCATTTCGTCCACTGTAATACCATATTAATTTCTTTTGTTTTACGCAAATCTCTGCATTTCTGGTATCTGGTATTTTGTTTATCCATTTCCTCCACCAGCTTTTTCTCTGTGGCATTTGTAGCATTTTACAACAGCTGGTACATCTAATTAATCCATGTATCTAAGTATCAAGTATTAAATACACTTCAGTGTTTTACCCTTGTTGAATATGAAAAATACACATCTGAAGTTCAATTTAAAAGAAATTGAAATAGAACAGAGACACTTTAGAGCTTTTATTTCCTATTGCAATACATATATGCTTAACAGAAATCTTCATTTTTAAAGGAATATTATAAAGATTTATGAAACACTATAGGTGAATATATATGCGAAACTAGTCCAGATCAATGCCTTCTTCAAAACTGTTGTACAGAAAGCACATTCCAAGTTCAATTTATATAACGCAGAAACAGTTGGACAATTTTGTTTAAAGATATATTTCCTATAACAACATATAAATGAGTGACTAGAATAATGTATTAATGAATTCATTTAATGCTTATTAATTGTTTAGAGAAGGGATGGGTGAATATATATCATATCATTGATTCAACCATATTAGTAAAAAGGGGCATATTTTAAGTTCAATTTTACCAAACAATTTCACATCAGAGTTACTGTAGACTTTTTATTTAGTGTTACAATTCTCTGCACGTGACATAGCTCCATATATTAGGTATATTTAATTAGTTTTTAAAACGTTGTTTGACAAGACAAAGCTAATTATATGTGTGAAAGTACTTTATATCATTGATTCTACCATATTAAACAAATTTAATGTTTTAAGTTTACTAAAAAAAATTCCTATGCCAAACATAATTGCTTGACAAACATCCATATCTTAAGTATATATGACATATTCTTACAAAGTTTATTATGATATAGATCAATGTACATGTATTATGATATAGATCAATGTACATGTATGTGCGAAAACTATTCCATAGTATTGAATTTGAGCATATTTGAAGAAAATAACATGATAAAAGTTCAGTTTACTAAACAAGTTAACACCAGGGCCATTACAAACAATTAATTTCCTAGTGTGCTTGGAAAAAATCCACATATGATTAAAAAAAAGTCCATGTTATCATTGTAGAATAAAGAAGAAAAAAGAGCTTTAAGAAATTGCAACAAATTTCCCGATGAGAGGCCTGATCCTGTCCGACGTCAACACGATTGCTGATTATGCCCTTTATCTTTTGTTAATCACATTATCTGCAATTACTCAGTTTTCCACCACATTAACTTCACGAATAGTACGAAAACATCTTCACACCCGACCGCACACACACACAAATATCATTAGGGTTGCAAGCGTTTCGCTTATTTAGTCAACAACACTCTCAAATAGGCTCGGAAAGTCTCGCTGGCCGCGATATTTTGGTAACAGTTTGTTATCGTTGTGAGGAGTTTCCTCTCCAGCGCTATTATAAGTCTCTGGGCTAAGTAGTATTTTATGTGGATATAAAGATGACTATCTACGTGATTAAAATTAGTTACACGGTATCATAAAGTATTGTGTTTGATGGTAAACGTGTATAAAAATGTATGGAAGCTCTTACAGACCACAATAGAAAATATACACATTAAGTGTATGCATAAAATGTACCAGACTTTTATTGTATTTTGGTGTCACGAGGCTGAGTTGTAATCTCACCAAAATGCACCTGATGATTTCATTGGTGAGGTTACTTTTATTTAATAAAAATGCATACACTCTCTACCGATTGTAAAGAAATCTAGGGCATCGTAGAAAATCTCGGCAGATTAAATATTACTATACACGGGATCATCCTCAACTCTTCAGTTCCTAGTACACAAAGAGGGTGGTCAAATTGATCAGCTCGCTGCCATGCAACATTCATCCAGGGCTTTTTTTTGTGTACATTATGGATTAAAAGAACAAAAGAAAGTCTGAAAGGTAATAAAGTATTTTCAAGAAATGTTCGGTATATACTTAGCGTTCATATTGGTGTAATTGTTAAATGAAGGAAGTAGTATCTAGCAGATGTCAGCTATAGGAAGATATATTACATAGTTTCACTTTTTAAAATCCTGATAAAATCGCCTATCATTACTTCTTATCTGTCTCATTTAATCTTACATTAAATACTTTCTTATGATTTTCAAGAAAAACTGCATTTTATGCCATTTTTTTCCTTCTCATTGCACCTTTTAGTAATGCGTCGTAACAAGTAAACTGAGACAATACAGGCTTGATTTATCTGTAAACACAACAAATACAATGTTGTCTCTTTATTTCCCCCCTCCCCACCCCCCCCCCACCCCCCAAGGCGACATATGTTAGTATTAACACTAAACAATTCCTCTGAGGTAACTGCAAATGATATTAAACATAAAAATTCAATTAAATTCTAATTTCATCATTTTTTAGTCGCATATTTCTTAATATCACATATGTTCAAGAATCTTAATTTTCGAATAGTCAAAATTGCAGTTATTTCTCTAGAAGGGTACCCCCAAATTTGTTGTGTTATTGGGATCGTTTCGACAAGCGTACTCAGTGATGACACCTGGCGGCTAATTTAGATACAGTGTGCTCAAGCATGGTATCAGTAACTTCCCTTTGTTTAAACTTACTCATGCTACCAAGCATGACACACAGTAAACAAGAAAGCAGCAAGCTCTACAATTAGATTATAAAATGAAGTCGTACAGGACTATAATCTGCTACCCTTTACAAGGATTGGCATCATTTTGAGAACCTCACTGGCATAATGGGCATCTATTGTAACGCTGATTACTTAAATGAACTTTCGTTTGAACCACAGGAACAATTTTTTTTTAAAAGTCCGCAGAACTTGTTTTCTTTCAATTGTAGATAGGCTCGTCTTTCCTTGATTTAGCCACTCCTCCACCCCCAATCACAAAGAGGACTATACAAAGCAACAAAAAAGTATTTTGCCAGACATTTATTCCACAGTAATGCGACACTTTCAACTTAAATATTTTAGGAATAAAACTGAGCAAAAACCGCAGCCTAAGCATCAGCTGGCCAATAAATCATAGAGGCTGAGAGTTCATAGCAGTCAACTAGCCAATGGATCATAGAGGCTGAGATTTCATAGTAGTCCGATGGCCAATGGATCACAGAGGCTGAGAGTTCATAGCAGTCAGCTAGCCAATGCACCATAGAGGCTGAGAATTCATAGCAGTCAGCTAACAAATGGATCATAGAGGCTGAGAGTTCATTGCAGTCAGATAGCCAATGGGTTATAGAGGCTGAGAATTTGATACAATCAGTTAGCAAATAGATTACAGAGGGGGAGAGTTGATAGCAATTAGCTAGCCAATGGATCTAAGAAGTGTAGAATTCATAGCAGTCAGCTAGCCAATGATCATAGAGGCTGAGTGTTCATAGCAGTCATGTAGCCCGTTTTCAAAGAGGTGTAGAATTCATAGCAGTCAGCTAGCCAATGAGCTTAGAGGCTGAGAGTTCATAGCAGTCTGCTTGCCAATTATCATAGAGGATGAGAGTTCATAATAAGACAATTATTATATTATGTTGTCTGTTTTGCCTGACAAGGTGGGTCAGAAGACAGCACAGTGTATGACAAATACAGAATGCCTGCATTGATTCTAAATGATTTTTCTGCAGGCTGTAATCGAATGCTTTGGTTTTGTTCACATAGCTCAAATCCCAGAGTGTGCATCCACGCCGTAATATTATGAAGCGTTTCAAAATAAGAGGTACATTATTATTTTTGCAGTCATTTTTTTTATAAAAATTGTTTATAGTTGTCCATCCTCTCCTTTCCAGTTTTTGTTGATTACTTTGTATGTGTTTCTGTTTAAAGTTTTACGTATATCATTTGATAACCATGCAATATTTGTAGTATGTGCGCTATGATCATGAACATGCTTTTGAGAATAAACTATTGAATTGAATATGACATTCATAAAGAAAGCAGGATATGGGTCGCGTTTTGGAACAAGGTTACTTAAACCTCAGCATAGGACTATTCTCTTCAAATCCTTCCACTTACTTCTTTTCTTTATTATTATTATTATTAGTAGTAGTAGTAGTATTAGTAGTAGCAGTTAGTAGTAGTAATAGGGACAGTGTGTGTTTTAGTTTTTTGCCGGTAATGACTCAAAAAGATAAATACTTCTAAATTTGTTTAATCCAGTCACTGAATTAATATTTTGAAGGACTTGCTAAGGAATTTAAATTTAGCATCAGGTTGATGGACCTGCCACTGAGATGTGATTATAGTTGATACTATTAAAACCATTGAGTCTTAAAGGATTATATTCAGTTAATTGACTCTTTAAAGAAAATGTATATATACTAATTGTGAGCACTGTGTACACATTGGACGAATTTAGTCTAATTATTTTACAATTAGTTTGATAGAATGTGTAGATTTCGGATGGGTTTTCGTTCCAATGTTTTCCTAAACTACCGATCAATGTTTATATGTGCCCAATCGAATTGGTCGCTATTTTCAATCAATTCTTTATAACAAAGCAATTTTTAGTGAGTTTTTATCTACTTTTATATTGATATTGCACAGCCTTATTTATAACATATTCGATACGCAAGGCAAACTAGTGGTGTTGGGCAAGGATACTTTTGAACAAAAAAGTGATGACAATGGAATAATTACAATAATTAGAGAGAAGGATCTTGTAGAATTTTCTCTAATTTCAACACCCTTCACATTGCTTGAAGTGACGTAACAGTCCCATCAAAATGTTAAAGATTCCTACTTTGATGATATCAGTAATCTCATGGTGCTATATTTAGCAATTTAGCACTTGGGGATGCACGTATAACGCTCTGTTTGGTGTATATTTGTAATTCTGTATAATAACTTCTATATACCTTGATTTCTGTAGTAGGAATCTAGGTGGACTGTATACTCAGATGAGAATCAATTTCTGGGTCGACATGTGGGTATGTCTGATATGCACGAATGCCTATACCACCAACCTTTTGGTTTGGTTTGGCGCTTTACGGCACAGCAACACAAGTAGGTTATTTAGTGCCGAGGCAATTGGAGTAAAGTGCCTTGCACAAGGACACACCACGGTAGGTGACCCAGGCTGGTCCGATGGTAGGATTCGAACCCGCTCCCTTTCGGTCGTGAGTCCGGCTCGCTAACCACTGAGCTACCGCAGCTCTCATTTTTTGGTGATGTTTGCATGGTTGAGATGGTATAGGGGGTTGGTGCTTACAAGCTAAGCGATGGGTGCCGTAACCCGCGGATCCGGGTTTGAATCTCCGTAGAGTACGAATTAAAGTTGATAATATTAATTATTCGTATTTAAAAATTCTGCTAATGATTTTAAGCATTCTCATGTAGGATCCAGGGATAGCACTTTCCGCTCTGTTTGGTGTATATTTGTAATTCTCTCTCTCTCTCTCTCTCTCTCTCTCTCTCTCTATATATATATATATATATATATATATATATATATATATATATATATATATATATATATATATATAAGAAACCATACAAATTGGAGCAGTCCAATAAACAAGTTGCGTGCTTCTTCGTTACTTGTTATCAAATTACAATCCCAACACCATTGCTTCCCTCTGGGATATTTTGAGCGATTTTACATTCTGTTTATTACTTTGCAATCACAACTATCGAGAAGCAGAATATTTTCAAAGGTATAGAACACTTATATCTTGCCAAGATCTTCTAGATCTTTCATTAAAGCTTTCATGAGAGTACTGAGTTACTCCTTATTTCTCGGCAAATTCATACGCTTTGGCCATTGCAGCTATCCACCTTTGTACTAATACAGGAAACTCCGTCTACATCGACACCGCATAAAACGATGCATTCGTTTTAACAATGCAGATCGCACGTTCCTTCTCCTGTATCTTACATGAACTCTATAATCTATTCTCATGATATTTGGATGTATAGATATAAATTAGTTTGTTTGTTGGTTGGTTGGCTTTTAACGGCACTTTCAACACATTATTGGCTATATCATGACGAGTAAATGGGATCTATGTGGCTTTCCCAATGACACACCAAGGCAGCTGATGCGGGCTGGCCTCGGCGGGTATCGAACCTGATAGCGTTAAATTAGAAGTCCAACGTTTTACAAACTGAGCTACCGCGGTTCCCAACTTCCAGTTTGTACCGTTACATCAAACTTTATCTAAGTTATTTAGTGCTTACGTAATAGGTCACTATACACTATCTTCAATCATCAGGGAACGCTTGCACATGCCATTCCAATGAGGAAAAGCTATAGTAGACACGTCATGTATTGTCTGGCGATGTAAGCAAGATTATGTTGAGTCGTGTTCCTATGAGCGCCATCAGTAAGTTATTTTTCAAAAATGTCAACATATATAAGCATCAGTATTGAATCCATCTAAATAAGGCCTTTGGTATAGCATAATAAAATATCGTTGCAAGTTGGGGATGGGTTGGGTCTGTGATAAAGAATACACGTACATTGATTTACGACAAATTCCTTGTGAAGCGGATCGCATACTTTCAAGTTAAATGTACATTCAATGTTACGAGTTATTCTGAGAGATATTAGATGAGATCTGCACATTGATTATCGGAAAGAGTTTGTTGGAGAAACAAAGACTGTTCAACATTAAGTGAAGTATAATGTCTCCATTCGACGTTGTCTCATCCGAGCAAAGATTCGGTTCATTATTGTTGTTGTTGTTGTAGTTATTGTTGTTTTATCTTTCTTTCATCCCGGGAATACATGATAAAATTTAAACATTGCAGATATTAAAAGAAATAAAAGTAAATATGCTAATGTATCCTTTATTATTCATAAATTTTAAATGACTAAAATCAGATATATAATAACGCAAACTATTTTCATGTGTATTAATAGCTCGCCACTACAAAGTGGAGGATAGCTCTTGTACTACCCCTCCTCCCTCCCCCTGGCCTCGGCATATATATATATATATATATATATATATATATATATATATATATATATATATATATATATATAGAGAGAGAGAGAGAGAGAGAGAGAGAGAGAGAGAGAGAGAGAGAGAGAGAGAGAGATGCAGCTTACATGTATCTCAGCCATTCTTTCTTCCTAGATCCTAGGCAACAGTTTCGAGTGTGTTTCATAACACCTAGCCAATGGGGAGGGGACTAAGGGGGTTAACTTTGTACATGTACATTATTTGTACATTATTCTAGGTTACGTGTTTGCATTGAGCTCAGATTTTTGCACCCTGTATTCATACTGTTATACCTAGAATCGTGAAATTTGTTGAGGGGATGCATCTTGATGCGTATATACTCTCATCACAAAAGAAATTCACTGTGACCCATATTTCACGCTTCACTGACTTTGGTTCAATTTTGTATTGTAAGTTTATTTCCCAAGTGCTGTTCATGCTACAATCATCAAACAAGATGATTGTATGCATCGTTGTTAGTACCACACCGTTTGAACATAAGAAGGTCACTTTCACTTGCATTTCACATTTTACTGGCTTAAATTAAATTTGTGCATGTCGCTCATGACCACATAGGTTTCTTGCATCCTAGTGCATACTGCTGTACCTTGAATCATGAAACTTGGTGAATGGATGCATCTTGATGAGTACTACAACCCCAGCACATCAGTAGGTCACTGTGGCCCATATTCCATTTATCATTTGCTCTGGTTATATTTAGTGGTTTATTTGTTCATGCTAGAATCATTAAACTAGATGATTATGTACAATTTCTATTAGTACCACACGCACAAAAAAGGTAGGTCATTGTGATCAACACTTCCACTTTTACTGGCTTTCGTTAAGTTATTGCGTTTGGTGAATGACCAGACAGGTTTTCTGCATGCTATGCACATACTTGGTGAGGACATATATATCTCTATATTGATGAGCACTACTCCGTCATTGCAGAAGTAGGTCATTATGACACATACTACACTTCACTGACTTGGGTTCAATTTTGCATTTGATATTCAGTTCTCAGGCACTGTTCATGCTTGAATAATGAAACTGAGGATGCTTTGTATTTCTGTTAATATCACACCCTGACAACAAAAGAAGCTCATTGTGACCTATATTTCTGCTTTACTGGCTTTGGTTAAATGTTCATGTAGCTCATGACCACGTGAGCTTATGTCATGATATATGCATACTATCCTACTTAAAATTATAAACTTGAAGAGGGGATGCATCTTGATAATATCTTATTAGTTTTCTGCGACCTGTATTATTTCAATGATTTTGTTGAAATTTTGTATGTAAAGTTTATTTATAAGTTGGTGTTTATGTTCGAATCACGAAACTTGATAATTGGACCCATCGCTGTTAGCGCTGCATCATTACAAACAAAGAAGGTCAACGTGACCTACATTTTATGCTTTACTAACATGGGTCAAGTATTTGTATTTAGCTCGTGACCACATATATTTTTCCATTTTGTATGCTGTCTAGCCTGCACAGAATGACCTTTCAGACTAGTGTATTTGGAAGTAGGAATAAATATGTTTATTCACTGGTAAACTGTCTATATTAGTTCCTATACATTGTACGTGATGATAAATTACCCCCAACAGGTTAACCGTGTATTGTACATCTGAATGAATATTGGAATGAGATGAGTGGATTGCATGTATTTCACGCGAGGCATCAACTGAAGTAGCAGATCGAAGTAATTACTGATGAATGAATTATGCTTGTAATAGTGGTCTTACTGGCTGTCACTCCACGGTGACTCAAAGCCTGTGACTTTCACTCAGTAAAATCGGGCATTTTATGGTCCACAATAATAATAACTCCTGAAGCAGATTCTGAGAACAATGATTTTTAAAAAAATAAAAATTAAATTAAACTGTTTTTAATGAACTTATTATAGTACCTCTTCTTTGATATCATATAAAGGAATGTTCTTTCATTGTTTTATGTCTTTTGTTCTTTTTTATTGTTTAATGTCTTTTGTCACACAGGTCAACATTTCGTTGTTAAGATCACTTTAGTCTGAATTCATTTTCTGCATGATAATTAATGTTTACAAATTCATCTGGAGACTATTGAAACCTACGTAGGGGTGAGCTATGTAACTGCTAATTGCATTCTGTTTTTTTATTACGATACAATAGACGAATTTTACAAGATTTCGCCAATAATCGAGGTCACGCAGGTTATCGCATTATCTCGTTGATTGAAAGCGAGGCTTATGGTCTATGGGGAATGGGCTTATGGTCTATGGTGTATGGGTACTAAATACATTCGTAGTCTATAGGTCCACACGGAAAAATGATGCAGAGAAACAGACCAAACCGATGCATTTCGGAATGTCAACAGATAAACTGAACACATTCAAGTGTGAATAGCAATCGTCTTTGATATGACACGCGCATCGCATGCTACTTCTGCTCCCGAATTAAGGGTATTGGTGTATGGTCTGTTTACAATACTATTTATCGATTAAGAGCCTCATTTTATCCTTGTCGATCTATATCAAAGCTGAACAGCCTACTTAGCTCTGTTTTTGGACATTAATGGTCCTAGTTTGAGAAAAAAGTTTTGAACTTGAATGAAAAATAAAAAATAATCAAAAAAGGGTCTGATGATAAATACATTAAAATAGCTAAATATAATGGTCTTGATCCTAGCCCCAAGGTCAACAACTCGAGCGACTGTATTATACATCATCAAAACAAATGTGCAAGCTAGCTTGATGTTATAACATTAAATTAATTATAATGACCTTTAAGGGTCGATAATTATATTAGATCATCGCCGTAAAGTATTCCCTCAATGAAACTTTCGCCATTTGTTTGACTTATAAGAAGTGAGGACACGGGAATACGATTAAGAAAAATCAACGGTGTTTGCCAAGAGCAACTGGGATTTTCTGTCATTTCTTTAGAGAAGAATACGCCAACTAGTGTGAAATAAGGAATTGAAAAGAAAAAAAATATTACCTCAAGAAAATACGTTGAATACGGAGGAATCATCGTCTTTGTTACTGCCAATATTTTGTTTTAAGCCGGGCATGGACGAACTCTCCACATTGACTGTCGTACAGAGTAATCATGTGCATATTCATAAGTAATATATACGGTGTATATGCATATAATTAATGTAAATAAAATCGTTGTCGGGATAAAAATAAATAGATACATAAATGAAATCCGATTCGATACAATAACATGCGCGCGGAAGGGAGGGGGGGGGGAGAGGGGAGACAAAATGTTTGGTGTATAGAAGAAGTCTGTCGACGAATACAAATGAACCAAATAAATGACCATTTCACTTTTAATGCATTAAAATATACAATCTAAAAATTTTCATGGTGTTATCTTCGTCGTACTTCAGTACTTTAGCCTCGTCCTCATGACGCTTACGCTTGTGTCATCTCTTCAAGGTATCACTATAAAACGGCAAAAGCTTTGGTTCCTGCTCTGGTCATTTGTGAGAAATATGCAATAGTTCTTCCTCTTGATGCATACAATTCTAAAATTCACTATTATCAAGAGTAACAGCCTGTGTGTAATATTTTGCCGAACACTGACATTTGTTTTCTTTTTTAAAAGTTAAATATTTAAAAATACACTAAGACTTAATAAAATTGGTCTTTACAAACTATATATTGATTTATTTGTAGAATTGTATTCTAACTATCTTAACACAACGAAGGAAGTTTCATTTTTTGGTGAGTATGGCAATGTGTCCTTACATCTGTCACCTGTGACATCATAAGACAACTGACTTAGAATTTTGTCTTGTATGATATATTGTACTCTAGCCCCCCCCCCCCCCCCAACAAAATTGGACTTAAATGCAACCAAACTTTATAGTTGCTACAGATACAGGAAAGCAAATTTATTAAACAGATGCAATTTGTGTCATCTCTTCAAGGTATCACTGTACTAACTGAGCCAACCAGCTGTTATTGCATCCTACTGTAGTCCCTATGAAAGTCCTTATAATTTTTTCTTTTGTGATTTTTCCAGGAGATTTGTTAATCAATGAAGAATGTTACTTGCATTTAATAGAAAGCAGTATTAAAGCCTAAACAGAAAAGAAAATGTTTATTGAGTTCAGTCTTTTGTCTTTTGCATATGTCACAACCCCGCTACGGTATTATAAATAATACTGCAGATCTGCTACGGTATTATAAATAATACTGCTGAAGGTGTGCATTAAAATTTAACGACTCACTAGCCCCCAGTCAGCAATGCCGACTCTCTAAATACATAGAGCAACTCAAGGTTGAATAGATAACAATTTTATCAAATATAAGAATCAATTCAAATAATTTCCTGGACATAAATCTTCAATTTTAAATGTTCAATAATAACTTTCACGTATGCTTCAGTTCAATATTATCTTGACACAATAATTGGCCGGGTTAACCAAATGCCCCTTTACACTTTAATTCGTCACACGAAAGTTAGTGTCCTATTGTGAGAGAGTCTCTGTTCAGTAAGTTGTCCCGAGTACTCATCTGTTACTAATTTCTATTCCTTCCTCTTCCTGCTTCTCTACTCCGTGTCTTGTGTGCACCCTGTGAGTTTACTCGGCTTCCTTCGGCATTTCTCCCTTCTGTCCTCCTCCCTACTCCTTCCTTCTTATTCTCTCGGTGTCGTCATTACGTACACCCTGGGAATCTCTCAGCGCCGACTCTCACGTGCACCCTGGGAGTTTCCCGAAGAAATATAAAGGACGTACACCCTTGTCTCCCTACCATACTCTTCGAAATCTACCACTCTCTCACCGACCTTCCATCAGACTGATGGGCGAACAGCTTTACCAGGCCCTATGCACATACTAATTTCCACTTATCTTATACATGCCTTGCGCTCTACGTATTACTCAATGAATTTTTGTAACACACGCACACATTATCTAAATATTGATATGTTCTGACACAGCAATCTACCCATCGTTAATAAGTAATCATTCCTATTGCATGTGTCCTAAGAATTACAGAATTATACATATAAATACATATGCACATAAAACCAACTCCGTCTAATTTCGCATAGTTCTCAATCTACATTCTGATAAATGTAAATACATATCATAATCCAATTCTCTAATAAATTCAACTATACGTTATGATTCAGTATTCTAATAAATTCAACTATCTACTCAAATCAAGCACAAAGACTCGGCCAAGATACCGTCTTACCTTTTAGAAGCTTGTTTTATCCAGTTCAAATTGCCTTCTTTTACGAGTTAAGTCTCGGAGTGGCCTGTAGTTAGAATTCCCTCCTCAACATAAGCTTTCCGCTCTACTTCAGACAACACGTCTCTACATTGTTTTTCTCAAGCATAGTTAATTTGTTTGATGTGTTGTTCAATATAGTCTTGGTTTCTCTACTCTCTTGCTGGAATTGCTGGTAGGATTTAGTCATAAATTAAAGACTCTGTTCAAATGACGTTTGTTTTTTATTTCTTTTATTTCCCCTTGAAGATCCTCAAACTTGGAATTTAGCGATATCATTTGCGCGAGAACGAGGTCAAGTTTACTTTTGAAGTTTACAAAGTGATGTGGGGTACTGTTCTTGTGTTTGATTCTGGTTCGTTCCATCTTTATTATTCGTGCCTCTTTTGGGCCTTTCATTCACTGGAATTGAGGGAGATGATGTGGTGTGTATGTTGCTACATGTGGCCATTATCGATCCAGGAGGGCACATTTGGTAATAGTCTTTTTCTGAGACATGCGGGATATCATACTGATTGGGAAAAGGACTCTGGAGAAACGCAGATGATAATTGCGAATGAAAGGGAGACTGAGATGACAGTCGATAAGGTGTACCATCATTTGCAACATTAAGCGAGCTGGATAGACAGTGAGGTAAGCTATTACTCACATCGTTCGGGCTATACGTTGCTGCAGCCATTTTGTTCTTAGGACTATGGGTTCCGTCCTCGAGAACTGGTGACGATTCTTTCTTTTTCCTTTTCTGGATTTGCTTGATGTGAGACTTCTTACCCATCTGTTGCGGATCTCCTTTAATATGTTCAGTGTTTACCTGAATATATGTAATTCTGGCAATCCAATATTTGAACAATAGAATTTTTGAATTTTGTTTTCTGCTTCGTTCATATGGCTTCTTTGATGTTCAACGTGAAAATAGCCGTTTACCCCTCAGACAGCGCAGGATAATTGGATGAAATTAAAAATTTCGTCGAGGCCTCGACTTTATTCCTCCAGTCATTGCATATACACATCTGAAATGGAACCGACACTATCACATGATCATAAAACAAATATTATATGCTTACACAGAAGTCACGTGCCACAGGATGAGTCCATATGACATAAATGCAGATGATGCTTATTCGACACCAAATTTTGTTTTAATGTCAATGCAGCTCATTGGTGTTTTAGTTGTTATATATTATGGTACAATTCATTGGTGTTTCCGTTGTTATATAGTATGGTACAGTAGTTATTCCCTGCCTCATTGGTGTTTCCGTTGTTATATATTATGGTACAGTAGTTATTCCCTACCTCATTGGTGTTTCCGTTGTTATATATTATGGTACAGTAGTCATTCTGCCTCATTGGTGTTTCCGTTGTTATATATTATGGTACAGTATTTATTCCCTGCCTCATTGGTGTTTCCGTTGTTATATATCATGGTACAGTAGTCATTCTCTGCCTCATTGGTGTTTTCGTTGTTATATATTATGGTACAGTAGTTATTCACTGCCACATTGGTGTTTCTGTTGTTATATATTATGGTACAGTAGTCATTCTCTGTCTCATTGGTGTTTCCGTTGTTATATATTATAGTACAGCAGTTATTCCCTGCCTCATTGGCGTTTCCGTTGTGATATATTATGGTACATGGTGTTTCCCATGTTATGTATTATGGTACAACTCATTGGTGTTTCCGTTATTATATATTATGGTACAGTAGTTATTCCCTGCCTCATTGGTGTTTCCGTTGTTATATATTATAGTACAGCAGTTATTCCCTGCCTCATTGGCGTTTCCGTTGTTATATATTATGGTACAACTCATTGGTGTTTCCGTTGTTATATATTATGGTACAGTAGTTATTCCCTGCCACATTGTGCTTCTTTCCATTTTTAGTATCTTCAGATCTGTACATTTCATCTATTCAATATATACTCTTATTTTTGAAAACCAAAGTGGTTAATGGTTCCAATGCGCGGAAAGAAGGTGTTCGATTTTCTAGCATTAAGCAATATTTTGAAAATGAAGCAATATTTTTATATGAGTGTTTGCCGCCCTGAACATTAATTGACTGAGTTGGTGGCGAATTTCATGAAAATTTCGTGTAACAATGAGGTCTCTAATTATGGGGAGAAAAATGAAGTGTTTAATTTGTAAGTTGTTTTTGCACGATAAATTGGTGAGGGAGGAGTTAAGTGATACTCATGGTCGCCATTATTCTAGAGCCTTCGATTCATACAGTACAGAAGTGAGTCATAGTTGCATTTTGCACTTTATTGATCAATCGAAGTTATAACAAGTACATAATGTGCAGTAACTGTCATGTTTGTTTCTAATCCGTCTCTGTGTCCTATTATAAAAGTTTTGATCCGTTTTTAGCGTTTAACAATAATAATATGCAGTTGATCACGAAATATTCTGACGTAGGATTAGAGATGAAATTACTTTAGAAAGAGCGTAATATTGTGTCTTTGTGCGAGAACAGACGGACTGCAACGGGCAAGCTTGATTTTGCCGTTAAGACCTTATTCCCCGTGTGTTTAGCTGCATATATTGCATATATATATATATATATATATATATATATATATATATATATATATATATATATATATATATATATATATTTGCATATATATATATATATATATATATATATATATATATATATATATATATATATATATATATATATCCTTTGAATCTCCTTTTACCTTTCATACAGCTGTTAAGTTTCTCCTGCGTCGTTTTAGATGACCAGTTCGAAAAATATGTAAAGTTATAAAGTAAAGTTATAATGGTTATATGGTGCATCCAAAGTCTTGGAAGAGAAGATGAAATAAATAAAGACAACAGAATATATTATTCTACTACTTAGCTTTATTTGTTTCAACATGAACAAACAATGACAATGAGATGAAACAGATATAAATATATCGGCACAAAATTACGTTATAATATCAGATAACGTCAAAGTACATCGTGTCTGTGTCCGATGCAACAATGGACATTGCGGTAGAAGCATGTTATATAGATATTGAAATAGATATGTCGGTCAGATCACTGAGAGCTTGAATTTTCTTGATTGGTCTGTTTAACAGATCACTGAGAGTTTGATCTTTCTTGATTGGTCTGTTTAACAGTGACATAAATATCACGCTACATCGTAATTTTGTGCGTCGTTATTAGGGACATACCATTTAGTTTTCGTGGGGTTGGTGGCTGGGATTTTCTTTCTAACCAGGCTTCCACCTCAAGATAATTTTTTTTCAACTAATATAATGGATCTAATTCGACTTTTTTTTCTCAAAATTAAGAGCAAGAATAAATTTTTCAAGTTATTTGAGAGCCGGATTTTTTCCCCGAACAAATCCCAATTTCCCCACACCACGCCCTCCCCGATAATTAAATAGTCGGTCCCTGAGGCCTCACAACAAATATTGAATCATACTGCCACATTGCACTTCAGAAAGAACTTCTGTAGATTTTTTCGTAACATTTCTTTTAAACGTTTCTGAAAGTTATGCTAAATTGAGTGATAAACAGATACTAGAACGCATTTACTCAAGATCTATTGGTGTCTTTTTGTTAATTCATATCTGGATCTTATAAAAACAGAGGCAATTTATTACTGTGACATACCGCATACATTTAAAATACCTGACCTCTTTTCATCCAGAGTGTTTTGTGTCACTTTTAACAAATATCTGTTCTTCTTATCCACGATATAAATGTTCTACATCTGTGCCCAACAATTTAAATTTTGTTAAGGTTCATCTAAAAGAAAACTATGAGTTTATGCTTTAAAGTTATTAAAACTCTCCTAATAATGAAAGACCTCAGCTTAACGATTTTTATGTTTTGTTTCCACTTTTATCGCATAATAACACAGCCTTTGATGTCATCCTTCACAAAATTGGACTTCTTTCTGCCATCGATTTCAAGTAATTGATGGAAACATGTTAGACACAGTTTTTCATTTCAGTCTTACATCTATCATCAGTTCATGAGTTTTTGCGAGTTTAGGACAAACTAATCAATGAAACTTATAAACACATCAATCCCACAGACTGCGTGCGTGTACTGTAAGATCGTTCATGAAAGCATACTTTTGAAACTGAGAACCAGCCTTAAAAAAATCCTTTAGTATACAAGCGCCATCTAGCAGCAGCTAAGAATCACAGCTGATTTCCATTAGAGTGTCATTTTCAATTTTCACACGCTGGGATGTTTGTAACCGCGAATTCCTACCTAATCTTTAAGATTGAGGATATACAAACTAAATATTAGCGGGGGAACATAGGTATTGGTTAAGTGTCATACTTTTAGTATTTAGATTTGCATGGCTTCATAAGTAAAACTTTGAAGAGAGCAATTGACACAGTCCACAATCAGATCATCGACTTTATGACCTAAATAAAATATATGACGAGAGCTTTTTAAGAACATAAACTCATTCTGTTAAACATTTACCATACCTCGTGTAGAATCCAAACCCAAGCTGTTCATTCGTCTTATGATATTAAGCCGAACAGCGTGGACCTGATATACCGGTGCATTATGTGACGGCAGATCTAAGTCTACGCTGCTCGAAGTTGGGTGAGTGCTTTACACGGGTTAAGACAGTAATGAAAACTTACAGCTTTATTTGTATGATAGGGCGAATTAACACCAAATTAAGAAGGAATGATAGGATTACTCGAATGAATACATGATAGTGAAGACACAAGCAATGAGTCGTACGGAAAATTAGGGTCAAAATGGTGGCGCTCTGCATTAAATGATTGGGGCCCCGGGTGGCCGAGTGGTCTAAGGCACTCGCCTTTACTGATCACTGCCATCTCACCTCTGTCCGCGTGGCTCGGCCAATGTGGTTATGTGAGAAAGCTTGCCAGTAGCTTCCCGTGGGTCGGTGGTTCTTCCCAGGATTTTCCCGGGTTCTTCCTCGACTAGATATACTGGTCGCTATGTATAGCCTATCATATGTTGAAAAATGGCTTTAAACCCATTAACCTTAAACCATTAAATGATTGATCAGAAATAGAAAGTTTGTAATAACCTTGATTGAAATCTTTTCAACATACAGGATCTGAGATCACTAATAAATTAAGTAGTGGTTTTTCTATCATTTGGATGTTATATCATGAAGGAAAGATTAGCAAATCCTTAACATGCGTGCTGGAAAGCTGATATGCAAATATATTTCTGAACCCTAGTGACGAAATGGTAGAAATCAGTATACCCTGTACTTGTCGTACTAACTGTGTGTACAGTGCATCCTCTCAAAAAAGCCAGTCGATGCGAGGGATTAATTTTTTCAAAAAAGCCAGTCGATGCGAGGGATTCATTTTTTCAAAAAAGCCAGTCGATGCGAGGGATTCATTTTTTCAAAAAAGCCAGTCGATACAAGGGATTAATTTTTCTACATGCCTATGATGTAAAGATTGTCCCATTAATTATACAGATGGATGGTTGTTCGTTGGTTTCTTAATTTCATGCCTTCAGGCAACAACGAAATTCTCGAAAACTCGTACCCAGGGAATATTAGTGAATGCAGAGTATTAGCCAAGTCTGCGAAAATACAAAATCGGTTGAAATTGTGTTACCAATTATTCTTTAGTGATTTTTTTTTTTTTTTTTTTTTAGTTGCTCAGCATGATCATTAACGCAAGTCCTTTCAGACTTGCATGTTACTGCAGGACAGACGACACATTTTTAATAAACCCAGCTATTTATTTTGTCACATTAAATTTCACATTCTATTCTATTACTTTTAAGCTAGACAAAATGTTACATCATAATTGGGGTTGAAGTGAATGTGTGAATACAAGATGCATCATTTATTTTAGTGTGCTTGTTTTAATAAGAATCTTTAATTTTACCTGATTCTTTTCTATATCCTTCTGTAGTATTCTTGGAATTGTAAACTTTTACAACTATTGATGCACACGAATTCAGCTCCACAGAAGACGCATATGTTCCGATATATCAGTGTTCGCCTAAACAGCACTTACATTTAAACAGTTTGTATATGTAGTAATATATGTTCTTCTTATGGAATAAAATTTTGTGGGTCTTAAAGGAGTCTTTATGAATTTCATTTTTCGTAATGTTTACATTGATTTATGCACACCTTTCTAACGAGAGACAGACAGACACGTACAAAAACTTTACACTTTAAATATGCAAGTTTATCGGGCATCAAATCCATAGATGCGTTTGTATAAGAATGTTGAATAACTTAAACACTGTTGCTTTCATTTCTTTCAAACATCCATCAATAATGTAATATACATCTATACAACCTATAATTTCTATGAATACAAAGACATTAAATTCCCACGTTATTCAATATATGTATCTCCGTTTTCATACCTGTTAATCACTTCTGTAACTTATTATTGTTATTTACAAGTCGTATATGTATTTCATTTCCTAGATCCAAAGCACTTGAAACTCAAATAGTCTTTTGTTTGATCTCAAGGCGTAGGAGCTAACTATAAACTGAACTAAAAGTACATGAATATAGAATCATATAAATGTTCTATATGTGTATGTATCACATTACACTAGCCAACACATCTCCTATATCGTAATATAAGTTTTATAACCTGTACACTCTGATGCCTATATACATACAATATTACACCACTTCTCTCACATAATACTGAATCTCCGGCGTGGTTTGAATCCCAAGGGGCCACCAATCGGCTTTTCACCATGTTGACTCTGTCCCATATTAGGCCTATGGCCAACACCATGTTCTTTCTGTTGTGCTTGAATTAGACTTGGTTTGTAGTTACCACATGCAAGCGGACCGAACATGTTTTGCTGTGCCTCAATAGAGTTGCGTCTTTTCATGTTGATGGTTTCTCTCATGCTCTGGAAGGGTTCTGAAGAGTTTCGCCGAGAAATTGTGACGGGTTTTGATCTGTAATACGTGTTGCTTTGTCGGTTCTCTGCAAATTTTTGGAGCGCCTCCTCTACCAGTTCATCTGATACGCCCCTGTCTGCCCACACTGTTGTAATGCCTATGAAAGAAAAAGGATGCTTTCATAATATGTGGAGATTCCGTTAGCACCTTCTATTACACGCAATTGAGTATCATTTATTTTCTTTCTTAGCCTTTAGCTTCAGAATAAGAATGCTTCAAGAAGATATTAAAATATTTCTGATACGGTAGCAACTGAATGGACTACATACTGTAACACGTATCACTTTGAAAAAAAAAAAGAAAAATAACTATCCTATTGCAGAAGATGCCCAACTTTCCAAAAATCACCATTGACCCGATTAAAAATGAACAAGAACAAAGTTTTTTCATTTGGTTTTTGTTGTTTTTTGTTGTTTTTTTTTCCTTCGGTCTTTCCTATTAGTCAGTCTCATATTGCCTTAATGTGGTGATGATGTTGGCACACAAATGGCCTCATTTCCTCTGGCTAAGACCAGAATATAAAACAGTTCACACTTGAATAATAGTTTTATTTGATACTTCTATTGCAATGCAGCAGCAATGTTGTTTTTTTTTGTTGGGTTTTTTTTGTTGTTGTTGTTGTTTTTTTTTTCTTCAAATTTTCAAAAGTTAATTTGAACGGTGATCGGATGATCTATGCACGTCATTCCATTGAATATTCTATGTCATCTAAGTTTCCACAATTTTTACCTTAAAATATAAACTACTTATCAGTGAAAATAAATTTTGCTCTTTTTCTTTAAACTTAAGGGTTGCAATTTCCCCCTTTTTGAGGTACTGGCCCACTTCCATGGGGTTTTCGCAAGCGAGTTTTATTGAGATGTTGTTTTTTTTTTTTTTTGGGAGGGGGTGTTTGTTTTTTTCTTCAGTAATGTTGCAAAATTAGTTGAATTATCCACATTTTTTTCTTCTTTTCATTATAGTTTTAATTCCAAATTTTCTTAGTTCAAAGTCTGTGACATTCTTAAAGAATATATGGATCATTGAGCGCTTGGAGAAAACTAAAACTTATACTCAAGTCAATAGCCAATAAACGTTTACTTTCCTACCGCGATTCTGAGATACGTTTTTTTTTTTGTTTTTTTTTTTCTTCTCCCGTTTCAACGTTTATCAATGGACCCATGTCTTTCTTTGACGGTACTTTTTCAATCAATCTTATTTTAAAAATGGTAACTGTAGTACTTACATGAGCTCCAACTGAACTTACATGGGCCATAGGCCGATAAATCCGCCCCAACCTGTGATGATACTGATTGATAAACCATCAATCAGTATCATCACAGGTTGGGGACGGATTTATCGGCCTAACATGGGCCACTACTTAACTTACAGAGTTTGTTTTTGATACATTAAAATAAGGACTACAAAATAACTTTATTTTAGATATTGTTAAGTCATTTGCACGTAAGTCTTTTTCTTGTCTAAAGTACTTTAAATTTTTTTTGCCATGATAAATAAGACATAATGAGAATGCTCAGAAAGGGTATGACTGAAGTAGAACATAACTAATAGCCTAAAAAATGGAAATCAGCAAATATGAACGAAGAATTAAAGGCATTTAGTTGACTAAGTTCCTTACGTAGAGGGTTGCTCAGTGTTTAAGGGGCAGGGTGCGGTGATCAAATACAAATTGTGCACATTTTGACATTTTCGTAGTCCGTAACCACGCCCAACACCTACGTCATATGGAATAAATTAACATAAAGTGTCTTTTTCTATTGAATTCCATTACACCTGAAAAGACTACGTGAGAACATTATTATAACAAAGAAACCACGAGGCGAGGCCTTACAGGCTTGAATATCACGTGGTGTTTTGTTTGTCACTGTCCGCTAAAGATTTATAATTAGTTGGGCCCTGTTAGAGGAATACAAAAATTTATTCGAAAAAATATTACAAAGCACAAACAACTTTTCATCTGATAGCAATGTTTACAGATTGTGAATTGCTTATGTAATTAATATTACGAAAATAATTATGTCGTATGTCACAGACTATATGAAAAAGGACAGTTAAGAAAGAGGTTCTCAAAATAGCCCAAATTAATGAATTAGACTAAGCCATATAGCCATGCGGACCGGTGTAAAGGCTAATTATGCTCAGAGGACGGGTGTAAAGGATAATTATGGGCAAAGGACGGGTGTAAAGGCTAATTATGGGCAGAGGACGGGTGTAAAGGCTAATTATGCTCAGAGGACGGGTGTAAAGATTAATTATGGACAGAGGACGGGTGTAAAGGCTAATTATGCTCAGGGGACGGGTGCAAAGGCTAATTATGCTCAGAGGACGGGTGTAAAGGCTAATTATGGGCAGAGGACGGGTGTAAAGGTTAATTATGGACAGAGGACGGGTGTAAAGGCTAATTATGGGCAGAGGACGGGTGTAAAGGTTAATTATGGACAGGGGACGGGTGTAAAGGCTAATTATGGGCAGAGGACGGGTGTAAAGGTTAATTATGGACAGAGGACGGGTGTAAGGGCTAATTATGGTCATAGGACGGGTGTAAAGGCTAATTATGGTCATAGGACGGGTGTAAAGGCTAATTATGGGCAGAGGACGGGTGTAAAGGCTAATTATGGGCAGAGGACGTGTGTAAAGGCTAATTATGGGCAGAGGACGGGTGTAAAGCCTAATTATGGGCAAAGGACGGGTGTAAAGGCTAATTATGGGCAGAGGACGGGTGTAAAGGCTAATTATGGGCAGGGGACGGGTGTAAAGGCTAATTATGTGCAGAGGACGGGTGTAAAGGCTAATTATGGGCAGAAGACGGGTGTAAAGGCTAATTATGTGCAGAGGACGGGTGTAAAGGCTAATTATGGGTAATCCGATTAAAATCGAGATCTTCGATATAACTTAATATAAGTAGATTTTGATTTTAATCAGATTGAATTATCGTTAATTTGTATTAAATTATGCAAAACTGAGTAGGTTTTGAGCGTGGTTACGGGCTTAGTTTTTCTGCGAAAATTTCCAGATGTGCAAAATTGTTATCTGATTAACGATGTAAATTGAGGTTCTGATAAGATGGGGCCTTCTTGAGAAGTTGGTAGTAGTTGTCTTGAACTCACTGACATTTTTCTACCAGGTTACAAACAAAAACAATCGCCGAAAAACATGTGCAAAAGAGGCTGAGAGTTCATAGCAGTCAGCTAGCCAATGGATCAATGAGGTGTAGAGTTCAAAGCAGTCAGCTAGCCAATGATCATAGAGGCTGAGAGTTCATAGCAGTCAGCTAGCCATGGATCATAGAGGCTGAGAGTTCATAGAAGTCAGCTAGCCATGGGTCATAGATACTGAGTGTTCATAGCAGTCAGCTAGCCAGTTATCATGGAGGATGAGAGTTCTCAGCAGTCAGCTAGCCAATTATCATAGAGAATGCGAGGTCATAATAAGACAATTATCATATTATGTTGTCTGTTTTGCCTGACAAGATGTTCAGAAGACAGAACAGTGTATGACAAATACAGAATGCCTACATTGATTCTAAATGATTTTTCTGCAGGCTGTAATCGAATGCTTTACTTTTGTTCACATAGCTCAAATCCCAGAGTGTGCATCCACGCCGTAATATTATGAAGCGTTTCAAAATAAAGGGTACATTATAACTTTTCCAGTCATTTTTTTTATAAAAATTGTTTATAGTTGTCCATCCTCTCCTTTCCAGTTTTTGTTGATTACTTTGTATGTGTTTCTGTTTAAAGTTGTACGTATATCATTTGATAACCATGCAATAATTGTAGTATGTGCGCCATGATCATGAACATGCTTTTGAGAATAAACTATTGAATTGAATATGACATTCATAAAGAACGCAGGAGACGGGTCGCGTTTTGGAACAAGGTTACTTAGACCTCAGCTTAGGACTATTCTTTTCAAATCCTTCCACTTACTTCTTTCCGTTATTATTATTATTATTATTATTAGTAGTAGTAGTAGTAGTGTTACGACTCTATGGTCTAAGAAAAATGTAACAGAAAGAAAGTGAAACCAACAAATCATGTAAAAAATCAACAAGCAATTTATTACTAGATAATTAAAATGAAAAATCAAAAAGTCACTTACAGTAATGTGTTTTGAAATCCTAATAATCCAATAAGAATGATTGTTCTAATCACAAGTCCTAAATATAGAATGTTCCGAATTCACGGCTGTGTCCTTGAATGTTATGATGTGCTAATGGTCTCTAAAGTCCTGATGTACTAGTAATCTTTGATGTGCTGATGTCAAAATGAAGTATTCCAAAATCTCTGAATAAGTTCAGTTAAATTCCAAAATCATCAATTAAAAATCCAAAATCCAAAAGTTTATGAGCACTGTTATAATCCAATGAATATTTAAAATAATTCCTCTCTTAGAATTTGGAATGAATTTTCACAACTGTAATAGCTCTTTACAAGACTGATGGTAATGTCAAAACTGAAAAAATGTCCACCAAACATGGTATATATAAAGATTGGTCACATGACAGAATGTTCTAGAACATGAGTCATCTTAATGGAATTCTACTTGTAAACAAAAATCAACCTTGACCTTCAAATTGAGAAAACATATTGATCAAAACAACCTAATTCAAGGACACTAGTTAAACATGTTTTTCCTGATAACATTAAGATTTAAGCAAATATTAAAGTGAAGAAACATTTATAATTTCCTAAAATATTTATAATATTATATAAACATCATACATAACAGTAGTAGTAGTAGCAGTAGTAGTAGTAGCAGTAGTAGTAGTAGTATTAGTAGTAGCATTTATTAGTAGTAATGGGGACACTCTGTGTGTTTTAGTTTTTTGCCGGCAATGACTCAAAAGTTACATTAATCTAACAACTTGAAGATAAATACTTCTAAATTTGTTTAATCCAGTCACTGAATTAATATTTTGAAGGACTTGCTAAGGAATTTAAATTTAGCATCTGGTTGATGGACCTGCCACAGAGATGTGATTATAGTTGATACTTTTAAAACCCTTGAGTCTTAAGGGATTATATTCAGTTAATTGACTCTTTAAAGAAAATGTATATGTAATAATTGTGAGCAATGTGTACACATTGGACGAATTTAGTCTAATTATTGTACAATTAGTTTGATAGAATGTGTAGATTTCGGATGGGTTTTTGTTCCAATGTTTTCCTAAACTACCGATCAATGTTTATATGTGCCAAATCGAATTGGTCGCTATTTTCAATCAATTCTTTATAACAAAGCAATTTTTAGTGAGTTTTTATCTACTTTTATATTGATATTGCACAGCCTTATTTATAACATATTCGATACGCAAGGCAAACCAGTGGTGTTGGGCAAGGATACTTTTGAACAAGAAAGCCACGACAATGGAATAATTACAATAATTAGACAGAAAGATCTTGTATAATTTTCTCTAATTTCAACACACTTCACATTGCTTGAAGTGACGTAACAGTCCCATCAAAATTTTAAAGATTCAAACCTTTGATGATATCAGTTTTCTCATGGTGCTATATTTAGCAATTTAGCACTTGGGAATGCATGTATAACAGTCTAGACATATATATATATATATATATATATATATATATATATATATATATATATATATAAGAAAACATACAAATTGGAGCAATCCAATAAACAAGTTGCGTGCTTCTTCGTTACTTGTTATCAAATTACAATCCCAACACCATTGACTTCCCTCTGGGATATTTTGAGCGATTTTACATTCTGTTTATTACTTTGCAATCACAACCATCGAGAAGCAGAATATTTTCAAAGGTATAGATCATTTATATCTTGCCAAGATCTTCTAGATCTTTCATTAAAGCTTTCATGAGAGTACTGAGTTACTCCTTATTTCTCGGCAAATTCATACGCTTTAGCCATTGCAGCTATCCACCTTTGTACTAATACAGAAAACTCCGTCTACATCGACACCGCATAAAACGATGCATTCGTTTTAACAATGCAGATCGCACGTTCCCTCTCCTGTATCTTACATGAACTCTATAATCTATTCTCATCATATATGGATGTAAAATATAAAAAAAGTTGGTTGGTTGGTTGGTTGATTGGTTGGTTGGCTTTTAACGGCACTTTCAAGACAGTATTGGCTATGTCATGACGAGTAAATGGGATCTAAGTGGCTTCCCCAATGTCACACCAAGGCAGCTGACCCGGGCAGGCCTGGGCGGGTATCGAACCTGAGACCGTTAAATTAGAAGTCCAACGTTCTACAAACTGAGCTACCGCGGTTCCCAACTTCCAGTTTGTACCGTTACATCCGACTTTATCTAAGTCATTTACTACTCACGTAATAAGTCACTATACACTATCTTCAATCATCAGCGAACACTTGCACATGCCATTTCTATGGGGAAAAGCTATAATGGACACGTCATGTATTGTCTGGCGATGTAAGCAAGATTATGTTGAGTCGTGTTCCTATGAGCGCCATTAGTAAGTTATTTTTCAAAATTGTCAACATATATAAGCATCAGTATTGAATCCATCTAAATAAGGCCTTTGGTATAGCATAGTAAAATATCGTTACAAGTTGGGGATGGGTGGGGTCTGTGATAAAGAATACACGTACATTGATTTACGACAAATTCCATGTGAAGCGGATCGCATACTTTCAAATTGAATTTACATTCAATGTTACGAGTTATTCTGAGAGGAATTAGATGAGATTTGCACATTGATTATAGGAAAGAGTTTGTTGGAGAAACAAAGACTGTTCAACATTAAGTGAAGTATAATGTCTCCATTCGACGTTGTCTAATCCGAGCAAAGATTCGGTTCATTGTTGTTGTTGTTGTAGTTATTGTTGTTTGATCTTTCTTTCATCCGGGGAATACATGATGAAATTTAAACATTGCGGGTATTAAAAGAAATAAAAGTTAATGTGCTAATGTATCCTTTATTATTCATAAATTGAAAAATGACTAAAATCAGATATATAATAACGCAAACTATTTTCATGTGTATTATTAGCTCGCCTCTACAAAGTGGTGGAGAGCTTTTGTACTTCCCCTCCTCCCCCTCCCACCCTCCCATGTATATATATATATATATATATATATATATATATATATATATATATATATACATCGTCGACCATCCTAACTTAGCGCGCCATGTTTCTCGAGGCCGCATTCGCTTGTTTTGAGATCCTGACGTCATCAACTGGGTCAGTAGCGTTCTATGACAGTGACAGAAGTGCTGATTAAGAAACAGTTGATGAAATGAAATTTAAATACGTACTACAATTCAAATTTAAAAAAAAAAAAACACAATGAAAATGGACAATTTTACTAATGCCATATTTGCCTCAACTTTGTGGTCCTGGCGTGAGTGTTAGCCGTTCAAGCCAGGGCCGCTGTTCACATGTTGGTTTTCTTTGATTAGCGGGAAACCCACGACAGAGATTTTTTAGACTTCAAAGGCAATGTAAAAATGTGGTCACTATAACATGCACTTAATTATATCATGTTAGAAAAAATAAATCCAATGAAAAATTATATAGTATGAAATTTTGCACCGACATATTTTAATATAAGGAAAAAAAATATCTTTAGTATGAAATAGCATGAAAAAAGTCTTTTAAAAATTGACTGCATCTTTAAATACGATAATTTTATCGGACAGCTTAAAAAACAACAAAAATAAGAAATGCAACAATTTTTTATTTCTTTGATATTTTTGTCATCATTATTTATTGCAGTCGATATGCGTGTGAAAGAAATGAAATATATAATATATGCAAATATTAATAATACAGGTTCATCATACACGTACGATTTCTACACATTGACCTAATTGTCACGTCCCAATCTTACGTCACGTGGCCTTTACTTCAGGTGGACGAACCATGGATATTTCCAGAAATAGACAGATTTTGACACGCTCGGAAAAACGGTAGTTCGCAAAGAATTTGGAGAGTTTATAAACATTTTTCAACGATGAATAAATGAAGTGAATATAGTTGAACACTTTTTATGGCGATTTCAATAGTTTCTCGTAATATCATAATATAAGCGCTAAAATTAACGTTGTGGGCACGAACCATGGGAGATCCAGGATTTTATATATATATATATATATATATATATATATATATATATATATATATATATATATATATATATATATATATATACAGCTTCAATGCATCTCAACCATTCTATCTTTCTAGATCCAAGGCAACAGTGGCATTTTGCTACCAGGTTACAAACAAAAGCAATCAGCAAAAAACATGTGCAAGAGCGTATTTGGACAGAGTTCTCTGTTTTAGAGTAATTCCCTAGTCACTTGAAACATAATTTCAATATTTGGACAGAGTTCTCTGTTTTAGAGTGATTCCCTAGTCACTTGAAACATAATTTCACTATTGGGACAGAGTTCTCTGTTTTAGAGTGATTCCCTAGTCAATTGAAACATAATTTTAATATTTGGACAGAGTTCTCTGTTTTAGAGTGATTCCCTGATTACTTGAAACATAATTTCAATATTTGGACAGAGTTCTCTGTTTTAGAGTAATTCCCAAGTCACTTGAAACATAATTTCAATATTTGGACAGAGTTCTCTGTTTTAGAGTGATTCCCTAGTCACTTGAAACATAATTTCAATATTTGGACAGAGTTCTCTGTTTGTGAGTAATTCCCTAGTCACTTGAAACATAATTTCAATATTTGGACAGAGTTCTCTGTTTTAGAGTAATTCCCTAGTCACTTGAAACATAATTTCAATATTTGGACAGAGTTCTCTGTTTTAGAGTAATTCCCTAGACACTTGAAACATAATTTCAATATTTGGACAGAGTTCTCTGTTTTAGAGTAATTCCCTAGTCACTTGAAACATAATTTCAATATTTGGACAGAGTTCTCTGTTTTAGAGTAATTCCATGGTCACTTGAAACATAATTTCACTGTTACAAACATAATCGAAGCGATAAAAAGAACGAAAGAAAGAAGAAAATACGTGAATAGGTATAATAAGTGTTCAATTATTTCAATTACGCTTGCAAATTATATCTTGCTAATTTTCAACTATTAAAAGTGTGTTTTATTAGTTATACTAAAAGTTATTTTCCATGCTCTTTTTAGTTCATTTTCATTCCTTGTATAGCACTTTTTAAATGTAAATGATTGGTGTGCATCAGAAACGCACACAACATTTTTGGTATGGTTGAGCTAAGTCCGCTTTAAGGTGTTGTATCTAGTGATTTTGGTTAGTTTTCGTTGGACAATGAGAGTAAAGTATCTTGCCTAAGGATGCAACACACCAGTTGACCCGGCCTGGTCTGGGAATCGAACCTGGCACTCCTGCGTATGTGTCCAGCACGATAACAAATAAGCTACCGCGTTCATGTATGGAATATAGGCACGGCGTCGGAAGTATGACAACTATAGTTGTTAGATACTATTACCTGATTACATGTTTAATCGTTATAATTATAAATAATTCAAGTGAAGTAAGCAAGGTGTTTTACTTAGAAGAAAATACTTATTATGCTGTTGTTGAAACAGATAGTGTAGGAACTGACTGGTGATGTGAACAAGATTTATGACACTATAATTTGTACCTCTTTCAAAGTAGCTATTTGTTTTTTTAGCTGCATTGAACTTTGAGGTAATTTTTGGAAAGAGGCCACCGCAATGATGCTTAATCAACATAATTTTGTTACTTGCATACATTTTAGTTTTGCATTTCTTTTGTTGTTTTCATGATTCGTACCTGTACATGTTCCTGAGACTTCACTCAAGTTCTCTTTCTCGTCATCAAAGTACAGCATATCAGGAAAATTAATCCCGCTCTGTCGTTTAATACTAAAACAAAATTAATAGTGATTTTGCATGTTAAGTGAAAATCTGAAACATTAAAGAAACGATTTCAAAATAAAATAATTTCAAATGCAAAACTTTTCCAAAATAAAATAAATTCCAGTAAGTACAAATATATATAGTATACGCAAATGACAATCAATTACACGTAAGGATCTGTCATTATCTTCAGGTTGCATTCCTTTAGTTTAGGGTGAATGTTTTATACTTATAAATATAAAAGCATCAAAGTCGCAATAAAAAATGAGACTCTAATAGTAAAGTTAATAAATCTTGTTAGTGACTATGCTTTGACTGAAGTACAGTGCATTAAAAACCACACAAAAACCCTTCCCTTTCATATAACAGCTGTTAGTAAAATTGGGATATGAAATGGAGTCGGCTGCTAATACATTTTAGGGCAATCAAAACGCTATTCGGAAACGTGGGACATAAATAGGACAATTTACAGGGAACGTAGTAAAGAGCTTAAAATCATTTATAATAAAGGTAACTCTGTTTTCAACTTTGCATAACAACTGTAGCTTATTTTAGAAGAATCATGTTGAATGAAGCTTTCCTTGATTTTTTGTATATATACTTAAATAAAAATTGTACTGAGTCTAAATTATATGCTTTTCCAATAAAATTAAACTACCAAACAACGAATATACCCAATCATTTAAACAAAAAAAAAAAAAAACAAGCACAGGTTTGACAATCATTTTGTATTTATAGGCACTCAATCAAGCGCATCCAAGACCAATCCATTTAGCATTGTTTCCTCTTTGTTCTTCTTCTATTGCTCAATGAAACGTTACTTTCGTGTTTTTTTCAAAGAACAACAGAGTAAATACAGAGCTGAACATGTAAAGAATAAATTCTCCCAAAGAATTTTGTTTTTATCTTTAAATAGCTCGTATTGAATAAGTTTCTTTTTTTTCCAAACTATTTCACTATATGATAACATTGATGCTGATTTTCAGCTACATCCTGTCGTGTATTCATTTTTCCCATAAATCGTCTATTTCCTGGGTAAATGACGACATTGCCACGTATTACCGTATATACTCTATTATAAGTATGATCCAAATACAAACTGCATATATCCAGATCTCCCCTCACATAATGTACCGACAGATCTGGGTCTATGCTGTTTGTGAGAAGTAATCAGTAGAAAAAACAAGATAGACTCTGATCTGCAGGCGATTTATGCGACGTCAGATAAGGGTATATGTTGTTTGCAATTGGATTCGATGTATACGTGAGTATATACGGTATAGTAATATTAATTAAGTAATAATTTTGCTCTAGATCTAAGAAACAGTTTTAGACTGTACATTGCGGAGATTTATTACCATATATATATATATATATATATATATTATATATATATATATATATATATATATATATATATATATATATATATATATATTATATATATATATATATATATATATATATATAACAAATACAAATGTATTATTTTTGTACAGTTGTGAATAATGACTGGATAATATAGTTTCCGTTGATGAGCAAGGCGTCATCCTTATCACATTCCGTGTCTTTGAGAATTTAATATTTTACATGCATCCAAATAAATGGGGAAGCCAAGTTAAGAACAATATATGCTGACGGTTTTGTCGTAGAGCGATGATATAATATAATGTAAGCAGATGGATTTGTAGTAGAGCGATGACATAACATAATGTAAGCAGACAGATTTGTCGTAGAGCGATGATATAACATAATGTAAGCAGACGGATTTGTCGTAGAGCGATGAGGGATGAAATAACAATGTAAGCATACGGATTTGTCGTAGAGCGATGAGGGATGATATAACATAATGTAAGCAGACGGACTTGTCGTAGAGCGATGATATAACATAATGTAAGCTGACGGATTTGTCGTAAAGCGATGATATAACAATGTAAGCAGACGTATTTGTCGTAGAGCGATGATATAACATAATGTAAGCAGATGGATTTGTCGTAGAGCGATGATATAACATAATGTGAGCAGACGAACTTGTCGTAGAGCGATGATATAACATAATGTAAGCAGACGGATTTGTCGTAGAGCGATGATATAACACAATATTAGCAGACGGATTTGTCATAGAGCGATGATATTTACACACAGGAGTCAACACTTTATATTTGTGTGCTGTAGCATATTATGGTATTGAACAAATAAAACGAGTGGATGAAGGCACATTTTTTTCTGGAACGATGCTACCTGAGGTTGGTCCGGTCAAACAAAAATTATGATAGGAACGTTCTACTGTTACATCAGCATTTATAATGTCCTATTGCTCGTCGTCTAACACACCGGATACTACGATGATAATAGTGCTGTATTATGTTCCTCTAGAGGTACAAGGAACAACCGGTGTCAGTAAAAAGACCACAATTTAACTGCAAGATAACTACTGGCACTCTGAATCTAACACATCTGCGAATGTTAAGTGCTTTCTGATTGGTTAAACGTCAATATTTCCTGAAGAAACATTTACAAGATACAGAAAAAAAATGTTGAAACTATTGTGACCTCATTATTTTGACTCTGACACAGTGCCAAGAAAAATTACATTTTCGGAATTTTTCGACAAATATTTCAAGGAATGTTAGAGTAGAGATAACTGTTCTATGTTTTGATATTTGCTGACTCAAGCATATCTGAAAACATAGTACATTTATCCCACAATCTGTAACAAAGGTTCCAGAAACTAGTCTTGCCAACTATGCTTAAATCCTCAAAAAAAAACCAATATACACTGCTAACTCAATACTTCCTTTTAATGGGGTGATAAATTCACAGAAGAGAAATCTTTACCGTCCATTATGTCGTATTATAGGAAACATGAACTATAACTTAATTTTACCCTGTGCTAACAATTTTGAGGTTAACTGGAAGCATTGTTTATTTTAATTGTTATTAATTCCTTTGTCATAAGTATCGATGCCCTGACGTCAAACTAATGTCTTTCTTTGCCTAAAGATAATTTGTTTCTTGATATCCTGACAGACATTTCCTACATTTGTATGAAATATCATTCAAACATAGCAACCGTGTCCCTTTATTTGTTTTGTATTAAAATGTACATGTACTTTTACTCTGTTGCTGTGGAAACAAGGATTTTTTTGCTCTTAACTGTTGCAAAGCGTACTTGGTCATCCTAGATATTCGATCACATAGCGATTTTATTACCTGAAATAATATATATATATATATATATATATATATATATATATATATATATGAAATCTCAACATTTTCAATCAAAATACATTTATTTCTATAGGAATCTTCTAGTAAAATATGGTCAATTAACTATTCGGAAAGAATCAGCAGCGAAATCAATGATATAAGTCACGTTGTCAAACATTCTGGTAGACCTAACCTACAGTTATATTTTCGCGAGGTTCTGGAGCGTTACTGAAAAAACTCTGAATATTTTGCCCATCTAATTGTGCAGTGTGTTTATGAAATTTAATAAATACAGGTCAAGGTAAATAAATAGTGCCTACCTTTAAGAAATAATCAGTCCTATATGACCACTGAATAATTTTTTAAAGGTCTTTTAAAAGTTCTCTTCTAGACGAACTTGGATTTTTCAACAGAACGTTGTAGTGTTGAATCGGCACTGAAATTGCGGAAATACAGACCGGTTAAAGGCTATTCTGGTGTTTAAACCATCATCTTAAAGAGACTCTTTTAAACCAGTCTGATCTTCCGGGTTTACTTCGATTCCGAGTTCAAAACTTATGTTAAAAACATGCAAGTCCGTCTGCTTGAGAAAAAAACAAAACAACAAATGAACAACTTAAATCTCAATTTCAAGCGATAATAGATGGTAAAATAAACTATTAAGGTTAGTAAAAGTTATATTTTTGCAACTGTGGTGTAATATCCTGCACGTCTATAAGGGCAGATACTTTAATCATCCTTTTGCCAATTATTGTTGGTGTGTACGCATGTTACAGACTGAAGTCTGTGAAACAGAAATATAGAAGAGAATGACGTTTGTTGCCTGCGCAGGATGCTTCTCAATGTTATATAGATCAGCGCATTGTCTTGACATGCAGTCACCTAGTTATACATATTTTACACGTAACTGCAAAGACATGTGAGAGATCAAATGTTCCAAACGGTAGTGTGCAACTAAAATTAACCTGAATGTAAACTATCTATTTATTTATTTATGTATTTATTTTAATGTCATTGAATTCCGGCTAAGCTACTATGAAATTCAAGTCCAATGTTTCCATCCAAAACCGGATTGTGATTTTCAGTAGATGACTCAGATGTCCATATTATTGAGTCAGCATACCACGTGCCTGTCTATCAAATGTTCATACATTGACGCATTGTTTTGGCATGCATTTACCTAGATGTACTTATATAAATGTAACTGTTGAAACGTGTAAGAAGTCGTACATGAGATGTCTAATGTTACGAATGTTTTATACATAGTGTTTTTTCACATTGATTTGAAATATATGATTTATGAATTTCTCATCAACTAACATGCCAACATCATTCTACTCTACTCTTTCATGCTTACTTAACAAAGTGGAATATTTTTGATCCCGGATAAATTTCTTGGTAATCGAAACAATCATCCCAACCGAACAACTTCACCAGGTTGGCCACCTCTTCTTTATAAAATGCTCTGAAATATTATAAAAGGTAGTTATAAGCATATTTAACGTATTTAAAAATCATATTACTTTAAAACAGAAAAATAAAAAAAAATTAACAAGCATTTGTAACAAGGATTTAGATTGGTTAAAATCGTATCACGTGATGTAGAAAACTAGAAGTTATAAACTAACACCATAAAGTAGCTAGTTATGTATTCGTGCGCACTTCTTGTGTGCTTTGACAACATTTGTAAACAATGGTGAAAATATTGTTCTGTTATTCATTTCTTGAGATTCGTTATTCATTTTGCAACTATTTGTAATTATACAAATTGAACGTCATATTTTACTGGACTCATGAAGCCACGAGGCTTAAAAATCGAAAATACACTATGCATGAACGGCCGTCACGTCGATACAGCCATTCATGCAGTGTGTACTCCATTTTCAAGCTTTAGAACTTCATGAATCTTGTGAAATATTAAGTTCCATTCTTAAATACAAATTCTGTACAGGGAGATAGAGAAAAAAATATTTAGGACTACCTAGACACTAGATGTTTTAAGAAAAGAGTTGCTAAAAATTTCAAACATCTTTATAATTCTATCTCAAATATTTTAATCCAACTGGAACACCATACATGTATAAAATGCCTTTAAAATTGACTCCATCTGTATGACATTTTTGTGATATGTTTTTCCTGGCTAAAACAAAGCTACATTCTTAAAGAAGCAGACTTGCTAGTTTCAAATATAAGGTATACAGGGAAGAAAGCATATGTTCCCCCTACTTTGGCATAACATTTCATTGATCTTAACCAAGGAATTTTTCTTAACATTTTTTATAAGAACCAAGACATCTTCTTTATTACATAATGCTCATATTTATTACCGTTATGATACCATATCATAAAAAAAATCGTTCGCCACGATGTTGTGTAACAATTAGGAATGTTACATAGAAACGTCATGGAGTACTGCAAAGACCTTACTGTTGTATGATAAACAGAATCGTAAACTGGTGTTGATTTGACATGAAATTTATGAAAATCGTTGAATAATATAATATAACACTTATTGCAGACAGAACGTGACATATAATATTATTCAACTTGTTACATAAATACGATATCAGAAGAACACTCGTGCAAAATCCTATTATCTATTAATGTTAATGTGTTTTACTTTTTTTATTTTTATTCTCAGCTTAACCGTTAGAACGTCGAAACTGTTGTGTCGGGATAATATTGGGATTTGAGTCAGCAACATACAGTTTAGTGATTAGGACGGGCTCCAGTTTTTTTTAAATATCTCAAAACTTTCTTCCTCAAATTGAGATTTCGTAGTATTATTGCTTGCTTGACAACAACGCATTTGGTTTTACTATATATTACAAGGGTGAAGGACTGAAATACCGTCATAGTAAAAGAGAAAATATTGTATAATCTCTGAGATAAAAATTACGGATCTCCTCCAATTTGAGAAACTTCTCAACTCTTTCTTAAAAGTATAGAAAGATTTAACAGGTGTACAAATTTTAGAACTACAGTGCTATTTATTATCTTTTCGACCATCTCTGCCTTGGACAAAGACCATACTAATGTCAGCAGTATAATGTAAAAATATAAACTGAACATAAAAGATTATAAAGTTTGTAGGAGAAATTTTTAGACGTTTTGTGTAACCGGGCCCAGCTCTCGGGGCAATCACTGAGTTTTAGAATATATCAATTTGTAAACAGTATATACATTAATAATACTATATGCATTGCTTATAATTGCAAAATATATAAATTACATCATTGTAATGTCAATGATGTCAAGACAGTGTAAATAACAACGAACCACGAGCATACAAAAGCAAATGTCACTATACGTGGGTCGATGGAGGCCCTTTTTGCATTGGATGTTCAAAAACAAAATTTTAAATTAGTGCAGTATGACTAGAGAAAAAAAATATCATATTCAAATTTGTGGTGTGGTGGTATTTGGTGTTTTACGGCACTCAAACACAGATAGGTTATTTAGTGACGAAGTAATTGGAGTAAAGTACCTTGCCCACAGTAACCGACCTGGGCTGATCCGGTGGTAGAATGGGAACCAGTACCCTTTCACTAACTACTAAACCACCGCGGCTACTCAAACTTGTGAAAGATGATGTAAGTATTTATTACAGTCGGTATGAAAGCAAATTACTAGCAAACCGAAAGAGTGATTCCACGAACAAAAGGGGACATTATTCATTTACAGAGATTTAATATAACATGTTTTTGGAAAACGAAATCCACTTTTGTGCTTTGTGAACAAGCAAGATATATAGGATATGTACGTTTTTATATTTTCCGGAGTAGATATTAGAAAATATTTCATGAGTGAAGTGAAAACATTCGTATTGCGTCTCTCGTGGCTTCGTTTTGATGGTGGAAAACACCGATTTGCATTATCTTTCCCCATTCTGTACGAACACGGTTAACACTATAGACAAGTAAGATTATATTACTGCATCAATGAAGAGAAGTACCGAAGTTTTATAACAGAAAAGATTAAAAGAGTAACTTTTTACAAGTTCCAAATTATCATGCACCTCGCGTCCTTACCTTCAATTAAAAGAAGTTCCAAAATTTGATAAAAGAAAAGATCAGAACAGTAACTTTTTGCAAATTACTCTCCTACATATATACATATAATGATTCAAAATAGTTTTAGTCAAATTAATATATATATATATATATAGTATAACCATTGCTGAGTGTTAAATTCCGAATTATAGTGCACCTCGTGTCCTTAACTTCGATCGACCTGCATCTATCTGTTGGGCTTTTTGAGTTTTTAGACATCTTTTGACTGACAACCCTAATTGTTTTTAGACATCTTGTAACTGACAACCCTCATTTTTTAGACATCATTTGACTGACAACCCTCATTGTTTCACTATACTCATATAAACTAGGCACATTTTATTCACCAAGCTCATTCTGAGAGAGAGAGAGAGAGAGAGAGAGAACACTTTATGGCCACTGTGGCGATATCAGTTTAATTCTCTCGCTAATACATTTCAATATCACATTATCAAATATATAATTGATATAAAGATCGCATTATCAAATATCAATTTGATATCAATATTATCAAATATCAATAAATATCAATAAAAATCCCATTATCAAATATCAATAAAAATCCCATTATCAAATATATAAATGTGGACATTACTCACTCAGAAGCTATTCCAAGTTGGTATCCCTCCATTTTTAATCTGATCAACATGTCTGTGATGTCTGGAAAACTCTTTAACTCTCGTCCAGTGGCATCATGGACTCTGCCGTCTCTGTAGATAGTTAGGTGGTAAACATTACATATAAAGAAACCAATAACAACAACGATGATGATGATGATGAAATAGACAATTATAATCTGTGAAGGAATTGTGGAGATTCTAAACAAAGCTGTAATTACAAACGTTCTGAATCACACGAGAAGACAGTCATTATAAAGTCTTCTTCTTTTGTTATTAGCAGTTTTAGTTGTAGTAGTATTAGTATGAAATACATTATTTTGATCTAAATATTAAAAGTGCCTCCGCAGAATGAGAAGAATTTTCTGGCCCAACAACATCTCAAACGAAGTACTCCGAAGAACGGCGGGAATGGAAACCATCGCATCGAAGATGAGATCAAGACGATGAAAATGGTTGAGCACGTGTGCAGAATGCCATCCACTGCACTACCCTGTGTAGCCCTTCGAAGGACTTCACAGGGAAAGAGAAAAAGAAGCAGACCAAAGGAAACGTGGCGACGGACAACAGAGAAAGATCTCAAATGCAGTGGCCTGACCTGGGAAACAGCACAAAGGGAAGCGGATGACCGGCTGCAATGGCACTCCCTCAACTTCGCCTTAAGCACCGTCTGGCACGGAGAGGATTGAATTGAAATGAATTGAAACGCACTACTGCAATTAAAATAATTTGAAATGTCCTGACGATTGGAAAAACCAATCATCACTAAAAGGTTCTTTACCTCTTTTCACCAACTGTACTCTTTCGCAAGAAAAAACAAAACAAAACAAAACAAAAAATATTCTCATATTAAAAAGTAATTACCAGCAACGAAATGATTTGCATAGGAATTGATTACATATTCCTGTCAACCATAATTATCTTTAGCAAAGGTAAAAACAACACAACATCAGAAATAACAGTTTTCCAATTGTTATTTCTGACCTCGCCTTTGTCAGAGCTACTAATTCACTAACACCGTCACATCTTACTTTGTTGACTCGATTGTATTTACATGGCAATCGACTCTAAAACTCATCCACATTGAATATGAAGGTCTGATACATCTGTGTTACTTTTTTGGCATGATATATATATATATATATATATATACATTTTGAAGAAAATAAATTACTAGTGTCCTCCTTTTTGTCTTGCGTTGTTATACGTAAAGTTATGAAAGAGCCAACACTTCAGTAATATCATAGTCATTAGGTTCCTTGAGCAAAAGATACAAAAAGGGGAGAAAAAAAACAAGAAAAACAACAGTATTTGGAATAAACAAGGCTACCCACCCATCACTTGCACAAAAGTTCATATTTCCTGAAATAGATCGCATATTTTGGCGTTGTGTTTATTTCGACTATATCCTGAATGTACAACAATTAAAGTGATACTGAGTGACTTACACTGATTTAAATGGTAGTTCCACATTGATTCGTCTGTCTACCCAAAACGGCCATAAAGTATAGTCTGAAATGAAGAAAGATAATGACGATCAAAATATTCGTATAGTGAAGATAGTTAATAATGTATGCCAATGAATGCCTTTGTTATAAATACATCTTAATTATAATTTACGTCGCCAAATTTCAGAACAATGCTGAAATGATGTTGTACGACATACGGTATAATTTACATTGACAACTTTCATAACAATGCTTCAATGATGTTATACGCCATACACTCTTCACAATGAGTTATCTTGGTTTCAAGGTTCGATAATAATCTTAATTCTAAATGGTCAATAAGCATGAAGATTTAAATTTTTATTCTTGTTTTAATTCTCCTTAGTGCATGTTCTTTGAAAGTTATATATTTTTGCCGCAGGAAAGTAAAATTTTGAAAACAGTATGGATAACTTCCATTTTAGTTTTGGACAGTGTTCAAATGTAACGTCTGACGGTAAGTTCTCACCACCATTTTATTCAGCCAAATATATATCATCAGGGGTTTTGTTTGAGGAATACATAGAAGAAGAGTCAACTTAAAATGAACTTGATGATTATCTGTGACAACAAATCCGATGTATGGATTTAGAAATAAATTAAAGTTGAAAACGTTACTGGCACTTGCATTTCGGCTTTATCTCTCCATCCAATATCAGCCCCAAGACATGGATATTCCAAAGTTGAACAAGAGTCCCTCGAAGGGACTGACGATGCATTGGCCGAGAAGAATTTCCAATAATCCAGGATAAAAGTCTGGTTAAAATTCATTAGTATGTGTACAAGTTACTCTATTCATAAGCACACTGAAGTACAAAAATGCAAGCAATAACCTTCGACTTGACGTCATGCCAAATAGGTATGGCTTACAAACACCCTCACAAAAGTGCGGATATGTTGATACCAGATCAACATAATTTGTATTCAAAACAAGTACATATTGCAAGAAGTGGTTTGGTGACATTGACCATGTCAATCTCACCATTCGTGCAAGAAGAGTAGCGATAACATGATTTTCCAAATGGCCACTATGGTGCCATGTTGGGGGTCAGACGAGCACGTTTTCATTTAGAACCAGCTACATATCTCTATAATTGTTTCAGTGAAAACTCGATGTTGATAAGGCGATCCGTACCGGAGAAAGAGCCATATATAGATTTTTAGGATGGCCGTCAAGGCAGCCATTTTGCAGGTTGGATCAGCATCATTTTAATATAGGAACAACTATATATTGCAAGAAAGAATTTTTTTAAATGTCGGTATGGCCATCCGTTCAGGAGAAACCGCTGTACCGAGATTTTGCACACTTTGGGACGACACATCAGCATCATTTTCATCTAGGACCAACTACATGCAGTGAGAAGACTTCGAATGAAAAAAACATGTAGATACGATCATACCTTCACCATGTAAATACGACCATACATTTACCATGTAGATACAACCATACCTTCACCATGTAGATACGTCCATACCTTCACCATGTAGATACGACCATACCTTCACCGTGTGGATACGACCATACCTTCATCGTGTGGATACGACCATACCTTCAGCGTGTGGATACGACCATACCTTCACTATGTATATACGACCATACCTTCACTATGTAGATACGATCATACCTTCACTATGTGGATACAATCATACCTTCACTATGTGGATACGACCATACATTCACCATGTGGATACGACCACACCTTCACCGTGTAGATACGACCACACCTTCACCATGTAGATACGACCATATATTCAAACGGAGTAGTGATAACAAAATTTAAAGATACCCTCCATGGCCAGCATGTTTGAGGCCTGATTAGCATCACTATTAGTTTGGACCAACTAGATATCATAAGAAGTCTTTTGGTGAAACTCTATGTCGATGTGACCATATGTTCAGGAGAAATAGCGATAACAAGATGGCAGCCATATTGAAGTTACCATCGGCATCATTTTCATTGACAACCATATCATGAGAAGTCTTTCAGTAAAACTTCTATGTGGTAACGACTATCCATTTAGGAGAAGTAGCCATAATAATTTTATTATTTTTTTGTTTGTTTTTTTATTATTTTTTTTAAGATGGCTGCCATGACGGCTAACATTGGCACTATTTTCATTTAAGATCAAGTACATATCATAAGAAGTCTTTAAGTGAAAATCCCATGTCGACACGACCATCCATTCAGGATAGGTAGCGATAACAAGATTTCCAAGATGACCATATTGGATGTCAGAATGGCACGATTTTCATTTAAGACCAGCTATACATCATAAGATGTCTTTTAGTGAAAACCCCGTGTCGGTATGCCCACATGTTTAGGAGAAGTAGCGATAAAAAGATTTGCAAGATGGCGGCCATGTTGGAGATCATTTCCATTTAATAAGAAATTTACATCATAAGAAGTTTTTAGTGAAAACCCCATGTCGATGTGGGCATCAAAATGGTCTCCATTACGACCATATTGGATGCCAGATCAGCTTCATTTTCATTTAAGAGCAACTCAACATAATAAGAGGTCTTTTTGCGAAAATCCCATGTTGATAGGACAATCCGTTTAGAAGGAGAAGCAAAAACAATATTTTCAAGATGGCCGCTGTGGACGCCATATTGGATGTTCAGGGGGCATCACATTCATTTAGGACCAACTAGACCTTGGGGTAAATGTCTGTAGAGTTTAATGGCAATCGTCCAACTTGTTTAATAGTAGCGAAAATAAACTTATGCTAACGGACAGACGACGGACGGATGGCAGACGTCAAGCCATCGCACAAGCTGTAGAGATAAAAAGTAAAATCGTTGCGGACCCATACTTGCGTGTCTTTTTTTTTTGCGGATTATTAAATTTGTTCAGTCTACTTTATATTCTATGTATAAAGAAGCCAACTCTTTATTTAGCTTTATGTTTTGACCTTTGACCTAACGATCCTTCATGATTATTTGACCTTTCATGTAGCGCTCCTTCATGATTAATATCATTACCTGTTGAAAGCGACACTAATATTGCTTCTTGACATCATTATGTTAGCTATACTGAAATATTGGCTAGAATATGCGATAATTATATAATGTGCTTGTTTTGACGATTGTATACACATGTTAATAATGCATTTGCTATGTCACTTCGACACCACTGATCGACATTTGTATTAGCCTGTATCTAGAAAAACAGTATCAAACGCTTCCAAATAATTAACAAGTACTTACTCTGGCAAGTGTATCTTAAAAGCTTTTTCAGATCGTGCATGTCTATTTTACAATAGGAAAAGTTGGTGTATATGGAAGACAAACTTGTCCTTAGACCAGAACCCTGAATTTTGGAATCGGTATTTCTATATCTTGTAGACTGGTACCCTCGGTTCACTCTAGTGAAGACACACAGTGGGACAAGGCACCAGGATATATTTGTTGTCGTTGTAGATATGTCGGTATCTTTCAATAATATATGCAATTATATCTCCTACATTTCATTACATTTATATTCATGCTAATCTATCTTGTAATCTTTGCAGATAGCAACACGTAACTTTTTCAAATTTTTAGTTTTTGCGTCTTTTCATGTTCTACGTTCTTTACAATGAATCAATATCACGGGATTATATCCCGTAACATATTCCAATCGAACTACTCTTTACAAAAACAGTAAAAACATACATGTGTTTACTTAGATAACTTTTGACATTAGAAATTTCTTTTTTATGAACGTCCATCTTTCTTTCTTTCTTCATCGAACTTCCTAAGTTGACGATCAAACTCCTTTCCGTAGACATAAAACAGATAATTATTCAGTAAGAGCCTTGATCTTTAAGGGTGCTGCAGAGATATTTGCAATTTTATATTCACTTTTGACGTGTTCTAATAGAGTCAATCTTGGTGTGCAATTTTATATTCACTTTTGACGTGTACTAATAGAGTCAATCTTGGTGTGCAATTTTATATTCACTTTTGACGTGTACTAATAGAGTCAATCTTGGCGTGCAATTTTATATTCACTTTTGACGTGTACTAGTAGAGTCACTCTTGGTGTACAATTTTATATTCACTTTTGATGTGTACTAGTAGAGTCAATCTTGGTGTACAATTGTAAAAATAATCAATAAAGGAGAACATTATCTTTCATTCCTGTATATGTGAGAGTGTCATTTGAGAAAGTCACATGGGATAAGTCGTTTTCTCATTCCTATTTCTGTGCGACACAGTTACCTATATCAGAAAGGCATGTGTGATACGCCTATCCCATATGAGTGTACTAAGTGACTCTGTATATGACGTTATTATGCTTATGACGTCATAAATGTCTGCAATGTCTCTAGCGTTGTTGTAAACCGAACTAGTTAATCTCCATCAGATAACGCAAACATTGTTAGAAAATACTGTCTGTCTATGACTACACCCATATTGATGATCCGCCATTTTCCCACCACTCTCTTCTGATTAGAAATGAGAGAAAAATAATCCATGATATGCATTGACGTGGCATAGAGAAGTCCCACCCTTGGGATCAGAATGTTTTAGCAGGAACTCATCAAAGTATCGTTCCTACCAATAAATTCTGACCCTAAGGTGGGTATATATACAGTTATAACATTCTAAGAGAGCATCATAATGGCTTATTTGGGGGACGTTTCCAGGTTTCTGTCATTTGATTTGAAACTGTGTTTTTCCATTCCAACACGAGACAAGAAAAGAGATGATAGCAAAGACATCAGGCATCAAAGACATATTCAGTTTAGAATACTTTCGTTTATAATCCCAAGAAAAGCAAAAATCCGTGTACATTTTACAGTTGCATATACGTGTATGATAGTGAAAACAAACGTAGCCTAGTACGATTTATCAGTGATCCCATTTTAGAATTATTCTTCCCAGTTTTGACCATATTTAATATGTCCGTCAAAAACATAAGCACCTTAATTTATCAAAATTTTCAAAAAGAAACATATGATATATGTATGTGTTAATTATGCCATTTCCGAGCTTGCCAACAGAAGCACGAATTCTGTCCAACCGTAAGGTACCAAGTTAACGTTCTCTACCAAAACTGTATCTTACTCAGGTAACTTAGGTAAGGTATGCATGGGTACCATCACTTTGGGATCTAAGATTTACTGGACAGTCAATAAAAGTACAGCTGCTAGACACGTATTCAAATTACAGTCTGTGTTAATGTGTACACAGATATGTACATATGTCCATATGCATGTAGCATTCCTCTATGACAAATCACCGTTACTCCATTGCAGTAGATCGCTCAGCTCTCGTCCAATATTAATATCAGAGCGAGAGAGAAAAATGCCTATTACGTTCTCAGATCAAAGAAAGCTTAACATACCAAAATAATTACTACATAGGAACAAGCCCATGCTAATTGTTCAGTACAGCTGAGTTCTCAAAAACTAAAACTAAGCTTTATTTATTTACACAGAGAATACAAGCATGGTAATCAAGTGAAATCATATTCGTATGTCTCTGATTAAGAGTAACCATATTAAATTAATACACTAATTAGGTGGTTTTGGATATATATATATATATATATATATATATATATATATATATATATATATATATATATATATATATATATATATATATATATAAAGCTGCCGAATGTTTGTACAGACCTCGTAGCTTTGTTTAGCTAAAGGAGTAGTTTTTTTTATCTCTTCTGATAGCACGGAGTTGAGAATTTATAGGGTCATGTAATCATCCACCTTCTACCAAAATTACAAACCGATGTAAACGTGTGAAAAAGCAATTTAGTCGCTTTCCCAAAGGAGCAATTTATACTCTTCTGGTAGCATAGAGGAAAGCGAATTTCGAAAGAGTCCTGTAGTCAACTACCTTGTATCAAAAACATACTCAGATGCAATGTGTGATTCACTAAAAAAAAAACAGTCTGGGTTGATTAATAGGACCATTGCTGCCAATAGTCAACAGCTTCTGCACAAGAAGGGTTACAAGAGGGGGTAGCTAAATTGATCTAGAATGTCCCTCGTTACAAATTACCTGACGTATAGATTCATACCAATGCTCATGGTCTGGTATTATCTTAATTATGCTGATATCTTTTTTCTCTGACCGATAAACTTTACACTATTTAGAATAATCCTTCATAGGTTGCTCTAATCTTTTCATGGTAGGGTGGATGAAAAATGAAACCCAAAATATGACTATTTGGAATTCTTATCAAGTTGGACATTTATCAATGTCAAGACAATGAATCACGGGGAGATGTTTGTTACAAAAATATCATTTGTAATCTACAGTGAAGACAAGAATTGAGATACTTGTTTTCTCGCCAAACCGAATTCTGTTGATGAGAAGTATTTTTCTTAACTATTCCATTCTAGAAAAAATACTATGTTGAACAAAATGCAAGATTATATACTCCTAGTTTATGTAAATTTAATAGAACTCGACGATATGAAACCAACAAATAAAAACAAAACAACAACACGAAACACACTGTTCCCATAAATTCTTCATAATCTAGATTTCTGTAGCCTACTATATACATTTTTCATAATCTAGATCTCTGTAGGCTACTATACACATTTTTCATAATCTAGATCTCTGTAGCCTACTATACACATTTTTCATAATATAGATCTCTGTAACCTACTATATACATTCTTCAAATTGTTATGATATATATCAATGAGTACAATTTTTGTATATAGAGAAAAACCACCATTGCGATCACTCCCAATACCAATAGAGAGAAAAACTACCACTGCGATCACTCCCAATACCAATATAGAGAAAAACCACCATTGCGATCACTCCCAATACCAAAATAGAGAAAAACTACCATTGCGATCACTTCTGATACCAATAACATTTACTGATTCCCTTTCACTCTATGACAGAACAAACATCGCTCTTTTCAGTCAGATCACTTCCCAAATAAAGACCACTTTTCCCCAATCCGATCGGTGGTCTAAATTTGGAAGTTTTGACTTTAAGCATTGAGGGAATATTTACCCATTTATGTAAATTATACCCCACGACCACCACCACTACCACCACCAGCACCACCATGACTGGAAATTGTACTGATGTTGGAAATCTTACACCAATTTTCAGCTTGCATCGATGAAATTATGCGTATGCTTCGAAAGCAATTTTCACAGACTGGTATAGGGAATATAAAGAAAGCAATTTTCACAGACTGGTATAGGGAATATAAAGAAAGCAATGTTCACAGACTGGTATAGGGAATATAAAGAAAGCAATTTTCACAGACTGGTATAGGGAATATAAAGAAAGCAATTTTCACAGACTGGTATAGGGAATATCAAGAAAGCATGAAGAACAATCTTCACCAAGAATTTGAAACCGATTGATCCAAGACACTAAATAAAACAGACGTCACTGTGACCAATATGATTCCTTTTTTTTTTTCTTGAACATTCCGTACAGGTGTAGAGCCCCGATAGCTCAGCGGGTAAAAGGTCGGACTCGTAATCCAAGGGTCGAGGGTTCGATACCAGCCCAGGCCAGTGTGTCCTTGGGAAAGGCATTTAACTCCGATTTTCTCGGCATGATATTGCACAATAATGTGCTAAAAGTGCCTTTAAAACCATCACCAACAAAAAATAGCACTAATAATAATAAACACAGGTGTAAGTATTCTGAAAATATTATGCTTGGATTTTATTCAAGGAGCTCATCTTGATAATAATGATGTAACAATTAAAAAAATAAAATAAAACCTCCTAATTGAAAGAGATATTCAGGTGTCTTATTACATCGAATATACTGAACAACTACATATATGAAATCTACCAAATCAAACTTTGATATTTTCATTCAAACTCTGGCTAAAACAATACAAACTATGATGTTTGATCTACCGAATAATCCTTACAAACTTCATAGACCCAAATCTACCGGATCATAATGCGCCCGTCCCCCTCCCCCGACTCGACTACCCCCTCCCTTTTCCGGACCGTGACATTGGGGTAGTAACCCAAAGTCCGTTGCATATGTGACCACCTGCTATGACTGCATGTGTAAAGTTTGGTCACAAATATTTTGTAAACATATGTCTATGCAATTGCAATTTCTTTTACATTTTACCTTTGACCCCTTGTAGGGACATCAGGGGAGGTGTACAAAATTATACCCCTTTCTGAACCACATGGACAACCTATGTTTGGTGAATTTGCACCCATCGGTTTAGGAGGAGATATAATTACGAACAGACAGATAGGCGGGTCGCAGGCCTAACAGACAATACCATACAATATTTCACCCAATGCTTTTGAAAAATAATACCGATCTGCTATTATTTATGGATGCCATTACTAAGACCAGAAAGAAAGAAAAAAACTTAAACTATTTATTCTTCAAAATCACTCAACAGAATTTGACTGAATTTAACACAAAATAACCATGACATAGAGTCCTTCCACATGTAAGTAAATGATAACAATCCGCCAAAATATGGCCACTGCTACTAAAATAGAAATAACTGATGGCAATTTCTTCTTACAAAACCGCTCAATGTAATTTGATAACATTTATAAGAAAGCACCCTGGCAACCTTGTGCAAATGATATCAATTCTTCGTCAAATGTCGCTGCCATTACTTAAAACATATAAACCTATAAACGACTTCTTAAACAAAACAAACAAACAAAAGAAAAAATATACATATATATAAATATTTTTTAAAAAAAAGCTCGACATAGTTTGACTTCATTTGACAAAAGCATTTACCTTGAAGACCTGATTCATCACCAAATATGGCCACTATTACTAACAACAGAAAAAGATTTAAAAAACATATAAACAAATAAAAAAAATAAAAATACTCAACAGAGTTAAGCAAAATTTTACATAAATCATCTTTGAGTAAAGGCCTTTCAATTTTAGATAAATGATGATGATGTGCTGTCAAATGCAGATGAAAATACAAATATCAAAGAACCATGAAACAGCTGTGTTCATAACATATGCGATCAACAATATTGAAAGAAATTTCTACAGAAAGCATTCTCCTGATTTCTTGGCCAACGGCTCGTGCATTTGGCTATTAGGCAGGTGTCAGCCAGGTGAACGATATCAGGCCCACTTGGGCCTTTCGATAATTACTTTGAGAGAGAGAGAGAGAGAGAGAGAGAGAGAGAGAGAGAGAGAGAGAGAGAGAGAGAGAGAGAGAGGGGGAGGAGGGAGAGAAAAGTTGGTTCAACTCGAAAAATCATACATAATGTATATAAATCCCAAATACAAGATATGTTTTAGTTTCATCAATGCAGAATCCTAGAATCATTCACCAACGTACAGGTTCGGTTGGGCTAGGCCAACGAATCACCCATTGACACTTTGAGCATAAAAACTACGTTGCATGCCTTGTGCCCTTCCATAAATCTTTCAACGCAATTCGTAAACACTTACACAGTTAATTGATCATGAACCTAAACAATAGTAGAAGAAAAATCTTACTTTGCCAAATGTATTTAATAATGAAATAAAGGTGAAAGACTACACAATTAACTCTTGGCAGAGCACACATGTTTACATGGATATGTACAGCCAGCAAAAGAAAAAGATCATACACTTTACGAAGAAAGACACAAAGAGCGCATGGAGAAATAATTAATTTAAAAAATAGGAAAGAACCTGCAAAACAGATAAACTGTCTCTTTAATTAATCCCATTTGTTTGGTAATTGCACTTGTTGAATGAAATTTTGTAGCAACCCGTAGCATTTCGGGATGACGTATGAAATATATATCTCAATACAGTAAGTTTTCTATGCAATTTTCGCATATTTGGACGAGACAGAAATCAGGTCTATGGATTGTTTAAAAATTCATTCTCTAAAAACATAACGAAGTTATTTTAGAACACTGCGCCTATTTACAGAAGCTCAGTTTCATTGGTAACCTTGTTTGCGGTTGTACAGAGAAAGCAGTATGGTATGATAACCACAATGTATGGAGAAGGAATAATGCTACAATACATTTCAACTTTCTTGAAGTTTATTGTTAACTGATTATTGGATATATTATATATTGACACGAATTCTCAGAAATGAGGTTAAAGGTGATTATTAAATTTTGCATATTCTAAGTCATGAATTTGTCTTTGCAAATAAAGACTGAATTTCTAAAAAGGCAGATTCCAACAATTATTCCTAAAAGAAAACATGAAATTAGTTCTCAGTAAAATTTAAATGGTGAATTGATGCATATAAATTATTTTCCGCACTATTGACATTCAAAACAAACTTTAAAGTACTAAAAAATGTGAAAATATAAAAGGGCAAAAACTATTAATTAATTACCTCCCATTTAGGATTATCAATAAAATCGAAAAATTATGTAAAACTAATAAGTGGTTATGAACCAGTTTTCAACAAAGTTTTGAAAGACACAATTCCTTTTTATAAATGTATACCGATGGCTCTTTAGAGTAGAGTTGCCATTGTTGCTTGAACTTCGAATACTGTCTCAAAGTCAGCCAAAATATTATCAACAACTCCATTGATCAGCGCATGGTTGAAAATCATTTTATGTTCAGAAACTAACTGTATTTGCTTTATTTATGCAACGGCAGAATGTATATATCTTCTAAGTAGTAAGAAAACATAAAGGAATGGCATTTCTGCATCATCAGGAAAGTGTCATGACAGATATATGCCTCAAGCCTAATAAAATAAAAAATAAGAATATGGAAAGAGCACTACCGTATTTACTCGCGTATAAATCGTTTCCAAATGTAAACAACATAGACCTGGATCTGCCGGCTAATAATGCGGCGGCAGATCAGGGCCTATGTTGTTTGTTCTACTGATTAGTCCTTACAAACTGCATAGACCCAGATCTGCCGGCGCATTATGCGACAGCAGTTCTGGGTCTAAGCAGTTTGCAGTTGGTATCGATTTACACGCGAGTATACACGGTACTTTGTAAAGGTGTTAAACCAAAAGCTACAGTTCATCTTAATAGGCCGAAATAAAATGAAGTCATAAATGTAATCTTTGATGTATTCGATAATACAATAACTATAGACGTCTCTTTAGTACAGCAAGGGACAGATATCAATTGTACCGAATTTTGATGGTGCTGCGGTGCATATATGCTGTCGTGGATATCTGTAAAATGCGTGTCATCATTCCTTCTTCTCTGTACTTTTGATAATAAAATCGCACAACTTGAAGCGCTGTGTTCTTTCATCATCGGAAGGTTACTCGGATAATTAGTTCAATGTGTCAGTATGGGCAAGATGATGGAAACGTTCCAATATTGGGCGGAAGAACCCACATTTAGACCAATAACATAGCTTCTTTATCAAATAGATAACTAAATCAGATAACTCTTTCCATAATTATTTTTTCCTGCGAATATTTTAAGGTATCAATACAAAGAAATGTTGCTTTAAATTATCTCTGAAATAGAATGCTCCTGTTCCGGAAACCTTTTCCGGATAGTTTGTGGATTACCACTGCATTAACGGGCGCCATGGTGTCCCAAATTGAGTAGTGATCGTCTTAGATAAGCCCCAGGACAAGACCACACAGCTGTGCAAACGGAATGTAACGCTCTAAGTAAAAAAATTCCAAGCCAAGTCAATACACAAGATACAGATCTTTTTTTTTTCTTCAGACACTGTCATGATAACATACCCCAGTTGCAGGAAAATAAACAGAAATTATATTAGAGGTTACTCAAGCAGAAGATTGCACTGGGCGATTTCTTTCTCTTTTCACACTGATCATGTGTCATCGAGCGCTAATATAGTTCTGCATTAATCAAGCAAGAAACAAATTCTGAAAATGACAATATTTTAAGATTTCTACTAACTTTTCGCGTTTATTGCGTTTTTGTTATGCTGTTGGTTATACTGTTTAGGATTATTATAGGGATCATAATTGTAAAATGCGTGTCATCCCTCTTCCTTCTTCTGTGTACTTTCTTCTTTTGTACTGATCATGTGTCGACGAAAGCTAATATAGTTGTGCATTAATCAAGGAATTGCATTAATCACGGAGCATTCAGGCACAGGCTTCAATGACTCCCTCGGGATTTCGCGAACGTTGATACCAGTAAAAAAACAAAAACATGTTTGATCGCAGTTCTGACCCAAAAATGAATATGCAGTTTTAAATTCTCCCTAGTGAAGGCGACGACCCGGTGCGACGCGCGCTCTCGGTCAGCTGATGTAAAATAATCGTCTCGCAAGAGAGCCATCTTCGAAGATCTTTAGATCTATTGAGAAATAACTACTTACCAAATCGTTAAGCGTAATGTGTCATGTCTGAGGAAGAAAACAAAAACAACATAGCCAAATTTTTTTGGTAGGTAAATACGTGAAATTACACAGATTCTGAACAGAATTTTGATTGATATTAAAATGAGAATACACACCGGGTACTGTGGAGCAGAGCAGTTGTAAATCCTCTTTGCGTGGATTCTTATTTATATCATTCTGAACTAACAGGATGTATTAGAGGAAGAGAACACGTCTTATTTCTATACTCGGAAAGTTTCTCTCTTCTGTGTGACAGGAGAACTTTACAGGATTACATGTCTTCAGTCAGTACACACACTATGCAGAATGTAGTTATTTTTTTTTGGTTGCGGTACGGAAAAAAGGTACAGTATAACAGCACACCAGGTCATTAATTCCGCGTGAAATCCGATATGATACATGGATACGGCCACATTGATACACCTCGTGCAACAATGCTGCGCACGCGTTTGTATGTAAGAATATAGGGATCATACATGTTTTTTCCTGGTATAAACGTTCGCCAACTCACGGGTGGGTCGTCGAAGGATGATACCAGAAGAAAATAACTTTGATCGCTATTCTTCATAAAATCCAAACAAAATTTTAAATTTTAAGATGCAATTTAAACTTTCCCTAATGAAGGCGCTGATCCGGTAAGTTGGTTTTTCCTAATCCTTTTTCTGGGGCGGCGTTCACTGACGATCAGTGCATGTAAAACGGAGGATAGTTTCACAAGAGAGCCAACTTCGAAAACCTACAGAGAAATAGCAACTTTAGCGAATGTTTCAGTATAATATCTGTCATGTTTGAGGAATAAAACAATTACCAGATGTCTGACTGGTAATTGCGTGAAATTTCACAGATTCTGAACCGTATTTTGATTTATGGGCCAATGAGAATAAATACCGGTAACTGTGGAGCAGACGAGTTGACAAATCCCCTTTGCGTGCGTTTTTATATCTATGGCTTCGACAAACTGATTAAAATCGAGATGTCCAGCACCTATACGAAACCACATTCTGTTGACCTTTCAAGTCATCAATCATATTATAGCCTTCACATTTATGAAAGTGAAAAACATCATGCCGAACATATAGTTTCTAGCGATAACTCTCTCTTGGTAATTAAAATGTAAGCGGAATGTAATTCCAAAGGTCACCAGAACATAAATCTTTATCTGTGCATGTCAGATCTAATTATTATAAGCAGATTTTGATTTTAATCAGATTGATCGCTCTGAATTAGTAAGATGTATTAGGGCAAGAGAGCACGTCCTGATTCTCTGCTCTGAAAATATCTCTCTTCTGCGCGACTCGAGAACCTCAATGAATTACATGTTTTCAGTCAATGCACACGATGCGGAATCATGCGATTTTGGTGGTGCCCGGAGAAAGGATAAGCATACCAACACACCAGGGCATCAATGCCGCGTGAAATCCGATATTGATACATGGATACGGCCACGTTGATACACCTCGTGCAACAAAATACTACACACGCATTTTTATGTAAGAATAACCTTTGATAACCTTCAAGGTTTTGAACAATATATTGAGAGATGACATTTTTGTATTGTCGAACAAAGTTAAGGCGAATCTATCATCGGTAAAAAAAAAAGTTGGAAACCTAGTACAAATAGACTGTTGTGATACAAGTCTGTGAGAGAGGATACAAGTCTGTGAGAGAGGATACAAGTCTGTGAGAGAGGATACATGCATATTCGTTACGCTGAGTCTTCAGTTTAAACACATTTTTATTCTCACAACTTTATATGAAGCCCTCCGTACAAATTAGATGATATAAATACATGGAAATAACATGGAAAACAGAAAACTCACATTTAAACATGAATGGCTTATAAAATTACACAATCAAAAAGTAGAAAGTGTTGCATAAACATCCGAAAAGCGAGAGAAGAGGGACCAATGGCAAGTGTAAAGATTCAATCGAATAAATCACAAAGTCAAGTGGACATTAAGTATTCATATGGAAAGCATTAGTTGAATATGAATCTGATAAGGTTAAAAAATACCAAATCGATGAGACAAGTGACAGAAAATAGTAACTTAGTGAATTAATCCTTTCTAGCTTTAAAATTAGAAATTCGAAATATGATGTAAACTATTGCATTTGTATATTGATACAAGAAAGTACTATCTGAGAGAAATACCTACAACCAATGTTGCTGATGAAGCTGACAAACTTCTGCCATACAACTTACTTGAAAGAATGTTGAAAACTTTCACTGTTCTTCCCAAGCAGACATCATAAAGATAATGTTTTACGGAGATAGAAAGAAGAAATTTTGCACTTTAAACTGCTTGGATGACATCTGTTAGAACCAGCTGAGGTCTGGATCAGAATATGTATTAACTTCATAGCTGGTTTACGTTTTTACCACCGCCATCTTGGGTTGAAAATAAATAATCCAAAAGAGCATTACACAGAATCGTTTTCATTGTGAAAGAACTGGAATATATTTTAATCAAGTTGGCATGTCAATGAAGTATCTAGCATGCATTACTATATAGAATTATTTGCCTGGAACCTAATCAAGGCATGTCAATGAAGTATCTAGCATGCATTACTATATAGAATTATTTGCCTGGAACCTAATCAAGGCATTCAATGAATTATCTAGCATGCATTACTATATAGAATAATTTGCCTGGAACCTAATCAAGGCATGTCAATGAAGTATCTAGCATGCATTATTATATAGAATTATTTGCCTGGAACCTAATCAAGGCAGGTCAATGAAGTATCTAGCATGCATTACTATATAGAATTATTTGCCTGGAACTTAATCAAGGCATGTCAATGAAGTATCTAGCATGCATTACTATATAGAATTATTTGCCTGGAACCTAATCAAGGCATGTCTATGAAGTATCTAGCATTCATTACTATATAGAATTATTTGCCTGGAACCTAATCAAGGCATGTCTAAGGAGTGTCTAGCATGCATTACTATACAGAATTATTTGCCTGGAACCTAATCAAGGCATGTCTATGAAGTATCTAGCATTCATTACTATATAGAATTATTTGCCTGGAACCTAATCAAGGCATGTCTATGAAGTATCTAGCATTCATTACTATACAGAATTATTTGCCTGGAACCTAATCAAGGCATGTCAATGAAGTATCTAGCATGCATTACTATATAGAATTATTTGCCTGGAACCTAATCAAGGCATGTCTATGAAGTATCTAGCATTCATTACTATATAGAATTATTTGCCTGGAACCTAATCAAGTCATGTCTAAGGAGTGTCTAGCATGCATTACTATACAGAATTATTTGCCTGGAACCTAATCAAGGCATGTCTATGAAGTATCTAGCATTCATTACTATATAGAATTATTTGCCTGGAACCTAATCAAGGCATGTCTATGAAGTATCTAGCATTCATTACTATACAGAATTATTTGCCTGGAACCTAATCAAGGCATGTCTAAGGAGTGTCTAGCATGCATTACTATACAGAATAATTTGCCTGGAATCTAATCAAGGCATGTCTATGGAGTATCTAGCATTCATTACTATATAGAATTATTTGCCTGGAACATACTCAAGAGCTAAAAGGTCATAGACACGAGCGTTTATTTTCAATAATTACCCTTATTACTTGCTTTCTTTGTTCAAAGGTCAAACTATTCAATTTTCAAATGACTTAGATTATCCTTCTGGGCTTTCGTTGTAGGAAATAGTAGATTTGCTTATTGGGGCTTGTAAATGATATATATATATATATATATATATATATATATATATATATATATATATATATATATAGTAATTTAAAGAGATATTATGCTACATTCTCTTCTCCTTTTGAAGATGAGCGTGACGGACATACATTTTATTTGTTTAGACTTCAGACCCGTGGAATGAACAATATTCAATTAAGCATCGAAGGGGGGACTAAACACCAGATTGGCATCTACTCATTAGTAAATAAGAAAATATTTTAAAAAGAAACGTATTTGAACAAGTCATGATAAAGAGAAAAAAAGAGGTAAGCTATTCTGACCCCCAAAAGCAGTCATTATTTTTGAAAAATCTTTTTCTTCTACCACAATGACTTGGTTGTGGAAATGTTGTATGCTGATATGGCCCGCCTACCTCTAAGATTGAAAATCACCAGATATTCAGAAACACTTGCAAATGACAATACTTTTATTTTGCTGTTAACTTTTGTTGAAAGTATGGAATGTAAAGTATATGTTTAGATTTGAAAAGAGTGATACTTTTCCATTTTGGATGAGTATATTTAAAAATAATGATATTGATTGTATCGTTATAAACTGAGGTCACGTGGTTGGATGAATATTACAACATAAAAGATCAATAAGATCTGTAAGTTAGATTGGTTATGTTAATTGACTTTGAATAAGGTCCAATCATGGGCTGATAATATCTGTTAGTTCTGCAGTCGTCAACCACTTGATTAATTTCCATCATTTCACTCCATATTATCTGACCTCATCTGACATTCTTTGCATACTATAATTATCATAACATCTCTTTTGAAAATGCATGCGAATGTGGCATAGATGCTATCTCAAAAAGGCATGTATTCGTCATTTTTAACATGTGTTAATGCATTCAATTAAGGTGGTCTTAGTGATGACCGAGATATAAATTAAGTTGAAAGGATTCCAGACATCTGGATTTGCCATAGTATTTAAAATTATCTAATCTTACAATTCGTTCTTTGTCTATCAATGTCATTTAGTGTCCATAATTATAGAAGCCATGATAACAGTTATCAAACTTTCCAAGCATTTTGGCTCACAATGTCCACAATCTGACAATTTAGACGTAAACAGAAAACGGAATAGCACTGTAATCTCACACCGGCCCCGTAACATCGGTATAAAGATAGTCAATACATGGTTTACTCGAGCAGTGAAGATATCAAAAGATGTATAGCCCATCGACTTACTGGAGACCTTCAAAAAAGTAAATTGATTTAAAATGTAGATTAAGACCTTCAATGCTGAAATGCGCTAAAAACTGAAGATCAATGTACAGCCAGTCTGCAACCTACCATAAACCTCATTCCCCTTTTCATGACGTCTCAGCCATAACAGACAGCTGTTCCTCAACAAATTTATTTTAGTGGGATGTTAGATATCAAGAAAAGAGTGTTGATGCAAAAATCTCTGGAATTCAGACTGTTGAAAGGAAAGTTGACATGCTCCTATTACAAGCAATTTTAAAAAGTAATTTTTTTTCTCTGAGGGGTTAATCCAGTATTGGTGAAGATCCAATATACTAAAACAACGAGATTCCTCACATAACATTTTTGTTTGAGCAATTGAAATATTTAATTTTAGATGGTTTCTTGGTATTATCCACTGTGCATTAGATTTTAATCACTTTTGTAAAGTTGATTCGAAGAACTTTGTTAAACGCAAAATTTGCCCAGTTTTGATATTCAAATGTGCAACTGATTTTTTTCTGTTTTCAAATATAAGTTTATAGTCTAGAAAGCTTTCTGAAACTGTAAACAAATATTTCATAGTAACAGTTGCACACTGATATTGTGTGATTTATTGTTAATATATTCGCAATGAGGTCCGGGTATTCGGTACAAAAGGTGCTCGGCAAGAAAATACTTTGCGTATATGTTCATGACTGTATGGATCTGATATTTCCCATTAGTAAAAGCGGAGTAAGACATCGCGTTGAGGCCAAACAAAGCGGAGTAAGACATCGCATTGAAGCCAAACAAAGCGGAGTAAGACATCGCATTGAAGCCAAACAAAGCGGAGTAAGACATCGCATTGAAGCCAAACAATTTGGATCTTCAACAAGTATCTTAGGGAAGAAATCTAACACCTCAGATAAACTTTATCACGCGTTGCCATTTCTCCATCTCCTCTACATATTTTCTTGTATCTTTTATGCATTTTTCCAACTTAGTCATCGCCAATACGATTGTATATACATTCATATGTACTTGCAAGAGTGACACTTTACAAAATAAGTCTGTTTCAAAACCAGATCTCTATTACAGAGGACTTGTTAGGGATCAGTTCGAAAGTTCCTATGGTCACATGTTAGATTTGGCCTATCATCAGTTACTAGGGGTATGGTAAATTTATTTTGGCCTATCATCAGTTACTAGGGGTATGGTAAATTTATCACTAAAACCGCAACATGTGCACATGCCTTTATGTTTCGTAATCGACAAATAAACCTAAGACATCATACTGTTGGTATGCATGATATTGCTTCGGTATATTGATCCCAAGACTTGCTTTGAAAATATTTGTCTTCGGTTGCGGGACCAGTTCTTGACATTTGGAACGTTTGTCGAATGCAATGAAGTTGAAACATCTTTTTGATACACAATTTCACTTCGATATCTTCCCCTGAAATAATATTGGGCATACTTTCATTTCAGTCGGACAAAGAGATACCGGCACTGAAGAGGGTTAGGAAAGCTACCAATTTTCTTCCTGCGATGATCACCATATCTAATCAAATGTTGCAAAATATACGGCTTTTTTAAAAACAAATTATCGGTTTCCGTGTTGGTTTAGATATAATTGGTTTTCTTAGAAAATGTGCAGAGGAGTGCAACAAGAATGGTTAGTGTCATTAAACACTTGGCTTACAGAGATAGACTGTTTAATTTGCGTCTAATACAGACGCCTCTTCGCAGATATGATTCAAATCTACAAGCTAACTAACAAGGAACGATCTAGTGTCCATCGACACAATACTTCAGGTTTTAACATACTCAAGAACAAGAGGAAAATTCTTACAACTGTTCAAAATATATTGTATGTCTTAGCAGAGGAATCATTTCTTTTCATACAGAGTTGTCGACACCTGCAATAAACTGCCTGACAACATAGTAAATGCTGAGACACTCAATCATTTTAAACTGAGATTAAAGAACCACTGGAAAGATGTGCCTATCAAGCACTGAGTCAATTTAAATCGAGATTAAACAACCACTGGAAGGATATGCCCATGAGGCACTCAATCATTTTAAATCGATATTAAACAACTACTGGAATGATATACCCATGAGGCACTCAATCATTTTAAAACGAGATTAAACAACCACTGGAAAGATGTGCCCATGAGGCACTCAATCGTTTTAAATCGAAATTAAAGAACCACTGGAATGATATGCCCATGAGGCACTCAGTCATTTTAAATCGAGATTAAACGACCACTGGAAGGATATGCCCATGAGGCACTAAATAATTTTAAATCGATATTAAACAACCACTGGAAACATATACCCATGAGGCACTCAATAATTTTAAGTCGAGATTAAACAACCACGGGAAGTATATGCCCATGAGGCACTCAGTCATTTTAAATCGAGATTAAAGAACCACTGGAAGGATATGCCCATGAGGTACTCAATAATTTTAAATCGATATTAAACAACCACTGGAAGGATATACCCATGAGGCACTAAATCATTTTAAACCGAGATTAAACAAACACTGGAAACATGTGCCCATGAGGCACTCAGTCATTTTAAATAGAGATTAAACAACCACTGGAACGATGTGCCCATCAAGCACTCAATCATTTTAAACCGATATTAAACAACCACTAGAAGTATATGCCCATGAGGCACTCAATAATTTTAAATCGAGATTAAACAACTACTGGAATGATATGCCCATGAGGCACTCGGTCATTTTAAATCTAGATTAAACAACCACTGGAATGATATGCCCACGAGGCACTCAATCAGTTAAAATCGACATTAAACAACCACTGAAAGGATATGCCCATGAGGCACTCAATGATTTTAAATCGAGATTAAACAACCACTGGAAAGATGTGCCCATCGGCACTCAATCATTTTAAATCGAAATTAAAGAACCACTGGAATGATATGCCCATGAGACACTCAATAATTTTTAATCGAGATTAAACAACCACTGGAAGGATATACCCATGAGGCACTCAATGATTTTAAATCGATATTAAACAACAACTGGAATGATATGCCCATGAGGCACTCATTGGTTTTTAAACGAGATTAAAAAACCACTGGAAGGATATGCCCATGAGGCACTCAATAATTTTAAATCGATATTAAACAACCACTGGAATGATATGCCCATGAGGCACTCATTGGTTTTTAAACGAGATTAAACAACCACTGGAAGGATATGCCCATGAGGCACTCATTGGTTTTTAAACGAGATTAAACAACCACTGGAAGGATATGCCCATGAGGCACTCATTGGTTTTTAAACGAGATTAAACAACCACTGGAAGGATATGCCCATGAGGCACTCAATAATTTTAAATCGAGATTAAACAACCACTGGAAGGATATGCCCATCGGCACTCAATCATTTTAAATCGAGATCAAACAACTACTGGACTGATATGCCCATCAAATTTTCGCCGGATTGTTTTTAAAGTTCAAGATAGCAACCCTACCAGTTTTGAACTGTTAATATACAAGTCTTCAAAAGGTTAGAAAATGTCTCAAAGACCTTGCATTCTGTAAGTTAAGTTGCAAACGTAAAACACATCTAGTGCTTCATCTAAAATATGGATAAAATTCAGGCAAAACTGCGCAGGTAGTGATGCTGGTGAAGATGAGTGATGGTAAGTCTGTCGTTGTTATTGTTGTTGTTGTTGTTGTTGTTGTTGTTGTTGTTGTTGATGATGATGATGATGATGATGCATATCAACGATTACTTTATGGATGTTGTCAAATGTAGTGTCATTTGCTTTTACAGACTAAATACAAATGCTTTCATTTATGTGACTGTCGAAACCCGACCCTCAACCACCCCACCCAACCCCGCCCCAAGTGCAGCATCGATTTTACATAAAAAAAAAGAGGTGCTATCCCCAGAGTTTTTGTCGGACTGAGATGATGGAGCTAAAATTTAGCGGACCAAACCTAAGTATGTTTAAATGACATGTACATTGCAGGTAAATCAAAGCCAGACTGAATATTCTAATATGTCATGCAGACAATGTACTTTAGATATCCTCTTAACTGAAATTGTAAACGAAAAATAATTTACCAAGACTATGGTATGCCTTGGTTTCTTAATACATGTACTTTGTTATCCAAAGAAATATATTGTTACTTAAAGAAGAAGTGTGAATAATGAGAAATTCGGATGATTGCTGACTGAAGAAGAAAGGTTTCCCCTTATGACTCAAGAATGTTGGTTATCGACGAATACTGTGGCAACATCATTCAAAAGGTCAATGTCTCTGTTATTTGATAAAACCGTTACATGGTTTGTGATGCAGGCAACTGCCACTGTGCTACGCTGGGAAAAATGAAATCTCTCATCAATTATTAACAGCAATATCGTTGAAAAAATAAAACTATCATAACGGTGTAGACAGACAATGAGTAACGGCAAGGAATGGACATTCATCGCACGAATCACCATCTCTGTAAGATATACAAATCTTTTTTACAGGTAACCAAGAAAAATATAATGACCATCAACTGAAAATCGGCTTGGGAGGGGAATTAATAAATGTTTCTGTTTTGCGGATCAGGAATCATAGGAAATGATGACCTCCATGGAGAAAAGTTCAGAAAGCTTATGACCATTAATTGACCATATAGCATGCCTTAATTGACCATATAGCATGCCTTAATTGACCATATAGCATATGCCTTAATTGACCGTATAGCATGCCTTAATTGACCATATAGCATATGCCTTTATTGACCATATAGCATATGCCTTAATTGACCATATAGCATGCCTTAATTGACCATATAGCATGCCTTAATTGACCATATAGCATGCCTTAATTGACCACATAGCATGCCTTAATTGACCATATAGCATGCCTTAATTGACCATATAGCATGCCTTAATTGACCATATAGCATGCCTTAATTGACCATATAGCAATGCTTAATTGACCATATAGCATGCCTTAATTGACCATATAGCATATGCCTTAATTGACCATATAGCATGCCTTAATTGACCACATAGCATGCCTTAATTGACCATATAGCAATGCTTAATTGACCATATAGCATGCCTTAATTGACCATATAGCATATGCCTTAATTGACCATATAGCATGCCTTAATTGACCATATAGCATGCCTTAATTGACTATATAGCATGCCTTAATTGACCATATAGCATGCCTTAATTGACCATATAGCATGCCTTAATTGATCATATAGCATGCCTTAATTGACCATATAGCATGCCTTAATTGACCATATAGCATGCCTTAATTGACCATATAGCATGCCTTAATTGACCATATAGCATGCCTTAATTAACCATATAGCATGCCTTAATTGACATATAGCATGCCTTAATTGACCATATAGCATGCCTTAATAACTATATTAAATCTTAGAGACGGTTCCGATCTCGTTAACAAAGAAGGGGCGATGAAGAAAAAAAAACAAAGAAAACAAAACAACAACAACAAAAATATAAAAATAAACCACAAAACAAAACAGAAACTATTGTAAATTTGGGAAAAATTAAAAAAAGGAAAATAAATGAAAAGTAAAGACCAAAACCGATTTCATGTCGGCTGTAATGCGAAATCAGTTATTAGTATAGTTACTAGAACTCTTTTATGGTTGACGAATCAACACGGTTACTTGCCGCCACGATGAAGTGTAATTGAAGGGGCCTCGACCATCCACCTCACCAGTAATAAAAAAAAACAAAAAAAAACAACAACAAAAAAAAACAAATCACGGATGTTCCCATACCCCAAACAAAAAAAAAAGGTTGTAGATCATAAATTAATCTCTATATTTATCTCGTATTTCAATAAGTAGCTTTTCAACCTTTTTTGGAGAATGCAAGTCCATTTATACTTTTTTTTTCTGTGCATAGTGGAGATTTCTTTAACCACGTTTGGAGATATACAAGGTCAAATTACCTACTAATAAAATGAGTAGTACCCTTATCGGTGATGATCATCAGCGAGTCGAGACGAAAGGGAAATCAGGTACACTAAATAGACTAGTTTAAAGAACACCAACAGACATGAGAAAGATTGTAAATCTCTTCATCAAGATAAAACTTATTCGTATTGTTAGCCTGACTAAATAAATGTTAACACTTGCAAAGGTTGAATTGACCAGCTATTTGATTGATCGTTGACATATATATGCAAGAGCGTGACGAAAGAATTCTAGTTCCTGACATGAAAGAATTGGGGTCATCCGCTATCTGAAGTAAAAGCAGGAGGGGGAGTAGAAGCGAATGGTTTATGTACATTAACCGCCTAAGAGAGAGAGAGAGAGAGAGAGAGAGAGAGAGAGAGAGAGAGAGAGAGAGAGAGAGAGATTTGCACACTTTAAATCATTAAGGAATCAACAGTGAAACAACGCTCTAATACAAATTATCCACAAAGAAATGAATATGAAACTAGAAAGATGACAAGCAGCCCTTTCTTCTTTTATTGGGCATGTATTGGGGGAGGGGAGGGGATATGTAGACCGATGCCAAAGCACTTGGTTGAAGCTGTTTGAACTCAGTTTACAAAATGAGAATCGGGTTAAAAAGACAAAATTGGAATGTTATAAAAAGCGATTAAGAATCAAAATTAAACAAAAAGCTTTTAAAGGACCCGAGATAATGATTATTTTTTTCTTTTCCATAAATACTCTAACGATTTATCCTGTTCTGTCGTAGATGTTGAAATTACCCATCTCTAGACTACCTGAGAAAAGAAAAGAAATGTGCTGTGGGAAGGTGTGAAGACAGGTGGATATACCAGCAATTAATGCCGTCTTAAAAGCTAACAACAACTGGTGAATTCGGATCATTATAAAAGCACCTAGGATAATCTCAGTACCCGCTGAATTTCACGTAGACTTGGAACAGTTTTTGTGAAGCAACCCAGTGCATTAATAGTTTTCGCAGGACATTTACAATGACCGGTAGTATTTGTTTCGTGCTTGTCCTCAAACGGATTTCTTTTCATCATCTTTCAGTGAGGTTAACAAATCTCATTAATGTAATTAAAATGAACTATCTTTCGACGAAACATCGCTCCAACACAAAGCTGGATTAAAGCAAAAACACTATCAGGGTGCATCTTGGCGCAACTTGACTTGGGTTTGTTTGTAATACATCGTGCCATCGTGCACCTGTCGGGAATAATTGCATCGTTTCAAAATAAATAAAACATAGGCTGAATTTCTTTCCGATAATCAGCACAAGATATGGGTTTGTCTGTTAGGTAAATTGCAGCGAAATTCTCTGGAGGAAAGGCGTGATCCTTAGATAAACAATGGGGATTCCGATGCAAACTTCCGTTGCATTGACATTTTAATCTCCTTTTTGTGAAAACATATCAACCATGCAGACACTTAATGTATGGTGGGTCATGAGTGCATAAGAACTTCGTTGCCATATTTCGGTGTGTACAAGTACTGGAAATGGGCTACATAAATTTCATAGCTTTAATCTCGTTACCCAGTAATATTTAACTCTTTCTATTATCAATTGATCTTAGAGTAATAGTAAAGAAATTCATGATGGTGAACTTTTCAAACAATGAAGGAAAATAAATAAAAACAAGAAAGACATAACAGCAATTAGTTTCTTGTCCCAGTACTTTAGTCACATCGTAATCGAGTACCCACCTTTGGAAGTAAACATAGTCCGTTAAGTTATCATAAGTTATCATATCTTAGACTTAATGGATGACAATTGGAACATTGTCGGCATTTTCCGTCAAGTCGAGAAAGAAACTTCAAATGTAATTCGCCGCCAATGAGAACAATATTCAGAACTGCTTTTGTTCACATGACACAATATGGCGGCAAAAGGAGACAAAGTCACAATCGGAACATTGTCGGCCTATTCTGTTGCAACGTATGTAGTGCACTCTACCGGAGGCGAATTACCAAACCCATCACATTTTTGTGTATTCCTACAAGTACAACCGAGGTTATTTCTCGACTAGACGGAAATGGCTTAGCTATGTTCCGATTGAATCGATGAGTATATTCATGACGGAAATATCGTGTAAATTTTGAAACAGTTTTGAAGATGGATGAGCAATGGAATTACTGTAGACAATGTCTCCTTAATATTCTTTTTAATTTTGTTATTGTTGTTGTTGGGGGTTGGCGGAGGTATTTGTGTTATTGTTATAAGGCAAAATTTATTTGTTGTTGCTATTTTCTTGTCGTAACACATGTTTGATTGAAAATGTCTAAATCGGCAAATTCCTTCTCCATGTTATATACTTGTTTCATTTGATGATGATCAGAGGGAAAAGTAACTATACATCTTAACTTTGTTTTAACCCCCTCAATATCTGCGCATAACTTGGTGTGATAAACTGCACAGAATGTTGACAACAGAGCAATAAGTCCTATCAAACACTCTAAAGCTGCCAGTAATTAGGAGCTTAATTGTAACTGTATGGAGCCCATTTGATCTGGCAACAACCAACATAAGGGCGATTATACATTTTTGTTAAAAACTGTTCACAAAACTCTACAAAAAATCGTTTGCTTTGAGAACATGAGGTTTCAAAGGGAAAGGATATGCGAACATGTTATTCTGTACCTCAGTAGGGGAGGTTGAGATTTTACACTAAGGTATTTTGAGGTGTTCCTTCATTCGGCTGAGGTTAAAATCGGTCATTATCCTTATAACAGTCGTGAATTTTAGGGACTACTTGTGGAAATTAGAAAGGTAATTAGCTGAGAGTAATTTTAAAGTGTTAAAAAAATGCCTATCTTTGAAAATTTACTCATCAACGTACATATTTAAAAACTAAAATAGAGTTATTCTTTGTTAAAAATTGCGACTGTAACAAAGGAAAAGATCGAGTAGTTCAACGCATAGATTATGGTGGTCTGCTATAAAAGGAATATGAAACAGTGATGCATAACTTTACGAAAAGAAATGAAAATATTTGCGTGAAATGATACGTCTCAGGTAAATATTATTCTGAAAAGAACCGGTTGTGACTATAGGGCTCTATTACTAATCCATCATCTTTTGCAGATGTACAAATACACGCACTGCTTTCAGCTTATTTTGCGAATTGAGTAATTGCTTTGCTTTCTTTTTATTTTCTGCGTCGTAATAATCTAAATCAACATTTCTCTCTGAGATCATGGTGACGCAGAAGTAGACCACGCGAGTTTTACGTCCATGAAACTTAATTTATTATCTTATGCTACGAAGTACAAAAGACATAATTTTGTTCATAAATGATAGATGATAAATTCCGTGGTTTCTTTCAACCAGAAGAGCATCACCCGAAAGAACTAAATGTTTACTAGAATTTGTTTTATATTGCATTATGTGGATAAAATTGTCATTTGTTCTGAGCAATTGTTCGTACCTATGATCCAGACCAATCTGCATTTCATTTCATTACACATTCATGAAGAAACAAGTATTCAGGACGATCAACTTACCAAATACCCGTGGGAAGAAGGATAGTGAATATTTCATTTCTATCATTTATCGAATGTCACATTTAACCCCGATTGAGAGTAATTTTGCTGACCATCAGGTATATACAACCCCTTGGACACAGAGTAAAATCTGCCTTAAACATCCGCTGCGTTGAAGTGAGAAAAGTGGCCTGCAGAGACGGGTGATTGTTTAATAGAGGTTTATTCCTAAAGTAAGTTGGTCAACAGGACCGCGAGAAACTGTTTCAGACAGTTGATTGCTTAATACACGCGACCTTTAATTCAGGTTTGACTATATTTGCAAAATTATTGTCTGCAGCCGAAGAGAGCAGACAATACTCGCCTGCCAATGAGACGGTATATTTTTTTCTAGCAGCAAGCGACGGCAGAAGGTAGTGGACGGTCATTTAGGTTCCATATAGATCGTAGCTCCTCGATCTAAATTGCCAAAAGACAAAAGTGAGATGTGTGGGTTGCCTGTTTTTAAATCAAGTTTCGTCTTTAAACCCGGACACTTCATTATCATTCTCCCAACATGTTATCCAACCTCATTTGTCTAGGGCAGGGGTGTCAAACTCATTGCTATGGCGGGCCAGATTTAAATAATAATAAATAATAATAAATAAATATTGTTTGACACCCCAGGTCTAGGGTATTAAAACCATTATACGATCCAATATAACTGAAACAGACGGCCAAAACAAGCTAATTTTATTGCAGATCCGCCCAATGTATCGGATTAACTTGTAATATTAGCTCCTCAGAGCTAATCTCACGCAAAGTGGGCGGCCTTAGATGATCCAGGATAGTAGCAAGGATGATTAATGACAGATACAAACACTAGGTAGAAAATTCGACCCCATTTATTATCAAACGTAAGAGATAAAATGTGTTATAAAGAAGCAAGATGAAAGCAAGCAAATGGAAGTTATTGATGGTTCCAAAGCTCAGATACGATATTCCATATGGCTAATATAACTTATCGTAAACGGGGACCGGGGCTATCAATACAAATGTATAAAAAGTAAAAGTGTGCTTGTATTTTTAACAATGCTACTACGAAATTTGCCATCGATATACAATACAATACAATACAATACTATACAATACAATACAATACAATACAATACAATACAATACAATACAATACAATACAATACAATACAATACAATACAATACAATACAATACAATACAATACAATACAATACAATACAATACAATACAATACAATACAATACAATACAATACAATACAATGTTTATTCCGCTTAGGTCACTAATGTAACAAATGAGGAATGTATTTATACCGCGTGTTCCCATTTCATTAATTCAACATTGCTGCTGAATGAAAGAAGAACAAGAATATGCTGTTGAAGATGATGAAGGTGATGGTTATTAAATATATAAAGTGCACTTTTTAATTACTCATATAATGTAAGAACTATGCTTGCATCAAGACCCCGGGCCCCCTAGTTATATGGGCTCCATTGGTACCCGTGGATAAAATTACATGTGTTTAAATAAACCATATATAGGTCTAAACCGTCTAATACTTAGCCTCGTATAGCTATAATAATTATACACATATAAAGGACAGTTTAAGGACTGCTTTTAGGGTGTATTGGTAGATCCACAAGGGCTCTCCCCTATTTTAAGTGCCCCGAGCCGCCCCCTCCCCCCCCCCAGCCTTAATCCGGCCCTGACTGGATTTGCAAAAGAAGTTCCTCTTCTATCAAAATTTTTGCCACAGTCTCTTTTGTCCCTTAGTCAGGAATCCACAGGTCCATGAGAGCTGGAATTAAAAGTTTGTAGGAAGCCATCTTTGTTGATTCAGCTCCAGATCAATATTTGTTTTACCAGTTTTTTCTTTTTCTCTCTTTGTATGTCGATCAGTGTTTTTGGTACTTACCAGGTTTTTGTATACAGTTCTGGGCTGGATAACATCTTGGACTTGTAAATCACTCAGAGCGTAAAAATGATGGCAATTAAACTATTTTGTGGTTAGTATATCAGCAAAGAAAGAGCTATTGATACACTGCCAAGTGATTAAAGTCGTGTTACGACAGCGGAATTTGGTTTGTCCAGATAGCAAAACCATTTTGGAAATTGTTTTCCCTGACGGCTTATGGCAGTTTCATTGGTTGTCTGGAATGTGTGGAGATCTCATCCATTTCTTTTCACTGAAGGTATCCGCGTGTAACAGGGATAGAGTTCTGTCCAAGTTAAATACCATTTCCATATTTTGGCATAAGGATATATCAGTTCTGTAACCACATTTTATGAGGAAATAATATAAGAGAAAAGAGTTTGAAACATTTGGACAGCGGAGACGGCAAGAGTTTCATTTTCTTTCCGTAGAATAAAAGCCAAGTAGAAACCAAAAAAGCATAAAACAGACAAGGACACACCTTCTTTATCACAATTTTCTCCCTTTTTTCCTCACATTCGTTTTAGTTATCTTCTTCGTTTTTCATTGCTTATATCGATTCTATTATTATTATTATTATTATTATTATTATTATACTGAAACGAGTTCTATGTCATAAAGCTGCACTCACTGGGACTGCAAAATAAACACAAAGTCCTTGAGATCTAAAGCCACATAAAGAGGCCGACCTCAAGATAATAATAATAATAATAATAATAATAATAATAATAATAATAATATAATTTCAGTTATATATGATACATATTGCAAAACAAGAAATTACTTCCAAGTTTTTACTCCTGACAATCTCTAATTTAGTTTTTGTCTTAGCACCGAGTGGGATTAAAAAATCCCAAACAATTCCATTATATTTGCCTCTTACGTCACATTGATTAACGCGATCGTTCACCCTTCCTATTTAGCGGATCTTTGCCAAGCCTGAGGCTTTCCGGAATCTTTGATCATTATATTGTAAACACTTGTTTGATACCTCATACTCTCGTTAACATGTTCATGGTACATCTATTTTGGAAATCAGAATTAGACTCGCCTAGTTATATTGACAATAACTTTGAAGCAATCTTTTCTAAAACATATTTGGCTATGCTATCATAATAATGAGCAGACAACAATATTTGGTCACATCCGAGGGATAACAAATCATCAGTTCACTCCGATTTAGGATTTCAGGTCAATGTAGAGCATATTCATAACAATCTTTTTGCAAGATGAAATCTAAGAAACATTATTCAAGAAAATATGATACCAGAGCATACCATTTAGTGTGTTGAAAAGTTGTTTAACACGTTTACCTCAGCCAACATGTGTCCCTTATCTTTCTTAACATGAACTCGTACTTGTTTGTAAAGGAAGACCGCAATAGCGCTGAAAATATCTACATCCTTTTATATCATGCAAGTTTATTATTATTTTCATATTTTGTTCCCTTATGAAGGATACAATAGTTCAGAACTAATGTGCATCTAAAACAAAACGAAAACAGATACATCTGATCTATTTTACCTTGTTTTGTATTGCATGCAGTCTTCTCAGAACTATACACACTATACCTGAGTAATGGGTTGGTTCAACTTCATTATACACTGGCTGCATATTTTCTTCAAAGTTACATAACAAATTTCACTTAACTCCGCCATTAAATATTCTCTAAATCAGGCGAAATACATTGCTTTATTGCTAACTGCAGGTGAATCAAATTCCGTTTCGTCATAAATGCTGCTTTGATTTTCATTAAAAGGGGACTGAAGCACCAAACAGCTGTCTGAGAAGACTAATGAATCCATCCTTATCAATTATTATGGCTGCTCCCAGCTTCTTGCCAGATCACGTGATCAATCATTGGGGATGTTCAATGGGTGGTCTGCTGTCTCACGTTACCAGTTTTAATTAAAAGAAGTGCTGTTGATAAAATACTTTCCGAATTCCTGATTATTCATCATTGTCTCCAATCTGTATAGAATGTGGAGATAACAGGTTATGTACACATATACTTGACAACCCGTACAATAACTTAATCAAACAACGGTAGGATAAAAGAGTAATAATACGTATAATAAGTAATAGCAATAAATAAAAGCATTTGAATGCCGGAAATGTGTGATGAATTTTAATTTTGTCATTTGAATCTTTCTTTGATCCCATTTTGTATTGCAATCCCTAAAGACTTACATCAAGCACATGCAAAGTGCGCTTTCTGATGATGCCGAAAGGGGAAAAGAGCAGAGAGGGAAATAGGCAGATGAAAATTTTTATGCGCAGGGCTCATCAATTCATTACATGGACATCTGAGGTAAGAACTATTCTTGACATGTAGCAAATAAGAAATAATCAAATATATAATACTGACTTTAAACGACCATTAGCAAAAGTTGATAGCAAAAGAACTTGATAAATAGCATTTGAGGGACGTAGGTAGCACTGGAAACTCGAGCAACAGGGTGCAAAATTCTGCAACACATTTTGGCACGGAACAGTCACTTTGGTGTCGTGCTTGCATAATCACCCTAATCTTACATATAACAGCGATGACCCAGTGATGCAATAGAGAAATTCGGCATTGCTATATTATTGGTCCTTTCACAGCGGAAAATGTCTACGGCCGGACATAGGCTCGATCTCAGTTCTCACGAATACTAGCCCTGCGCTCTGTCATCTAAGTTATCCAAGCCGACGTCTTCTACGGGTATCTCTGACACATTCCCCCTACAATTCAGAAACAAGACACGAACCCGTGTCTCCATCAGCCACAATTATCAGATTTCTTTATCAACTCAAAATGAAAGACTATAACATCTAAGAGTTCTTGAAATGGCTGATCTCACTGCTCTTACAAGATGCCACAGGGGAAACATTGTGCACTGCCGGACCGGAGCTGGATCTTTGATATCATGAATAAAAAATAGCCGGAAGCTCTGCATACTAAGCTATGTGAGCTGACATTCCTCGCTGATACTCCATTATGTTCTTTAATTAAATGGTAAATAAAATCTTTAGTTCTTCAGCATAGTCAGGACAATTCCATTGTGATTAAATTAAGAAGATCGTCAGTGAAAGTTACGTGCAACAGTACATTCTCATGATTTTCTTAACTGCTTTGCCGGTCTCTTCAACCATGACTTACCATTTTAACTCATTTTAATCTATGGAAAACTTCGTCAGTATTTTCGATTACTCATTACAAAGATTCTTACAGTTTAATGGAGCACAATTGTCAAAAGTCTTAAGAGTCATGAAGACTTTGCCACAGTGTCAGGAAACTGTTTGAACACAGTGTCAGAAAACTCTTTGAACACAGTGTCCGGAAACTGTTTGAACACAGCATTTGAACTTGTGCTCCAATATCTTCTATAACTTAGTTATGTGTGAGGCTACAATCGCGAAACTTTTGGAATTATCATTTTGTTCGTATCTCAGCATACATGCTGCATTTCAATTTTATTGAGAGACTCTAATTATGACTTTTCATTATAAAATGTTGAGTTTGAGTTCACTGTTTGTACTCAGTTTCGTGACTACTGGACCTGTATCCAGGCAGTTTCGTGACCACAGGGCCGGTACTCAGACAGTTTCGTGACAACGTGGTCAAACCAGTTCGCAGCGATTCAATTTCGCGGATCTGTCGTGCTCGAACATCTAAATTCTTTTTAAAAAATTGGGCTCAGTAAAACAAATTAGCTTCAATTTATTTTAGCGAATTATTTCCTGTAGCAAGCTGTACGAAATAAAAAGCAGGCAAAAAATATTGGTTTACAGTATGTTTAATGATTAATGTTTGAGGTACATTTTGGATTATTATGAACCTTTGTGTTAATCACCTGTGTTTTCCATTAGCTATAAAGTCTTATTTCTTATTGCCTCATCCTGCCAATGTAATGCGGTCTCTGCTGGTAATACAAGCATGTTTGCAAATCTGCTGCATCAATTTGTAAATGTCAGGCGTTGCATTTAAATGTTACAACTCTTCCACTGCAATTACTAAGCCTTACATCAAGAGCTCCTGCAGATGCAAACTCCGACGGCTCGGATGAAACATTCGCCTATAATACTTGTATGCCGGACCGTATGCGACTAGCTGAGGACGTATATGCACTTAACGTCGATCTTTGACTTATTGATTTTGACGTTCTGCGTTAGCTCTAAGGTGCACGACTTTACAAAGTCTCACATGATTTCAAATCGCTCAGATCTGAAGCTTTCCGATATGATAGAATCGTGAAAATAACACGAATTGCAAAGAAATTTCACAACTATGAATGTTCTTCAACCATTTCGCAGCACATCCGCGGATTAGTGACGAAATGATTGCTTATTCATTTGTACTTCAGCAACTAAATAAACCGAACAGTCTAGCATTATTTACTCCGCCTTCCATATTTTGTGTTTGTATACCTCAGCGCAGACTCGAGAGTCTCGCAAAGTCAATAAACTCTGTCCCCATGCCTACTGCAAAGAAATGATTGGAAAACGTAATCGGGGAGTGTCTTTGTGGTAAGGGTCATATTAGCTGCGACTCTATGTTATTGGGAACATCTGAGCGATCTGGGAATCCTGCAAGATTTGTATAACATCATGGACCTTAACGGTAATGCTGAACGCCAAAACTTAAGAAGTCAAAGACTGGCGTTAATCGCTAACGCTGCACGTAAACAAATCAAGAAGTCCAAGATATGAGTAAACGCTAAGGTGTCCTCAGCTAGCAATCATGTCATCACCTTTGTGTGAGCTAAAACTCTCGACTGTCGGGTTCAGATCCAATGCTAAAGTCCACACAGTTATTGCGTTTGATCTATATAGAGGAGAAATTTAATGCTGTCAACGTGGCAGCAGGTTTAGCACAGTTTATGCAGTTTACATGCGTTCATTATTGCAATACTCCATAAGCAAGCCCCAAAATTAAATCACTTCTTCCTTCCACAGCCTTCAAAAATTGTACGAAGATTTAGCCATTTCTTTTTATAGCCTTCAAAAATCGTACCAACCCCCATTAAATTAGATAAAGTGGTTCAGGGTTATTTTTGATTCACAGTTACACGTAGACGGGATTTATTGCATAATCCCTTCCCTACTATTCTGCTAACGATATGCTTATGGCTGAATCTTCTATTGATGTCGAGTATGAGGTCGAGTCTTACTATCGTGTTTACAGAACATCTCGAACAAAAAGAAAGTTAATGCATAAAATATGTTTAAAGTTGGTAGTCGAAAGCTAATGTATTTTAATTAAATTAGAGCGTAACAGAACAGCAAAATCTTTTTTAGCAATAAAATGTACGTTTCAGAGGACTAAACACGTGACTAACTTTAATTGAAAGTGGAAATTTTTTAAAGAAATATTTAAAATTTATGTAATTATTATAAACATAAACCATCCATTGTCAAGAAAGTTTTAATTTGTTTGTGACCTTTATCGATCTATAAAATATACATAAATTTTGATAATTAGTCCAAATTTTGAATTTTATTTCTTCTTCACATAATCATGATAAACGTTTCCTTTTTTGACCCAGAACAATATAATTTAAATAAGTATCTTTATTCTCAAATCCCTATAAAAATGGACATATGTAATATTCATTCTCAGTTGCTCTCATATTACATAAGCGTTCTTCTCTGGGTAATTCCTCATTTCGGCTTGTTTTTCATTAACTCTACCTTCACATGTAGGAATATAACTGTTGGTCATCATTTCGACAACTGTCACTTCCATATTCTAAAAGCTTATATAAGAATATATCGTGCATTGTAAAATGTGATATTTTTCTCCCTTAGGCTGGGCAACACCTGATAAAAATAAGATAAATAACCCTGATAGGCGAGTGATATCTTTATGATGATGATGTTGGTTTCTGTCTTCATTGGCTTTTATCATCCGTTTTTTTCTCATACAAGACAGCTACTTGCTTTTAGAATTATTATGATTGATAAGGTTGCCAAAACTCAGTCTTTCTAAAGCTGATTACATTCTAAGTCTATAATAAAATTGAAACTGCCACTTTAATGAGTAATTGAATGCATCGCTGTTTTCGTTAATTTACCGAAGACAGAAACACATCCGTTGAGATTGTGATCTGAGTTTTCATTAGGCCAACTGCAGTTGCACCACGCTGTTGAAAGCCCTCCCTTTTCCCATCTCTCGGTAATTAAAAAGTTATTAGTTCTTCATGAAACGCCAGTTGCATATACACAGCTGTGGGTTAAAAAGAGCACCCGATAAGCTTCTTTTACTATTCAAGAGACATCAAGGTGATGGTAACAAAATCGAGCGGCAAGTGAAGCAAGAACAACATTTCAGGATGTAAACGTTTTTGTACATTTGTACCCTGATGTATGAGATTAATGATAGGAACGGAAAGATTCTAATTTTAATTTATCGTTTATCCAAATTTTAAGTCAAGTAAATTCTAGAGATATCTTCAGATCGAATGGTAAAAATATACAATATTGTAAACGCGGAAACATTATCGCCCATTATAATCATTGGTTCAATTCTAATATTGACATCTCAAAATCGAGATTGAGGAATCTAATTTTCTAATCATAGTGATGCAAAAATGGCTTATCTGAGTGTATTTATTCTATGGTATATTGACACAAAGTCGGAATAAATCTACCGAATAAGTGAACAACAACAACAACAACAACAATAATAATAATAATAATAATAATAATAATAACATTTTGAAAAAACTATGCAAAAGAACAATAAGTGTTGCAAGTTATGAATATATTGATGATCCTGATGAATAAAGAGAATAGTGGAAATTAATAAGAAGTTTGGTCAAAGATAACTACTAAATTATTCTTCCTTTAATATCTAAATTTGATGATGAGTAAAGAACTAAATATTTTGTATTAAATTATTTCCGCTCTAGAACAAGATATTCTAGATGTTATATAAATAGTATTCCAAATCATAAGCAGTGGCGGCGCCGGGTTTGAGGCGCCCGGGGGCAATGTTCTTTAGTGGCTCCCCTACTTTGATACAGAAAATACTTTTTATGTCAGTTGCCAACCTCCAGCCCCCCCCCCCCCCATGTACTCTACGCCCGGTTACAGCTGCAAAAAAAAAAAAAAAAAAAAAACTCCCGACGGATACCCCCTCTCCTTCGCTTGGCGTGATGCGCTTATCTACAAGACTGGCATCCACCCTTCCAACTCTTTTGTTTGACAGCGAAAACTAAATTTTCACACATTGTCATAAACACTTGGGCTTAATATTAGGTAGTGATGTCAAATAATCATCACACATAATACTTATTTAACTCGGTTTCAAAATTAATTTGCTCATTCAAGGCAGTAAAATTTCAATTAAGTAGGAAGTTTTTAGAAAGAAAAAAAAATATTCTTCATCAAACCATGTTCAGAGGACGCCGATATTGTCTGGGATGGATGTTCAGAAAAGTTAAAATAGGTTGAAACAACTACAATTCAAAGCAACACGAATTTTCACTGGATTGATTAGATGGCCAAAATTATACGAAAGGCGAAAATTTAAACAAAATTATGTACCATTTACAAAATTATTTACCATTTACAAAATTATGTACCATTTACAAAGTTATTAATGGTCAATGTCCTGTATATCTATGCGATTTATTACCCTCAGTACTCTCCGATCAGACTTTAGAAACAAGTTAGAGTACGAAATTTCGATTTAAATTTTTTTTTATAGAAATAACATATCATTTATTTTGGCAATGAAATGTTTAAAATAACTAAACTAAACTAAACTAAACTAAACTAAACTAAATAAATAAATAAATCAATAAAAATAATAGACTGATGTCGTCTGAATAAACATTTTTTTCCACAGCAAATAGAGGAAGACATTTTTCGTTAATTCCTCCAGTCAAACACACTATGGTAAATGATCAGAGATGATCTGATGGTGGGAATCTAACCCGTACCCTTCTGGATACTAGTCCAGTGCATTGACCACTGATCAACTATAGCTCCTTTATCATGAAAAAATCCAATCTGGGAGAATTGTGTCAAGTATTACTACATCATTCAAAAGGACATTGTATTTCATACGATTAGAAAGTCTTTCAACGCCCTTTTTATTTTGAAGTGCTGATATTTGGTCAAGAGGCAAAGACTGCATTCCACTGATGATTTGCGTGCCTTTCAGAAATGTAGTGTTCTTGCCAACTTGACATGCATGAAGGACAGAAGATTTGTCTTGCGGATCTCCTCACACCAAAATTGTTGCAATAAAAAAAATGAAGGGAATATGCTTGTACTTTCTTTGCAATTCTTTGGTTTGGAATTTTCACGCCAATGCCTTTAAGAAGTTGAAGTGTTGTGAAGTACTAAACGAATGGATAATGGGTTGAAATAGCATTGTAATCTATACTGTTATTATTAGTAATGAGCTAATATTCTTATCTATATTGTTGTTATTAGTACTGAGCTAATATTCTTATCTATATTGGTGTTATTAGTAGTGAGCTAATTTCTTATCTATATTGTTGTTATTAGTACTGAGCTAATATTCTTATCTATATTGTTGTTATTAGTATTGAGCTAATATTCTTATCTATATTGTTGTTATTAGTACTGAGCTAATATTCTTATCTATATTGTTGCCTTCTTTTTCTATAATTATAGATGTAGAGGTGTGCATGGTGGAATAAATTTATATAAAATTACAATTTGCACATACTTTTCGATGTGTTTCTAAGAAGTCATGAGAGTTTCTGTAAATGGACATCGCAAGTCTGTCTTATTCATTTATAATAAAATATACAATATTCTACGTTTCATATATCTAAGAGTACTTCACTTGAGTTTTTCGATGAATATTTGGTTCTGGTAGTTTAATAAGATTAGATTCCCCAGCAATAATGACTACTCTTTCCAATGTATCTATGTTACAAAATGTCCCAGCAATAATGACTACTCCTTCCAATGTTTCTATGTTACAAAATTCCCCAGCAATAATGACTACTCTTTCCAATGTATCTATGTTACAAAATGTCCCAGCAATAATGACTACTCCTTCCAATGTTTCTATGTTACAAAATTCCCCAGCAATAATGACTACTCTTTCCAATGTGTCTATGTTACAAAATTCCCCAGCAATAATGACTACTCTTTCCAATGTATCTATCTTACAAAATTCCCCAGCAATAATGACTACTCTTTCCAACGCATCTATCTTACAAAATTCCCCAGCAATAATGACTACTCTTTCCAATGTTTCTATGTTACAAAATTCCCCAGCAATAATGACTACTCTTTCCAATGTATCTATCTTACAAAATTCCCCAGCAATAATGACTACTCTTTCCAATGTATCTATCTTACAAAATTCCCCAGCAATAATGACTACTCTTTCCAATGTGTCTATCTTACAAAATTCCCCAGCAATAATGACTACTCTTTCCAATGTGTCTATCTTACAAAATTCCCCAGCAATAATGACTACTCTTTCCAATGTGTCTATCTTACAAAATTCCCCAGCAATAATGACTACTCTTTTCAATGTATCTATCTTACAAAATTCCCCAGCAATAATGACAACTCTTTCCAATGTGTCTATGTTACAAAAATCCCCAGCAATAATGACAACTCTTTCCAATGTGTCTATGTTACAAAATTCCCCAGCAATAATGACTACTCTTTCCAATGTATCTATCTTACAAAATTCCCCAGCAATAATGACTACTCTTTCCAATTTATGTATCTTACAAAATTCCCCAGCAATAATGACTACTCTTTCCAATGTGTCTATGTTACAAAATTCCCCAGCAATAATGACTACTCTTTCCAATGTATCTATCTTACAAAATTCCCCAGCAATAATGACTACTCTTTCCAATGTATCTATCTTACAAAAGTACCCAGCAATAATGACTACTCTTTCCATTGTATCTATCTTACAAAATTCCCCAGCAATAATGACTACTCTTTCCAATGTATCTATCTTACAAAATTCCCCAGCAATAATGACTACTCTTTCCAATGTGTCTATCTTACAAAATTCCCCAGCAATAATGACTACTCTTTCCAACGTATCTATCTTACAAAATTCCCCAGCAATAATGACTACTCTTTCCAATGTTTCTATGTTACAAAATTCCCCAGCAATAATGACTACTCTTTCCAATGTGTCTATGTTACAAAATTCCCCAGCAATAATGACTACTCTTTCCAATGTATCTATCTTACAAAATTCCCCAGCAATAATGACTACTCTTTCCAATTTATGTATCTTACAAAATTCCCTAGCAATAATGACTACTCTTTCCAATGTGTCTATCTTACAAAATTCCCCAGCAATAATGACTACTCTATCCAATGTGTCTATCTTACAAAATTCCCCAGCAATAATGACTACTCTTTCCAATGTATCTATCTTACAAAATTCCCCAGCAATAATGACTACTCTTTCCAATGTATCTATCTTACAAAATTCCCCAGCAATAATGACTACTCTTTCCAATGTGTCTATGTTACAAAATTCCCCAGCAATAATGACTACTCTTTCCAACGTATCTATCTTACAAAATTCCCCAGCAATAATGACTACTCTTTCCAATGTTTCTATGTTACAAAATTCCCCAGCAATAATGACTACTCTTTCCAATGTATCTATCTTACAAAATTCCCCAGCAATAATGACTACTCTTTCCAATGTTTCTATGTTACAAAATTCCCCAGCAATAATGACTACTCTTTCCAATGTGTCTATGTTACAAAATTCCCCAGCAATAATGACTACTCTTTCCAATGTATCTATCTTACAAAATTCCCCAGCAATAATGACTACTCTTTCCAATGTATCTATCTTACAAAATTCCCCAGCAATAATGACTACTCTTTCCAATGTGTCTATCTTACAAAATTCCCCAGCAATAATGACTACTCTTTCCAATGTGTCTATCTTACAAAATTCCCCAGCAATAATGACTACTCTTTCCAATGTATCTATCTTACAAAATTCCCCAGCAATAATGACTACTCTTTTCAATGTATCTATCTTACAAAATTCCCCAGCAATAATGACAACTCTTTCCAATGTGTCTATGTTACAAAATTCTCCAGCAATAATGACAACTCTTTCCAATGTGTCTATGTTACAATATTCCCCAGCAATAATGACTACTCTTTCCAATGTATCTATCTTACAAAATTCCCCAGCAATAATGACTACTCTTTCCAATTTATGTATCTTACAAAATTCCCCAGCAATAATGACTACTCTTTCCAATGTGTCTATGTTACAAAATTCTCCAGCAATAATGACTACTCTTTCCAATGTATCTATCTTACAAAATTCCCCAGCAATAATGACTACTCTTTCCAATGTATCTATCTTACAAAATTCCCCAGCAATAATGACTACTCTTTCCAATGTATCTATCTTACAAAATTCCCCAGCAATAATGATTACTCTTTCCAATGTATCTATGTTACAAAATTCCCCAGCAATAATGACTACTCTTTCCAATGTGTCTATGTTACAAAATTCCCCAACAATAATGACTACTCTTTCCAATGTATCTATGTTACAAAATTCCCCAGCAATAATGACTACTCTCTCCAATGTGTCTATGTTACAAAATTCCCCAGCAATAATGACTACTCTCTCCAATGTATCTATCTTACAAAATTCCCCAGCAATAATGACTACTCTCTCCAATGTATCTATGTTACAAAATTCCCATCAGACTGCTATTTATTAGCGATCGGAATCTGTCTAGATTTGTCAATAATCTGGGTCCAAATAAATATCTTTGCAAAGATTATTTGGAACGTTTTCAAAAAATTGAATCCCGGAAAGATTTTGTAACCATTTCGATGACTGCAATAGAGATTCTAGCAGGGTATTCACATTTTAATGTGCATAACTTACTACAGTAAAACGTTGATTATTCGGATCAATCCGGGTATAAATATTTCGTCCTACAGTCGGCCGACCCGCTGATCGAATTTTTGTCAAAATGCAGAACGGTGTCAGTTTATGTATTATCTTGTGAACACCTATTGTCAAAAGGCTTTGATCAATGTAAACTCAGCTGACATGGATTCGATTCACACTTGTGTCGGTAGGTGATTCACTTTTAGTACTCTTAATCGTTGATCGACAGTTAATTATGTAGGCTTGGACTACAGAATGCCTTTTATCAAACCGTTATGAGTCTTTACTAATGCTTGATTAATTTGGAATTACATATTGTCAAACGACAGTTGGTCTCTCTCTCTACTAATTACATTTAATTTTGCTTTATAAAGATAATTTAGTTATTCCTAAAACAATTGAAATTATAATTGTACGAGATTATATTAGATCGCGTTTGTGTGGAATAATTTTATTCTGTTCTATGTTGCCTTCCTAATGGGAAAATTACTTTCGTTTATAGATACCCTTACATAGAAATAAGTACAATTTCGTTTGACACGGTAGTAGTGATGAGTAGTTAATGGACGTCTGTATAATCGATATTCTACTGTACTTATGCAGTGATGGAATCACATATACTGTGGTGTTCTTACCCTTGCATTTTCTACAATGATACACGTTTTTATGTATGGTAAAGTTTTACACCTGTAACCGCAATCATTCATCAGAATATAACTGACACACCACTTTCGTCTCGCTGGATGGCGTGTGTGTACTATGTGATTTATAGACTGGTTCTCTATAGAGGCATAGGGAATCAAAAGACACAATAGCACACATAAGCCATCTTCAGGACACATGTTTGGGTGAGTTAAATTGTAGTCTTCACAAATGTTACCTCAGTTAGACAAGGAAACCCTGAGTGCACTCGTCATCCCATTTTAATATGCGAAACTCTAGCGAGTGCACCCTCGACTTCTCAGTGACATCACGCTTAAGACATACTATTTAATTTCGATTTTTTCGTGGGTAACGAAAATCCACAAAATTAAATCCTTCAAAAAAATGGTACTGTTGTTATTGATTGTTAAGGTAAACAGTGTGACTCACAACAAAATTTTGTATCCATGAAATCGTCCGTTTACTCATTAACAACGAAAATTGTTCCCCGTGAATATTTCCGATTTTGAAGCACACACATCAGTCAACACAAGATGGCGTAACTGGCAATGGATATATATATATATATATATATATATATATATATATATATATATATATATAGTTCATATATATATTATGTTCATTTTGCGTAAAATTAATATATTTTAGATTAATTTCGACCAGAATGGTGTCTCGATCAAAGTGTAGGCGATACAAATCCCATTCCGTTGGAAATTAAGGTTTTACATGCATGTATTACATTATATCTTATGTTAAACTTAGATACTTTGATAAACTGTAATATATTCTAAACTTAAATTAATTCACAATTTGTGCACCTTTATTTAATAAATTCTGCATTTTAAAACCTAAAATCAAACTTGCAAAAACCTACTCAGTACCCGTCTCTAATAAAAAAATAATTCGTATAATAGTTTTGGGAAGAAAAAAATGTCTGTATGCAAAATGAAGGAAATGCATCGGCTAGGAGAGTAAAGAGGGAGTTATTCGTTAATTGTTTGCACAGTAATGGTTTTCTTTGGTACTACAGTAATGAAAGCAGGACAAGCTTTCTTTAAAACCGACCTCAAAGAAACTACTGTATACTTTTGCAAGAAAGAAAGGAAGAAATAAAGAAACCGTTTCTTGCTTCTCCTATGTTTAGTCTACAGATTCCTATACCATGGAGAATCTTTATGCGACCATCAGATGTAGTAAATCAACAGAAACACTCATTTTAAAAGCAGATAGTAATAGTACAAACCAAAGCATGAGTGATTTCATATAAACAAAGTGTAATCGTTGAGAAGTAATTTGCTCAAGTTTTGCCAAAGCAGTGTTTACATGGGAATAACTTTCCACAAAATATTGTTTTTCGAGCTCATGGGATTAGCAACAGCTGTTAGGAATGTATGAATGTACGCCATATATTCTTTCTTAAGAAACGAGCATTCGCTACGGTTTAACCTTAGAACTATGTGGAACAAGGACACGATGTATAAAAATGAATCATTGCAACCCTTTTTTTCCCAGCAAGACCCTATTTACAATCGTTCGTCAATTGGAAAATTTGTAACACTGTTCCGTGGACAGGAAGAGGCTTACTGGTCTTTATACGTTTAATTTTGGAATATGGTCAATTATCTGGGACCCATAATTATAACAGGGTATTATTTATGTAACTGAAAAAATTAAAACACAGTCTTAAAGTTTTGTTTTTGGAATGATTACAAAAACTCGTACAAAATGGATATTTAAATGATTACAAAACTCGTACAAATATATATTTTGAATGCTTACGAAAAACTTGCACAAATGGATATTTTGAATAATTACCTGTGATAAATTGGATGATCATGGAAATGATGGAATATGACCCAATTCAGGTGAAAACTCCACAGAAGCTCTCAGGTATTGCTATTCATTAATCAACTATTCCCGAAATGTATATTCCAGCATATAGGTACTGAGAGTAGTCACCTTGCTCACTGGTCGTTAATTATTCATTAGGGAAACATTATTTTTGTTATGAGAGAAAATAAATATAACTCTTATAAAACCATCCTTTGGATAAGATGATATGAATCTGTGATCGAATAGATTAGTCTGGTGCCTTTTCCCTCTGCACTATGGTAGTTAGGCTGACGAACAGTGTAAGGTTTGGGTACCAGGCTATGAGTGCAGCCACCAGAGTTATATCTCTTAGTTTCATCATTCGCGCTTTGGTGTAAAAAAAAAAACATCTCCCAAGATCGGCTAATTTAGTTTCTTACCATAGTCCTGAGTCAGTTGAGTAAGTGCAATGACGTATTTTGGGTCATTTCTCTGCCAGTAGCTAAAATATTTTGTATTGTTTATGATAATTGTTCATGGTTTGACTTTCGCAAATTATTTCTTTTAACCAGCAACAGCTTATTGGGCTTGATCAAACAATATTAAATCGGATTCAATGGCCACCTAATTAAGGGTACCCAAAATGGAGACTTGACCCGACAACTTCTTATTTAGACCGATGTTATTGTTGATCATTTATCCAATACAATTCTCGTCATACCATAAGTCTCTCCTCACTTCAGTAATACATCCATAACTGTCAAGGTTGGCACGTTATCACTGACACCAATAGGTCTGACCGAATACATCAACGCCTCGCGTGAGGAATGTTAATTACATATAACATACCGAGGTTCACCCTTCGCTCTGAATGTAATGAATTCGGGTCAGCCAAATCATTGGATAATATGACCAATACCGAACTTAATTGGTTTGTCATGCCAGCCTAACCCTAAACTTTCTCTGGTCATATTATTACGGCCCAGGTAAATGGCAAATTTTTGGAGTTCAGTTTAAGAATCGCAGCATCAACATATATTGAATTTGTTACATGAGCTGGAATACGTAATAAATTGAGAACCAATTAATAGATATGGTTTCTCTACCATTTTATCAGTTGTGTCAATTGAAATGAAATAGATAACTTGTTTTTCTTGGTGTACGTAACTTTGGAATTATCCACGAATTCAAACAACAAAAACAACTAATCATTTGCACAAGTAATGCCTTCAAACTTTTTTTTCATTTGCGCTATCTCCAAAGTATGATTTAAGTGTCAGCATTAGTATCTGCTCATTTCCGCTATCTCCAAAGTATGATTTAAGTGTCAGCATTAGTAACTGCTCATTTCCGCTCCAGGACCTATTCATAATGATATCAACTGTAAAACAATTACCCATGTCAAGACAAAGAAAGTACTCTTGCATCACACGAACGAAAGATGATAATAGTGCAAAGAAAAGATGACTTCTTCGATAAAAAATAAGAGAATCTCTCTATTTACGGGAATCATAAAACAATTTAGACAGTATGATTATAGGATTGGAGTTTTATCTGACCATGTGCAAGACTCCATTTTTTACGTACGGAAAATTGATCGAAACGTCTTTTAATATAAGAGACAATGGACAAATAACAGCTTGTTGAAGGCGTTTATGACTGTCGTAGGCGCTTTTTGAAATAATGTTTGTTCCCTCTGTTCGTTAAAGGCACTAACCTGGAAAATGAAAGATGAGATAGGTGTGGCTTCGTCTTTGCAAGTTTGCTTACTAATGTCTAGCCGAATTATATATTTCATACGTCTATTTACGGTCTATTGATGAGCAAATATACATTTTATACGTCTATTTCTAGTCTATTGATTAGCAATTATACAATTCGTGCGTCTATTTCTAGTCTGTTTATTAGCAATATGGTAGGATCAAAAGTAATATTGTTCAAAATACATTTTTAGAATACAGATGATGTATGTTCTGACCACATGCAAATTATCGAATAAAGATTGCAGCATCAGTAAAAGAGGGACTGACTAATTAGAGCTCAGTGCCAGCCCATGACAGTGAGAGATAGCTCTGAAGATGGCTTTTGTAATGACCTCCATTTTGCTAACGAAAAGTTTTGTTGGCACTGAAGAATACTGGATGATAACTTCTTTTTCAATTTCTAAATTTTACTATCTGAAAGCTCGACAAAAATGCATCGTTTTTAATTGTCAATTACCCCTGAAAAATAAATCTGAATGCTCAACGGAATGACTGTGTGGTAAACTGTTTATTCAATGCGCATTCTGTGCTTCTTTACAAATCAGACTTCTGTGTTGAGCTATTACTTAGATATTTAACAAACTGTGTGCATAACAATGTGAATCTCTAATTATTTATCTAGTTTTTCAATGTTTTGCTACTTTAAAATATCATCAGGCTACAAATCACTGATGCATGAAATAGCTAGCAAACCGCTAAAGACACAGAATCTTAGGATGCAGTCTTTCATTCATCGTGCATGAATGTAGATTATTTTCGTTTTTCCACAATAATTGAATGTATTCAACCATAATGAACTATTTCTTGAGTAAGAACCTACCATCGCACATGGAGTGAATATCGCGGTATCTAAACGTAACGAGCATAAACATTTGCTATACAAGACATTGGCATCCTATCAGCTCATGTGATGAACCGCTTGTTTTGTAAAAGGAACGTCCTTAGTTCCCTTGTTCACGATGTTATGAGTTCGTTACCTCACTCGACGTGTTAGTTGTTTTGAATGGCTCATTTCCTCGATTCTATTGCAGTTTTAGTGGTATATGACAGTTGGTAACAAAATGTGTCATTCTTTGCTGGGTTGGTACACTTAACCTGGTCCGTTCTGATGGAAGAGAAATTTCAGACACGCCAGGAATGTCAAGAATTGTGGTTTTAGTTTTGCCTCGCTTACCCAGGCTGTTCAAAGAATCAATTGTGTGTCCAAGACATTTACTACCATTTACATATATACAAGCTAAATAGTTTCTTTATACACTTTTTAAATAATATTGACTTTTGATTATGCTTTGGTATATTATTTTTTGTGTGTTTGTTTATTGTTTTAATATTTAATTTAAAAGCTGAATCAGGGATATGGAAGAACCTATATGTGGATCTACGCAATTGCAAGAACCTATATGTGGATCTACGCAATTCCAAGAACCTATATGTGGATCTACGCAATTGCAAAAACCTATATGTGGATCTACGCAATTGCAAGAACCTATATATGGCTCTACGCAATTGCAAAAACCTATATGTGGATCTACGCAATAGCAAAAACCTATATATGGATCTAAGCAATTGCAAGAACCTATATATGGATCTACGCAATTGCAAAAACCTATATGTGGATCGACGCAATTGCAAGAACCTATATATGGATCTAAGCAATTGCAAGAACCTATATATGGATCTAAGCAATTGCAAGAGCCTATATATGGATCTACGCAATTGCAAGAACCTATATGTGGATCTACGCAATTGCAAAAACCTATATGTGGATCTACGCAATTGCAAGAACCTATATGTGGATCTACGCAATTCCAAGAACCTATATGTGGATCTACGCAATTGCAAAAACCTATATATGGATCTACGCAATTGCAAGAACCTATATATGCATCTACGCAATTGCAAAAACCTATACGTGGATCTACGCAATTGCAAGAACCTGTATGTGGATCTACGCAATTGCAAGAACATATATGTGGATCTACGCAATTGCAAGAACCTATATATGGATCTACGCAATTGCAAAACCTATATATATGGATCTGCGCGAATCAGTGTACGAATGGCTATTTTTTCTATTACAATCTAGTGCTGGTTTTCAAAAAATGTGGTTGTTAGCGATGCTTTTATTGATCTTGATGTTGTTCTTGTTGTAGGCAATGATTGTATTGGTCTTGATATTGTTCTTGTTGTTGGCAATATAATGTACTAATATATGTTGCATTTTTTCACCTAACCTAGCCTGGCAGCAAATTTTCTGACATTCAGTATGCCCAGAATTGTGTTTCCTGTTGGAGTATTACTTACTATCAGAAAAATAATTGTAAAGAATATATTTTTGTCAATTTCAGGCATTTCCGGTGGAGACAAAAACATCTTGAAACTGGGACGATGTATCCTATCCAGTGGATTCAGCATAATTGTCACCCACAAATCACTTTAAATTAGCAACTTTTCTATCGATATATATATATATATATATATATATATATATATATATATATATATATATATATATATATATATATATATATATATATATATATATATATAACATATTATCTCGAAACCTTGATAAAAATGCATTTCCTTTGTTGGCTTCAGAGTTTAAAAGTAACAAATGCAATATAGGATTACAAAATGAAGGCTTATTGATATTTGTTAAACAATCGCCTACCGCACAGTTTGGTTATATTCTGAATCAATATGTGACAGATGTTTACAATCATAGACGAACGAAGATCTGATGTGGTAAAGAATGATGTTATTGCAATGAACATAATTTCAAACTCATTCACAGCATTAATCGTAAAAACTAGCTTTTGGTTATCGGAATAGCTTAAACAAGAAATTCCGTTTAGGGATAGTAAACTTTGTCTGGTAAGAGAGGATGTACAGCATATAGTCGCGTATAACCTGCATCCAAATACAAACAACATAGACCCTGATATGCCGTTGCATAATGCGCCGGCAGATCAGGGTCTATGTCGTTTGTTCTACTGATTAGTCCTTACAAACTGCATTGACCTAGATCTGCCGGCGCATCATGCGACGGCAGATCCGGGTCTTTGCAGTTTGCAGTTGGTATTGGATTATACGCGAGTATACGGTAAATTAAATTGTGTCATTTTGGACACGAGACATACCGTTATTGACTGAGAGGATGGACACGTGATGGAATGTTTTACTTACCACAATGTATTACTGAATAAGTAATATTTTAATGGCAACAATGAGAGAGAACAAAATGGAGGAATCTGTATAAGAGTGGATAGGAGCGATTTCTCTTTGTATGACATCAAAGCTGAAAGTGTATTGAGAGCTCTCAATTACTACAAAGTATTACTGAATGCTTTGAATTGATTTATTCTTGTGGGCATATATTTTCGTGGTTTTGATAAAAAATTGTGAGTTGGGCCTTTAATTCCATAGTTTGTACCAGCCATAAAATACACGAAAATCGATACCCCACGAAAAACGTAAATTCTAAGTAATTGCTATTTCAATCTTAATGATGAGAGATATAATATTTCGGAACAAAGGGGAAGGAGATGGGGAAAATCGTTGTATGAATGGCACCAAAACACTAAAAGTGTGTTTACAAAATAGCAGACATGAGATTATATGTACTAAATATAACATTTTTTTTACAGAAAAGAGGGAGGGAAATGTTAAGGCAAGTTTTGTCTTTAACATTTGAAAATAGACGAAAAACAATGGATGCCATGATCAGGAAAGTCGTAATTTTGTACAAACCTAATACAGATCTTTCAGAGATTTGCTTGGACAATGAGTGGCGCAGGTTACTGTAAGTCCCTATCAACTGTATGAGATTATTAAATAATCATGAAAAAAACATGTTTTTAAAAATTGTGTTAATGAAGATGAAATAAAATGTTTAAAGCTACATTTTCGATATACCGCAATGTAAGTTGGTCTTCAACAGCACCATAGGTAAAGAATACAAATGAAGACGAGCTTTTTAATAATAATATTCAAAAAGACAAGTAAATATTATGAGAAGATTTCGTCACTGATAAAAACAGTAGGCATTGCTCCTACTCATCAGTTAAACTTGTGATGATCAATAACATAATTTATATTCAGCGAGTGGCTAAGGCCCTCAGAGAATGAGTTGAAAAGGCTATAAGGGCATTGGTCTAGCCACTCATTTGAACTATCAGTATCATCAACAACATGTGGGACAACATTTTTACACTTGCTAGTTAGTATATTCTAATAAGTGGGTCGCTCTGCAGCAAAAACCAATAAAGATAGAGACGATAAAATGGATATGTATTGGCAGAGAATCGTGTGCTGTAGATCTCAGGTAAAAATGCAGGTCCAAGGTCACACATTCCTGTTTTTGCATGTAACCACTGGACCGGTTCATTATTTTGAATAGACAGAGTACACTTTTTTTCTGCAGATACTCATTTCAGTTTTCGTAAAGACCAGTGACATAATATTTGACACTCATTACAATCTCGATGCCTGATGGTTTTTACGGAACCTAATGTGAAGGCGTTTGACATTCATTTAAAGGTAAAAGGCTTCATGAGAATCAGTTTGATTATATATATGAAATTCCATTTCATACATAGATTAATATTTGTGGTGCTCAAATATATTTTCAGACTTTACAGGTAATCTTTACACTTCTTATTTTCAATGCCATGTTTATCGGCTCTTCCGTTATATATATTTTTGTTACACGCAAATATAATACAGTTTGCAAAAAAAATTTGCTTTATTATTTGTACCAATTCTGCCTATCTGCCATTGAATATAACTGCAATTACTGGTAATGGAAAGACGTTGCAACGATACCATCTAGAAAACACGGAAACAAATTTAACAAAATGTGACTGACAGAATCGATGCATCAAGAACTTTCAAAATCTTTACGTGTTATACTGTTGTAGTATCAAATGTGACAGCCATTACAAAAATATATTAACAAAAAAAAACACAACCAACCAAACAACCTAGGAATACAAATTTTTTAATTTTAACCAGATTTGATGGGTATCAATTAGCTTGAGATCGTTCAATCAGGATTACCTGACCAATAGCTTTTACACTCAGATTTTAAAGCCCCCACTATTTTAAAACCACATAATCATGTAAAACGTTTGTGTAATCGGCTCCACTACCTTGGTGTGGAATAAACGACTGCCATTTTTTTTTTTTTAAGGATGTCAGATAATATACACATCCTCTTTCAGCAGATCTTTTTATTGCTCTGTTATGGCCCCGCACGTGCTGTTAATTTGCTATTATTTCTCCCTCGTGATAGGCAAACAAGATAGCGTGCGTGTTTATGGGGTAAAAGAATGGAGATCGCATCTTACATCATCGCGTGCCCTTCAACGCTTCACAGAGTCAAAAATCTCTACGGATCATTATCCGTCTATGATCCAGTATTTACAGACGCATTTGTTTAATATAACAATAAACTTTTCAAACTTTCTTGACTTAAGATTCATCCATAGCGTTCGCAGACTTCCAAGATCAGAGAGACGACGTCACTAGCTAAAAGTGTGCTTACATTTCCATTCCAGATGTACCTTTCTTTAATTCCCCTTGGTCAAAACTTGACTGCTTGTAAAGTCGATAAGCTCCGTGCATAGAAAGCACATCATTTTAGTTTCAAAATTTTTTTTCTTATAAATTAACTGTTAAAATCAATTATCAGTTCATCGATACAAGTTTTTTATTTCTTCAACCCGATATGTTGGTAAACAGAACTTGAACTTGCTGGCGTATGGATGAGGTGGAACAGGGGCGGGGCTTATTACCTGTAGTAATTGATTGACGCTTCAGTCACGAGCCACATAACCCTGTTTTCCTTCATCCCAGCGGTACGTACAGATGTGATGGCCTTGGAAAACGGCATTTATTGCATTCTTCAGTAAGTAAGCGCCCGTGAGACCAGTGGTACGAAGAGTGCATACACTTACAAATAAAACAGAACCTAAACCAGAATGCTACATACATCCCAAACTAAACGTTGCCTAATGTGTCAGGAAGTAGGATCATAAACTAAACTTATTATTAAATTTAATTTTTTTCATGCGAAGGTGAAAATGCAGAAATCTTCTAGCGTGAACGTGATGGATAGTTCGGATCTAAACGCTCACCTTTTTTGAAATTAATGAGAAATGTATATACCTTTTGATTTCTTTTAAGTTAGGTCAAACTTTCGGCTATGTGATTAAGATCCCATTCGACTTATGCTGCCTTTATTCTGGTGTGAGGAGAAATGGTACACTACCTTGAATATGGCTGAGAAATAAAAAGCCTTGTATATTTTGTAAAAGCATATCTTAATAAGATACGCATACGAGTATTTTGACATTTGCAGAAGAGTAAGTAAGTATTTTCTGTATTCGATGTAGTATCAGTCAAAAAGAGTAAGTATTTTCTATATTCGCTCTAGTTTCAGTCAAAAAGAGTAAGTATTTTCTATATTCGCTGTAGTTTCAGTCGAAAAGAGAAAGTATTTTCTATATTCGTTGTAGTATCAGTAAAAAAGAGTAAGTATTTTCTGCTGTAGCATTCGCTGTATATATATATATATATATATATATATATATATATATATATATATATATATATATATATATATATACTAGTATACTAGATAAGTTTCTATATTTGAAAGTCTACAGCGGTTTATAATTATTTTTTTAAGTCTCTTAAGTTTTTTTCTTCTCGAAATAAATAGAATCTTCGGTTTGTCTCGAAATAAATAGAATCTTCGGTTTGTCTCGAAATAAATAGAATCTTTGGTTTATCTCGTAATACATGTAATCTTATGTTTGTGTCCATATCGCATGAAATTTGTGACACAAGTTGAATAATTTCTTATTTTCTTCGAGCACAGGCGATCAAAATATTTCAATTATTCGACGAATAATATCCAGTAGGCCTACACATCTACAAATGATTAAAATCGTCGTCCTACTGAGAACTAGCAGACTTGCAGGTCTTACTGAATGCAAACTTTCTCTCGGTGTACACGGGATCACGGATTTAATTGTGGTGTGCCAAAGTATTTATTTCCTTCTTGTAAAGGATATTAACCGCTCTAACAGTGTGAAGTGCTTGGAGGTGAAATTCCCCTATCGCAGAAGATATGACCGCAGTTAAGATAATGGAAAAACGATGTCAAATTTGTTAGTTTTTGTGTTAATACAAAACGTGTGCATGTCTCCCCCGAGGAAAATTGTTAATTGAGCGTGGATTAAATTACACGAATTTATCAATACACGTTTTCTGTTGTAAAATCTTCTTAACGCGGATATGCAATGAAAATTCTGCAGATATCTTCTATAACTTGGGTACTATCGATTCAATTTTTTTGTTTATCAACATCGCATCGAAGTGTTTTGTGAAAAGTACACAAAAGCATTTTAGCTTTGGAATAAAGTCAGGAAAAATATTATGTTAATCGGACCACTTTAAACATTATTGATAAAAATGATTTTAAGGTATATTGATAACCGAACATGGTCAGTAGACGAGTTAGTAATTTTAGCAAGAAGTATTTAAAACAAAGTAGATGAATATCATAACATATGCATTTACCTTACAAATCGGAACTGTATTTTACCGATCAAATCAAAAGTCACGAGAATCATTTTAAACAACAACAAAACACACAAAAAAACTGCTTTTTCAGGAATGGTCCAATGCTCCTGTAAACCTCCTAAAAAGTAACTATCACTTGCAACGAGAGGCTTCAATGTCAAATCTTAAACACTTTAAAGTAAAACAATCGTCCTGCCCTGCCAGCATCATAGATCTAATGTATGGACCATAAGAATAGTACAAGTTATATCGTCATCAGTACCGATGCTGACGGAACTGAGGAGGCTTCGTACAATGCCGTAGGTTGGTTGGCTTTGTCAACGTCTACGAACACTGTATATACTCGCTTATAAGTCGAGTCCAGCTACAAAACAACATAGAACCTGATCCACCGTCTCATAATGCGCCGGCCGATCAGGGTCTATGTTGTTTGTTCTACCGATTACTCCTAGCAAACTGCATATACCCAGATTTGCCGGCACATTATGCGATGGCAGATATCTTTCTGTGTAGTTTGCAGTTGGACTTGAATGATAAGCTAATATAACGGTATGTGCACATGCATCACGAGTTTCGTTCGACATTAAGTCATAGTTGAAGTGCAAGTGATGGAAACAAGCGGATCTTTTGCTCATAAGCTGTGAATTATTAGCTTGAAGGATATGTATAACTTATGTTCCGAGGCCGGCCAGATACTTGCGCATCTTTCTCCTCAGAATGCGGTAAATTCAAAGTTATAAATTGAGCCAAAAAATTTCGTAACAAATCTTGAATACATCTGTCTGCCTTCATCTCATTTTTCTACGTGAATCACAGTTAAAATTGCATTTTGATGTTATGAATATGAAAATCTGGTGTCATTTTTTTCTTGTAATTAATATCGCTCCCAGGATGAAAAGCAGCAAACTTGAAAAGCAATAAAGGCGAACTCGTGAAAAGAGGAGCAAATGAGGCCTAATCAACACTGAATATCTGTCTGACTGGTTATTAATTATAGTATAATCTATCAACGAAACGCAGAATTGACCCACATTCAACTAGCAAATATATAGTGTTTTATGCGAGAAAATAGCGAATTGGGTGAATCGTGTATGCATACTTTCTCAAATTCTTGATGTCATGGAAACACCACGTGACGGTTTGTGCATACACTTTGCAGATTATGATTGTGGAGAACTGTCTGAAATAGCTGGAACTACTTCATGACGTCAGATGAATAACCCCCACCCATCCCAATTCTCAAACCCCCCACCCGTCCCAATTCTCAAAAAGTCAGCATTAGTTTTAGACTCGAAACAAATGTATTATTCCAAAATTCCATTTTGGGCTTTATATACAATAAAACCAGAAGGAAATAACGCCTTATATAGACTGTAATAACCCGTATAAGCTGTGACGTATAAGCCGTGACGCGAAATTGTGTGTAAACAACCATAAGTATTTGGCGCGAGATACAAAATGTCTATAGAAACTGGGAAGACAGCTTGGGTAGCTGACTAAGAAAGGCAATCTTGAGAAATATTCAAGCTGGATTAAAACAGTAGCTGTCTGGAAGTAAAGATGGATGTTTAGGCTAATCACGTGTTTAACAGTTTGCTTCCTAAACAGTTGGTAAGCCGTAGAAATTTCCTACCATAATACTGCTGTCAAATTTCGAACTAATCTGTACCTGATTGATACGCATCACGCTCTGTCTTGGAAATGGACAGTAACAGCCAAATAATTAAAAGTAATTTCCAAGACAGTGGAAACTCAGTTTTATTAGGTAGTTGATTAACAAGATTTCTAACTTTCTTGTCCATTTTTTTTTAATTGAGGTGTCAAATGATCGGAGCAAAGGAATTTAAAGGTTAAGTGTTTGAAGAAAAGAATTCAGCATTTGTAAATAAGACTGCAGTTAACTATGACAGTTTTAGATGTCTTATCCTTTTATATCCTTAAACAACACCATGAAATTATACAGTCAAGGAATTTGTAAAATTACTATTTAGAAGAAGAAAAACAAATCTGTTGGATTTTATGTATTTTGTCCCCTTTTCACCAGAATTGGATTCGATCTATTGCCAACTGAATTGTATCAAACTTCACCTTTGCCTTCCAGGATGACCTATGGCGCAATTGTCTGTTGTGTGTTTTTGTTCTGTGATCTCAGAATTGATTCATGTTAAATTTGTAGTTCGCATGTGTTTGTAACCTTCATTATTATGACAAGAAACGGATTTAAGTTCAGAATTTAGCAAAACATCTGAACAGAATAAATATGCTAAACCATATTTCCGGTCACAAGCGCCAAAACTCATCTCTGCTATATTGGCGATCACCTGAAACACATAATTCATGCATATTCTAAATTCTTGTTTGAATGTGTTCGAAACCCTCGATAAATCCTTGCCAACGCGTTCGAAACTCTCGATAACTCCTTGCCAACAGTCGTGACTTTGTGTGTATCATTCTTAAGCCTGCGGATCAAGACAGAATACTGCAGAGCTTTCTTTTCAATAAACAAACGATGCAAAATACAGGTCCAAGATAAACGCATAACGGTCATTTGGGGTCATAATTTACAAGTGCTACAGGTACCATAACGGTCATTTGGGGTCAAAATTTACAAGTGCTACAGGTACCACTCATTTAAATTCAATAGCATATAAATTGTATAATATCTATTGCTAAAGTCCATGATCTTCCCATTTGTACAACCCAAGCATTTGTTCCGCATACAAATACGTAAGAATTAATTTAAAACTATTCCAAATTTAGCACAGAATTAAATTTATCTATATTTCTCTTCGAGGTTGTGACAGTGAAGAAGAATGTTTTTTTAGGATCTGGAGGAAAGCATAGTCCCCGAAGAATATAATTTGTCGATGACGGACCATCCGATTTCACCATGGCGTCAAAAGGGATCAAACACGTTGGCTTAGAAATGTAAAGGTAGCGTTTTTCTCATCGTGCTATCCGAAACGCAGTGTTACGAATCAATACTTTATATGAGAATATATTTTTGACAACTCATTCCATTTGGACTTGTTTTATACTTTAGCAGCCCTATGCTGTTGATGGTGACCAACAAGGTATTTTCAGGCATCCGTCTGGAGTTTGAAAACGGACATATCTTCCTCTCTTGTTACATTTATATATACATCCAATCCTGCCAACGTCAAAATCCCATATAGTGAATGCATATTTCGTTTTTTAATGGAAATTAACCAGTTAAAAAGTGTCAAATCCACACAAAATGAAAAGTAAAAGACTCAGACTATCATGTATGTATGTATGTATGTATGTATGTATGTATGTATATATATACATATATATATATATATATATATATATATATATATATATATATATATATATCGATATCTATCTCATCATGTAAGCCTGATTTATCTTCTCCCGTATCTCAGTCAGATCACACGCTAAATAGCAACTAATACACATAAATATATACGTCTTAAAGCAACTAATACACACACACAGACACACACACACACACACATATATATATATATATATATATATATATATATATATATATATATATATATATATTATGGAACAGATTCTTAAAAGTATAGGTGGCAGGGGACAGTTTCGTCAATTGTCCCCTGTTGTATGTCTTAATTTAAAGCATTGATGTGACTTTGTGAGCTATTATTGTTTAATAGTTAAAGATATGGATACATTGGTCAATTAGGTGTTTCGGCCTTGTGTTGTTCTTCAGATTGATGTGAGGCATGTACACCTCCCTTTGTCAGTTCACAGTATGTAAACAGTCAAATACCAATAGTCCGCTAGGAAGCAGAGCTAGCCATTAATAACAGTAGACACGTGGGTTCAAGGCAAGTAGAATATCACAAAAACTGCCTGGATGGCAACTATTTTTGAATTGCATCAAGCTGCACAATGTGTTTCAAAATTATCACCTAGAGAAAGAGCTTGCGTTTGCACTGTGAGCTACACTTTATGTCAAAAATGGCCTTCGGACATGAAAAATGCAGGTATAAATTGGGGTTTGGTGTGCATAAATGTTTGTGCTGTGAACTTCCGTTGACTTGTCAGGTCAAGTGAATGATATTCTTATATTTTGTTGTATTATAGCTATCCAAAAATATGGACTTTTTTTTACCTCACTTGTGTATTTTTCTTTTAATGAATTTTTGTATTGGCCAGGTGGGGTGGACGCAGCATTAAATTTGTGCATAAGAACTGTCCTTTGCACCCATAGTTTGAAACATGTTCTACAAAAGGGACACGACTCCGATGACTTTTGGACAGAGCGTGTACTCAGATTTGTTGTTTCCAAGCTTTTGTCATAGAGAAATTGTTGCGACACATACTTTAAAAAATTATTACAGACTTCGGCGGTATTTCTCTAAAAAAGTACATGCAAAGTTTTTCTTTACATATAAACATTTCGTGGTTTGCTCCCTAGTAGGATAATGACAGCTTTCAAACAGAGCATGCAGGACATTAGTAACAAGTGCTAAGTTTCCTAAGCAAACTGCAATGCTGCAGAAATGATGTACAATGGTGCGATATAAAGCATCTTGTAAAATCATCAGTGAGGAAAAAGAATTCTCATCAGAGAGAAATATTATGCAACTAGCTCTAGCTTCAAGAATTAGGGTTCCGATATTGAGCAATACTTTCTCTCTCTCTCTCTCTCTCTCTCTCTCTCTCTCTCTCTCTCTCTCTCTCTCTCTCTCTCTCTTGTTGAGTTTTTAATTCCAGGACCTGTTGTTTATTCCTGACATTTGTTGTCACTGTATAAATCGTCTCCTCATATTCAAATGACAAAATGTTTCAGGATGTTTTTCTTTTTTCTTTTGGTTTTGACAGGATCACCGCCGTTACTTGCGTTTAAGTCAGATGCAACTACAAACTGCATAGACCCAGATCTGCCGTCGCATAATGCGCATGCTGATCTGAATCTATGCAGTTTGTTAGGACTAATCAATGGAACAAACAGCATAGACCATGATCTGCCGTCGACCAAACATATACGCGAGTAAACACGGTAGTAATAGTTTCTTGTTATAATGAGTATCAGATTTAAGAATTTAAAGAATCTTTCATGTTAAGCTATTGATGCTGTCATACGGATGAAAGTTAAAACAAATGAATCTTTTTGCGCCTTAATATAAAAATCTTGGTTATTTTCTACGCCGAACAGAAGGGAAATACTATATTCTCGATGATTGCTTCTTATAGTCATGCAAAAAGCAAGATTCACGACAAGGAAAATCTAACTTCGAAAATTAGAATACTTCAAGTGCCAGCTGAAATCCGAGTACATTAGTCCTCAGGAAAATTAAAGGATATGAACCTGAAGGGTTTAAATAAGAAGAAATAAAAATGAAAATAAGTCTCTCTTTTATGATCTATTATTGTGATATAATGTCCTACAAGAAGCATATGGGCAGATGCTTTTCTAGATGATGATAATTGCTTCGGTCATCTTACAATTAGAAAAAAATCTTGTTAAACATCATATATCAGTTTATGAGGCCGAGATATTTCCTCTAGTTACACTAGCAAGATATTTCCCTTAGTTACACTAGCAAGATATTTCCCCTAGTTACACTAGCAAGATATTTCCCTTAGTTACACTAGCAAGATATTTCCCTTAGTTACACTAGCAAGATATTTCCCTTAGTTACACTAGCAAGATATTTCCCTTAGTTACACTAGCAAGATATTTCCCCTTAGCTACACTAGCAAGATATTTCCCCTTAGTTACACTAGCAAGATACTTCCCTTAGTTACACTAGCAATATATTTCCCCTAGTTACACTAGCAAGATATTTCCCCTAGTTACACTAGCAAGATATTTCCCCTAGTTACACTAGCAAGATATTTCTTCTAGTAACACTAGCAAGATATTTCCCTTAGTTACACTAGCAAGATATTTCCCTTAGTTACACTAGCAAGATATTTCCCCTAGTTACACTAGCAAGATATTTCTTCTAGTTACACTAGCAAGATATTTCCCCTAGTTACACTAGCAAGATATTTCCCTTAGTTACACTAGCAAGATATTTCCCTTAGTTACACTAGCAAGATATTTCCCTTCGATACACTAGCAATATATTTCTTCTAGTTACACTAGCAAGATATATCCCTTAGTTACACTAGCAAGATATTTCCCTTAGTTACACTAGCAAGATATTTCCCTTAGTTACACTAGCAAGATATTTCCCTTAGTTACACTAGCAAGATATTTTCCCTAGTTACACTAGCAAGATATTTCCCTTAGTTACACCAGCAAGATATTTCTTCTAGTTACACTAGCAAGATATTTCCCTTAGTTACACTAGCAAGATATTTCCCTTAGTTACACTAGCAAGATATTTCCCTTAGTTACACTAGCAAGATGTTTCCCTTAGTTACACTAGCAAGATATTTCCCCTTAGTTACACTAGCAAGATATTTCCCTTAGTTACACTAGCAAGATATTTCCCCTAGTTACACTAGGAAGATATTTCCCCTAGTTACACTAGCAAAAAACTAATACTTTTGGAAAGTTCCCGAATAAAGATTTAAGGTTAAAGCGGCTAAACTACATTTGCAATAATCATCTTTCTTTGTTTTGTATTTTTTTTATAGAGTTACTTTGTTACCATATTTTTTTTAAAGAATTACTTCGTTACCATACAACATGAGCAGCTATTACTATGTCTTAATAATCCTGCAATGTTTGATATCCTTCAACCTTCACCTTCACTCTCCCCTCCCATATGATGCATATAGCGTCTTTGGTCCGTCTGCTGCAAGATTCACTTTCTTACTGTGCAACAGTGCAGTTACGGCTACGACAATGTATTGATATTAATATTGACCTAAAGTATATAGCCCCACCCATGTGGCACTCAAAGAATTTCCCATCCTTGCAGCCAGTACGTATGTGATTGATATGCATGCCTCCTGTGATCATACGTGAGCATTTCTTGATAGGTTTCGATATTAATAAGGAATAAATGGGGGGGGGGGGGGAGGGGGCGGTGGCTCAAGTTATTACAAACCTAAAAGATGGTGAGAAAATATAGCAGATTGAAAATTACATATTGCACCATTTTTTTTTCTTTCTTTCTGATCCGGAGTCGGTACTTTTCAATCTTTGATCGTTATCAGACACACTTTTTAACCTTTGTAACCGTTATTGTCATGTGGGTAGAGATGTCAGTAATAAATATAAATAAATAAATAAATAAACTTCAATTGTATTTGTACGCGTCAAAGGCATACTAAACTGAATCAATATTTCAATGTTTTAATTTTGGATTATGATAATTTTAATTTTTATGCTGTAAAAAGTTGTAAAATCAATCTGAAAACAATCGTCGTCATTGTGGTAAATTTATGACTCTAATATAAATAAGCTTTATAATCAACAAGACCGTGGATAAAAAATACTAACCTAGATCAAAAACAATGCACTTTGGTCTCGGCTCCTCTTTGATCTCGTCAGTGTCTCCTTCCGATGTCGTCTCGGCAGTTTCCGGTGTCACCGACCGTTCCTCCGATGTCGCCGATCTACCATCGGATGTCCCCGGCGTGTCACCGGTGTCCGAAGTCTCATATAAGTCCGAGAGCTGATCTCTCTCTTCTTCATCATAGGCGGCCATCATAGTTTCCGAAATTCCAATAAGCAATTTCACTAACGTCTCTTACAACTCCAACGAATGAATGAATGAAACTTCACAACTGATTGAAATACCAAGAAGAGGCCAAAACCAAATGCATTGGGGGACGTAGCCAATAGAAAACGCTCTCCGAATTTTGAAGTGCCGGGATTTTGTAATTGAGATACTTATTGCGATGGCAGAATATGATTACAACCGAGAGCATCTGTTTGGTCGACGGATAAGGCGTAGATGAGCAGAAAACTGATTATGTACTTTTTCTCGAGCGATCCACACGCCTTTTACCTTTTTTTTTTTTCTTTTGCACTTTCTGATGGCACCTGAATCGCGGAGAGCGAAGAATCTGCGCATGGCTCTATTTTCCTACATTGCTAGGTGAATTATTTGGGAGATAGTGTTTTAGTCGCTTACTTAAGTGTGAGGGAGATAGCTCAGCTGGTCCCTCTGTGAATGATATTCACAATTATACTGAGGTTCTCCTGTTTGGCGTTCAGCATTTTGTCTTCTCAGATATGTACAAAAACCACTTTAAATCAATACTGCTCATATAGTAAGAATCATTTTGTGTTACGCAGCAGTTTTTATCGTGTAGGGTTTGAACACCAAAATAATGATAGTGTTGGAGTGATAAACCCCTTCCCCCTCCCATGCCTCCCCCCCCCAAATAAAATGGTTAAAAATGGTCGATAAGCTCTATGCTACGATGTATTCATATATATTTATGAAATTCCCAGTCGAATAAAGTGCAATAGACAGAGATTGCAGAGATACAATCGATCCTTTATATATATTACATGCAGGTGTGTACCTTTCTTCTACTTCAAGAAACTTTCAATGAAAAGCATTTAAGATTAGAGTGGTTTTTTGTATGAAATAATACAATGAAAAGCATTTGAGATTAGAGTGGCTTTTTGTATGAATTAACACAATGAAAACTCTCAATACGCTGCTTGATAGTTTCGCCATTCATGATTTATATTAATAGCCAGTATTATCAGGTCTCCAACATCTATGGCGGCAAGAAGGCAAGTAGTCACGCAGACAATATGAGAAACGTCCAATGGCTTGATATAGGATTTTACCGCTATTAATCAAGCGTTTGTCTAAATAATTTCACACTTTCTTGTCGTTTTATAGTCCCAAGAATTACAAGAGTTTCATGTCTTTGATGTTATAATTTAGTGCAATGAGGAAATTAGAAGTTATATTTTTGGGGTCCAAAGTAATACATCGCACTAAGTATGCACCATAACCATTCTAATATAAATTAATTAATATTTAGATGAACAATTTAATTATAAATTTACTCGTGAATAATATTGCTAATGGACTTACATAAATGAATTAGTGTTTGGAGGAACATCTTATTTTTATAAATGTAATAGTGAATACTACTGCCAATGGACTAACATAAATTAATTAGTTTTTAGAGGAACTATTTTTATGAGTAAAATCTGACACTTAAAACCGTCCTGCAAAGAGTCTTCTAAGTGTTACTCAGTATTTTAGTCTCTATGAAAAATGAACACTATATCAAGAAAAACAAATATTCAAAACCTTACGTCTTCGTTCTAAATGCGAGCTTGAATATTATTTTACTGTTTAGCCCATCTGTCAAAATTATCACTGTCATGTTACGCTATTTCCTGTTTTGCGAACTGGAACCCTGGAACACTTTTTTCATGTATTACAGTATGTCACCATATATCGATATTCATAAGAAGGAAAATGTTCCCGATACACTGCTCGATCATTTTTTTTTACATTGGAATTCAAGGCTTTTTCACATTCAACAACTTTGATTTTCCAGATTTGTCATCCTCATAATGTTCATGCGACAATTGGTTCCTGCTTCAAAAAAAAAAAAAAAAAAAAAAAACCCCAACAACAAAGTACCTTTGATCCCGTTCTTATGTTAACCACTCACGCTTTGTTTTCGTACTTTTTAAAGTGGCAGGTATTTTTTAAGCACACATCACAGGAACAGGAATTAAAGGTCAACTCTGACAAAAATATCAGCACATCTGTCTCATACATTGCCACAAGTGACTTGAAACTGCCTTTTAATATTATTATTGCTAACCTTGATCGTATTTTTGGATCGTTTGTACCCAACGAATATCGGTATAAAGTTCTACTAGAGAAAGAGGACTAACGCCACTTTATGTTTTTGTATAAGCATTCTTAATGACAAAATATATAATTTGTCAGTGTGTCGCACAAACTCCCCACCCCAACGCTCATACTACACAACATGTACATTATATTTCTTGGATTACCAGGTAGTATATTGATTTGCAGTAATAAGTTGTCATGGGCCTTGACCTGGGTTATTTAAGTTATTTATTTCTCTCACCGATACACCTGACACATGGTCTTTGTTTATAGTTATCGGAATGTCAGTACACTCAAAGGATAGAGGTCCTAAAAATTCAAAAACTGAGCCGACCTCGAAAGTAAGCATGCTTGAATATAAGCAGTCCAACTCCTAGCAAGCTTTGCTCTCGAAAGTAAGCCGTCTCGAAATAAGTCACCTATTTATGCGTACTGCATAACTTTTACATATATATTTACGAGCAGAGAGGAAAACTTAAGTTTTCATAGAAGAAACACAGACATTCGAATTCATCTAATTGTAAAATCACGTGTCACAAAATTAATATATTCTCCATGGGCGTCCACCCCCATTGTACTCCCCCCTCCCCTCCTTCCGCGGACGCCAATGATAATCTCCACGGATGATGCATTGAAAAGTCTGGATTAAAAAATGTGTCCACATTCTTCTAAGATATGTTAGTAATTCGATATGCACAGAAACCATTTTCCCATCGTCTATCGATAGTTTTACTGGGAAAAAAAATCGCTAAGGAACAACATAATTCGTGGAATGATTACGTAACTGTAATACATCGAAACTTGGTCGGATCATTCAAAATAGGTATCTTATTCTTTGACACCTATTTTAATATTGTTCCATCCGATTTTCGTGAAATTTAAAAATGGATCTGCTTTGTAAATTTTTTTTTTTTATTTTTATTTTTTTAAAGATATTGGTTTCATATAATTTGTCAAGCGAATGAGTAGACGGAGCTATCTTAGCGATAACGATAGTTTAGTACATTTGGGAAGATACTGTTGAAGACATTCAAAAAGAACATACGGAGCTATCTCAGCTTTGGCGATAGGTTAATACATTTGGGAGAATAATTTTGAAGATATTCCTGATGTTGACGACATCCATAAAGAATATACGGAACTATCTCAGCGCTGGCGATAATTTAATAAATTTGGGAGGATAATTTGAAGATATTCCTGATGTTGAAGACATTCATAAAAAAAACCATATGATCGTTTAATACATTTCAGAGGATAATGTTGACTACGTTTATAAGGACATAAGCTAATGCCAGTTCATTTTAATATGCTTCTGACAGTGATCAATAATCGGAACTGTTTGCGTTAGAACTGCTTACTGCTGGATCTTTGAAGATGGATATTGCATACAACATAAAGGATAAAATGGATATTGCACGCAACATAAAGGATACAAATTAAGTCATTATGCCTTGAAATCTTCCGGGTAAAGTTTCGATTCGTGTTGCCGATTGCAATATGACTCACCGTACTAATTATGACTGGTTGATAATGAAAAGCAAAAATTTTATTGAAAAGAATATTGTGAAGGCTTATACTATTTGTAACTGAAAAAAATAGAGATAATGTTCTATTGTTGCAATTTTAGTCTTTGAAAAGACTTGACTAAAGACCCCACTAAATTCTGAAAGAAGGACCTGATTCTTTAAGTGCGGAATTGGACACACATGTTGCAAACACATGTAGCTGAACAAAATGCCGCGGTCATATGGTTTTCCTCCACACATAAGCTTGCGTCAAGGATGGGTCTATACTTAGAGATATGAGTATTTAGAAATTTAAAGTTATTGAATTTTTGATAAGACGGTATAACCATAGGATTACTTTGGGAGTTGAATTAGTACTGTGAGTCCTAGACTCAGTATACATTATTATAATTGAATATGTGTGCTTTTATTTCTGCTGAAACATTTGTATACATCTGGCATTGAGGATGCCACAACATACACGTATCAGAGTTTTATCAACTCTCGACAACAGGATTCAGTTTGATATATTTTTAGTTACAGTTATCTACATTTGAAGCTATCTGTAACTCGATGCTATCAAGTTTCAGATTAACCTGCATTTTCGAATCTTCAGCATATCAAACTCATGTGGAGACTCGTGCAGGGTGAAACATTAAGCATGCAGTTGGCCCCTACCCTGATGGCATGCCTTCCCATCTCCCACTGTTTCACAGTAAAACCAGGCATAAAGCTCTTTTACTAATAGCAGACTGCCGGTCTTTTAAAAAATATAATACAAGATGGACGCAGGGCCGTACCATAAATTCAGTTAGCTTTCAGCCACGTGACAGAATTTATCTACTTAAGCTTATAAAAGGATTGAGCATTTTGACACTCAAACAATATATTTGAATATGGCTGCTGATACAAAAATTCCATATTGAATAATGCAGACGAGAAACCGCCCGTCTTTAGAAAATACAAAGGTTAGTTCCATGTCAGATTCTGCAGCTAGCCAAAATATTATTCGCTGGAACACTCTGATAACGAGTCTCTAGGGACCCGTCAAATTGTTCGCTAAAAATCGATCTTTGGAAAATATAAATCGTACAAATATATATAATACATATATTTATATTTGGACTTCAGTCTTTGTTCAATCTTGAAATGTATTTAATCTTTACCCTTCATGAACGGATTAAACAGCGTGTTAAAGGACCACCACATTTCTGTTGCCCATGTGTAATCTATGTGTAATCTATGTGTAATCTACCAAACCAGGCTCCAGTTTATAATAAGTGAGACTTAATTCAAGGTTTAAACTAGTTTATGGTGTCCATACTATTAAAAATGACTCAGCACGGTTTTCATAGACGGAGTATGGTACAAGACTCATATTTGTTGATATTTCATTTATCACTCATCCAAAATCTGCCGGAAATAGATTGTAAAGATTGTGGTTGCTCCTTCAATGACCCTAAATATATATAATTCTTGGATATCACAGTTTTTATACTGTCTGCATATTTAGAGAAGCAAACGGCAAAACTTGCAAACATGACTGAATTTGCTAGATTCTGATTGGTTTAGGGATCTATGAAATACAGGATAAACAAAACACAACCAACGGGGGTCAAATCGGCCTTTGTTTACATTCAGGAGATGAACAAACAAATATTAATGTGAATTGAGGATTTTGTGAAACAGATTTACAAGTAAGTCATTCGAGAAGTATAGACATAGCAAACAATAATGAATTACTGACCCAGAATCTGGTATGTGGCATATATCTTTTCCCGCGCTTTTCGTAAAAAGTTTGTGAACTGCGTGGCCATGTCCGTTACTACGTCCTTCGGTAAATGTGCGATTGTATATGTGAAAGCTCTCCCCTTACCCACCGATTAAGGAATTAAGGTGGAGGGACCGCGGAAGAGATAAAGAAAATTGGGAAAGGGCTTGGATGCTGCTACTGTGCTGCTAAAGTCGAGGCATGCTATGCCATGTGGATTGTGCAAAAATAAATATACAAGAACAAGGAATTCCGATTAACACAAGAACGGCAAGTATAGCGAATCGTTCGGCTACTCCGGCTTTCGATGTCTATCCAGGTAACACATATTAGTATAAGGGTAAAAAAACAATAAGATTTAGTCGAGGCATTTAAAAATATTTTGACATATGGAAGCTGCAAATCCTGAGAAATTTCAATTGATTAATTTCTTTATGATGCCATATTATTTTCTTAAATGTATATATTTTGGGATTTGATGCATATGTTGCTTATGCTACAGGAAGAAATGGATGGATATTCAAACCAACAGGCAGACTGAAATGATGAAGAAAAAAAATTTGGTGACGTCTTTCGTAGTTATCATTATGCTTGCTGCCAAGTCATTAGAATCATAAACCTAAAATCGCTGTTTTAAAATTAATAACAGATTCAAAACGTTTCTCTATTCCTTCATTGAAGGCACTTGATTTGTATTTTGGGTCTAACTTGTTTGGAGTCCTGGGAGTAATCTTACTGAGCAGTAATAAGTTGAGTCTTTTGCGGTTGAGTATGGAATTCTATATGAAAATGTGCACACAAAATTGGTCAACTGGCGCGAGCCAAAGATATACCACACTATCATTTCAATCATCTGTTCAGTGTTTTTTTTATAGTGTACTGTAATGGGATTCAATGTAAGATCTTGTAAGGGAGTCAAATATGTTCAATTTTGAAAATATTTCAAATGAAAAATTTATATAAAACTTTAAGTAAATAGTCTAGACTTGTTTCTTTTTTTTGGCGAAGTATGTATAGACCACCAGAAGATTTGTTTGATTTTTAACATCTATGTTGCCTTTCTAGAAGAAGAAATTATTTTAAAGGTATATTTCAGTTAAAATTTTGCTAATATAGATTTTGATCTGCTGAATATATCATATAAAGATCCTTTATAATTCTTAGCGGTTGTATACGTTGTCTTTAGTGGATACATATTTACATTACCTGTGAATGGAGAGAAAGAGAGAGAGAGAGAGAGAGGTCCGTCCACTTATTTGGAGGCAAATATGGAAAAATTATTGTCACACATTGAACTTCTTTATTTGCTTTGATTTTTATTGACTAACACTACCAATTTTATTTTCATAAACATCAGTTGGATATTGCGGCATATTATGATTGCAGAAAGAAGTTAATATTTTGTCTGTCTACCTCATGGAAAATATAGATATTTGACTCGATTTTGCACACAAAGGAAAATACATTTAGGAACTTTATAGCCATGCCATATGAATCATGAATCGAGTACTCCTGAGATTCAATAACATATCTTGCACTAATGTCATTTTTCGTTCTGCTAAACGTTCCAGATCTGATGAACAGATGGGCTTGTTTGAAATCCACGCTTGATACCATTGAATAAGAAAATATAGTGGGCTTAAAAATATCCTTAATATCAATAGAAATCCTGAGTTAGATACATTTTGACATAGTATTACTGTTTGCGGTCGGTTATTTGATTCTGTTAATTTTCTCTTCTCCTTCTCCTCTTTCCTTCTTTAGATTTTTCATCGTCTTCTCAACTGCATACCACATGAGCGAGATCTTAGATAGTTTGCTGATTTTTAGCGCAGATTTGATAAAACGTGTAAGATCAATTTTAATACGAAGAACGATAAAACGATCATCAGAAAATCTTGGTTTCGCCTTTGATAGCAATGTTTTGTAGAGATTAAGTTTCATACCCCTTCTGAATAATACGCCTTGTTCCAGCTTTTTAGTACAGATATCTATTGTCGTGGACACAAACAGTGCATCATGTAACTAAATGTTAAGCAAACTATGAAGAAAGGAGAAAACGGAACACTGGTCAAGTTCATTGTGTCCTCTGTATTAAGTCAACAAACTATTCAATTTAGATTTTGACTTATCGCCAGACGGCGAGATATTTATGTCATGCCACTTTTGACAGACTAATTGCTTAGGTCTGCAGCAAGGCATTATTTCACTAAAATCAAAATTTTATTACAGAGTCTGGTGTGAACTATAAGCAAGACTGTACAATTGTTTTAGATTCTAATTCAGTTGCAGAAAAAAAAAACTTTTGCGGTATGCGTTAATGTTTCTCTATGTTATCTCAGATATTCTGTATAAGGTCAAGGATAGTAAGAAGCGATCTTGCGGATACAGATTTTAAAATCTACTAAAGTAAATGCTATAATTGTGGAATTGAAAAATCAATAAACCTTATTCATTGAAGAGAATGTGTACAGGAGCTCTGGTAGTAAGTATATTAGGATAGCGCAGTCGACCTTAGGTTATTTGTTTCTAAAGTTTCCTAAACAAAAAAATGTAAACAACAAATGAGAAAATTTTAAAAGTAAGATTTTAAAATAAGTATTACATTGCATCTCCTTTGGTTAAAAGAATCTCATAAAGGGCTTGCGGGTTTTTAAAGATATTTGACATAAGATACGTATTTAAACTAAGCAAATTCCATAAAATTAACGGTGACAAGAACAGTTTATAAGGAGATAAACATCATCAGTAACTAAGAACCGCTTTATTGTTCAAAGAAGGTCACTTTCTAACAGCAGATCAAATAAATTTCCCTATCGAAATAAATAAATATAAGCTCCGCGAATCGGAAAAGGTTAAAAAGTTTGACATGAGATAGCAAATTAAAGTTGCTATGCATGAAGCAACCTAGAAAAAGACTCTAAAGAAGAACTGGTCCTTTGTGGTGATAGGTACGTGATACAATGGTAAAATAATTAAATTAATACATACAGACATACATAAATAAAAGATATCAAGTCAACGCAAACGAAGCAATCTAAGAAGTCAGAAGAATCCAGGGAGGTGCTGGTCAAATGTGGGACATGCACATAAACAGCATGTGACACCCTAGTAATACAAGTTGAAAAAAAAGAATAAATCGTAATTTACGGAGCATAAAGTCCGATCGCGGACTGTGGATAAAGGTCTGCTATAAGAATGTGTCCCCCACCTAAGAGCGGTAAATGGTGTGGCTCCGATTCATCTATCCCTAGGGGTAGAAACCCATAGACAGCGAGGTGGGCATTTTAAAAAAATGTATAAGAAAGGTCAAAGGTTAAACAGTTAAATATACATGCTAATAGTTAAATATACATTGAAAAATGTATAGCTAACAAAATACAAAATGGTAAAATATATATTGAAATATTTCTACTAAAGTAAATCAAAATGAAGATTTCTATACTCGATGAACCCATATCAAAGATGTGAAAATACGCCTTTAAACTAGAAAAAGAATTGAGGAGTAAGCACATTTTAAATAGAAATATCACTAAAAGACTTAGAGATTAATTTAGCAGAAATTTTAATGAGTATAGAATCTACTGCGGCAATATTCATGGATTGCATGAAATTTTCAATGACATTAAACTATATTTGAAGAAGAGCATCAGTAGAAAAATTCTACAATATAGCTCTATCAAAGCTCAATTAGACTTCACGATCAGACTTACAAAACGACCCACCCATGAGGGAGAGCAAGTTAGTAAGATATTTTTTACCACAGGACAAGGTATCTGAATATATTGAACAGAGGTGAAATCAGTACTGTCATTGGACATTTATTTGAAATTTTTATATGCCAATGTGGAAAATAAGCGAAAATATGAATATGATGTTCGACAAGATTGAATATTTAACATTGCACATATATAGATATAAACCGCTAAGAGGAAGGACGTACATAGATTTGCATAAATGGGTTAAGGACAAAAAACTGGTATAAACGTAAAACAAATTGTGTCTTTTTTGGTGTCGAATAGGTGTTAAACACACCAAGTGATCATACAGATAAACCATCACAACACAATTTAAATAGACATAGTCTTTGGTTTTAACCTTGTCCCGTAACAATTGAGGATATTACAAAATTGAAAATGATTTTGATATATTCATAAATTTTTAGAAATATATACTGGAAGTCGGAGACAACAGAGGTGCACTTGATAGAAACTACATTAATCATGTTAGAATAACTCAAATAGAGAGAAAAATACATGTTGACATGTTAATAATATTTCAGTAATGTGGTCCTAATGACTATAAAGATCGAAGGTACCATGTTACGCTGGAGAACAAAAATCAAAATTGATGTCATAAAGATAAACAACACAAAATTAAAAAATATTTTCTATAAAATACTTAAATTGGGTTCAGTACACCAGAATATGGAAAAGACTATGTAACAATTTAGGTAACTCGTTAGATACAATCCCTGAAGATGCTTGGTTGTAAAATTCAAAAACTATCAAGACCAATTAGAAGCGTCTGATGTTTTTTGTTGAGAGTTTGAAAGCATAATATTACAGAGTATCGCAGAAGGGCAGCACCAATGGTGGATATAGAGTGTACTCATGTTCTGCACGTGTGCCGAAAACACATTCCTGGACAATTAAAACACAAATTCAATCAGGGTTTTGTCTTTACCTTAAATAAATCAGCAAGAGATATCGACAAATAATGTCCAGAAATACAGATTGTAGTCAAGTATTTTACCATGCACTTAGCAAAACTGCAAAACTACTGTATGAAGAATTAACACAAAAAATGCAGAATCTATGGTCTTCACAGCGGAAGAGGAAAACAGTTCAATTGAAGAAATATATGTTATATATGTGAGAATAAAATAACTGAAAACAAAGTAAGAGATCATGACCATTTAACAGGCAAGTATAGAGGTCCAGCACATAAAGAATGTGATTCGAATTTTAAATATCCAAAATATAGAGAGGATATTTGCTTGAAACGAGTGAATAACGGATATATTTCATCGAGTGGATGTAACACTTTTCACCCACGAGATGAGATATATCCATTATTCACTCGGAGCAAGCACATATTCTTTTTATTTTATGCTCAAGCGTATTGTCTAGCAATTTGTATAACACACTGAAGTAGCTGCTTTCTTACTGCAACCCGCGCGATAATGTCAGCAGTTTACCGTTTATGTTCTGCTCTGTTTTGTGTATATTTGCTCATAAAATATAAGTAGTTACATAATGCTCCTTCCCAATTCAAGGTAAAACAGCAGATAATAAGAAAAGAAAAAATAATATTTACCCATTGCTCGATTTGAACCCGGTTCGCGTGGATGCGAAATAGCCATCTTAACCTTTACACCACGCAAGCGTCTTACAAAAAGTTTGAAATTTCTTAGTTATAATGTTATCAATGTCTACTGACGGCCAGTGAAAAAATATCATTTTTTTTTCACTGCAGTGAAATATCAAAATGATTTCACTCGGAAAATCCAATAGTTCACAGCCTAGCATAAAATAAATACAACTGTTCCTTTATAACGTTTCCGGTTATAATAATCACTTACTCATCACGACGTTGGTTAAAATGATTCAGATGATGAGGAAAACATCATACTGAACAACGACGAGAAATATACTTAATTCAGCCAAACTTTCATAGTGCTAGGTTCATGAAAGAAGGAAAAACAATAATAGTGGAAAGGACAATTAGGTTTGTAGATAGCTTTAAACTCAGAGATAATTGATAGGTTGTTAAATATTTGAGGAAAGACATTTACCGGTATAAATGAATAGCTTTGAAATGTGTAACGAAACAGCTATATCACCAATATAAAAGTTTAATCATCACTGAATGATTCAGACAAATCAGATGATGACTATTCTTGATAGCATGGAATATTTCAACCTTCAAACATTTGGAGATCTGCATGACAATTATGTAAAGAAAGATACTTTTTATGCTATGTGACATTTGTGACGAATTTAGGAATGTCTGTGTTTTATGGGGTACAAAAGTTGCAAACAATAACATCCACACAAATGTAGATTCCCTATAACTTTTAATCTTCACTCAAGTTTTGGCACAGGGCGACTGCTCCTTACACAAAACTAATTGGTCTTTTTACACCAGGGTGATATAATATTAAACATCTTATTTCATGAGAAAAATTACAGAATATAAACAAAGTCAAGGTTCATTAACAATATAAATGTTTGCATTCACAGTGATGACAGGTCACTGACCCAAATACTAAGCGCCAACCTGATAATTTGGATATATGTGTAGCTCTTCTAGCATTACTAGACTTGTGACTTTTTAAAGTGATATAAACTAACACTACCGTATACAATCATACCTCTTGTATTAATGATAATCAATATTTATGTAATAACTTGCAATCAAGAGTTACGTATTAGTTTGATGGCAACAACGTGTGAAAAAGTACAAAAAATACCCTGCTTACCTTTATGGTACATCTGGATTAGCACATAATGCCTTATTAAAATATCAGGATTGGAATTAGAATTTAAACAGACTATGACATGGTCCTGATGATTGAGAGTTAGAAACGCTGAAGCAAACCACGAATACTACCTGGAGAACGATGGTAGATACTACCTGGAAAACGATGGTAAAATAAATAATGATGGTGATATCCAAAACATGCCTTGAATCGTTATACTGGGCCATGAGTCAATTCATACCAGTAAAATCATTACATTAGCAACTGATGAGCATATTAAAGTGATAGAGAAACGTTGACTAAATTCTTCAGATGACTGCCATACTATTTGCATTTTAGAAGCCGATATGGAGATTCCGTTAGATTATATGGCTATTTCAAGGACTACCCGTTAGGTTCAGAACTATTATTTCCAGACGAAAATAATCAGAAGTGTATTTGGTGATTTCAGTATATTTACATGACTAATTTAAGGACTATTCGTTAGCTCCAGAGAAATTAATTCCAGACGAAAATGATTTATCAGAGTTGCGGAAGAAGATAATAACTGATGTAAGGATGCAAAATCAAATGTACCAAAAGCATTATGTACATTGAAATACAAAGAGAAATACGTCATTCACTACAGAAACTTAAAACGTTACACATAATTGGCTTAAAATTGAAAAGAATGCAAAGTGTTGTCTTAATTGATTAGCAATCGTGGTTGAAATCCTATAATGATCTGACAATAAATTTGAGACAAAGAGCAACAAATGAATTTTGTAAGAAGCCTTCTTCAAACTGATTAATAGCTGTGTTTGGTAAACAGATGGATGCTGTCAGCAAAAGAACAACAGTAAAAATATGAACAGATGAAAATACGTTTTTAGAATGCAAGAAGGATTCATAATTTGCCAGGGGAACAATTATTGACTATGTTTTTAGTATTAGTCAGTTTGAAAAACAAGAAAATGAAATTAGCAAAACCAATTTACGATGTATATAGAGGGCTAATGTTATCAAAAAGTCTGATGTATGTTGTATATACAGAGCTCGAGTTGTCGAAAAGTCTGATGTACGATGGATATACAGAGCTCGAGTTGTCGAAAAGTCTGATGTATGTTGTATATACAGAGCTCGAGTTGTCGAAAAGTCTGATGTACGATGTATATACAGAGCTCGAGTTGTCGAAAAGTCTGATGTACGATGGATATACAGAGCTCGAGTTGTCGAAAAGTCTGATGTATGTTGTATATACAGAGCTCGAGTTGTCGAAAAGTCTGATGTATGATGTATATACAGAGCTCGAGTTGTCGAAAAGTCTGATGTATGTTGTATATACAGAGCTCGAGTTGTCGAAAAGTCTTATGTACGATGTATATACAGAGCTCGAGTTGTCGAAAAGTCTTATGTACGATGTATATACAGAGCTCGAGTTGTCGAAAAGTCTGATGTACGATGGATATACAGAGCTCGAGTTGTCGAAAAGTCTGATGTATGTTGTATATACAGAGCTCGAGTTGTCGAAAAGTCTGATGTATGATGTATATACAGAGCTCGAGTTGTCGAAAAGTCTGATGTATGTTGTATATACAGAGCTCGAGTTGTCGAAAAGTCTTATGTACGATGTATATACAGAGCTCGAGTTGTCGAAAAGTCTTATGTACGATGTATATACAGAGCTAGAGTTGTCGAAAAGTCTTATGTACGATGTATATACAGAGCTAGAGTTGTCGAAAAGTCTGATGTACGATGTATATACAGAGCTCGAGTTGTCGAAAAGTCTGATGTACGATGTATATACAGAGCTAGAGTTGTCGAAAAGTCTGATGTACGATGTATATACAGAGCTAGAGTTGTCGAAAAGTCTGATGTACAATGTATATACAGAGCTAGAGTTGTCGAAAAGTCTGATGTACGATGTATATAGAGGGCTAGAGTTGTCAAAAAGTCTGATGTATGATGTATATACAGAGCTAGAGTTGTCGAAAAGTCTGATGTACGATGTATATACAGAGCTAGAGTTGTCGAAAAGTCTGATGTACAATGTATATACAGAGCTAGAGTTGTCGAAAAGTCTGATGTACGATGTATATACAGAGCTAGAGTTGTCGAAAAGTCTGATGTACGATGTATATACAGAGCTAGAGTTGTCAAAAAGTCTGATGTACGATGTATACAGAGGGCTAGAGTTGTCAAAAAGTCTGATGTATGATGTATATACAGAGCTAGAGTTATCAAAAAGTCTGATGTATGATGTATATACAGAGCTAGAGTTGTCGAAAAGTCTGATGTACGATGTATATTCAGAGCTAGAGTTGTCGAAAAGTCTGATGTACGATGTATATACAGAGCTAGTTTGTCGAAAAGTCTGATGTACGATGTATATTCAGAGCTAGAGTTGTCGAAAAGTCTGATGTACGATGTATATTCAGAACTAGAGTTGTCGAAAAGTCTGATGTACGATGGATATACAGAGCTAGAGTTGTCGAAAAGTCTGATGTACGATGTATATTCAGGGCTAGAGTTGTCGGAAAGTCTGATGTACGAATTTTACTACTAGGAGCTGAAACACAAATACGACCATATAATTAGACTATTAATGGCTATTACTAATGGCTACTACTAATTCTGTAGGCATTCATGTTGAGACAGAAAACGTTTACAATGATACAAATGCTATCATCAATTTCTATGACACTAATGACTGTCCAATTGATAACATATTTAGTTTACCAAAAATGACTTTTCAATAAGGAGCTGAATAGCGTTTGTGGGTTAAGGACAAAACTTTATTGATTCAGGACTGATAAAGATGAAGAGAAAGTTTGAAATATAGACAATATGTGAAAAAAAGAGTTTACAATTCGAGATGTTAATCACAGGGTAAATTACCAGGACATGAGTTTACTCAGAGCATACCATCAAGTCATGTATAACATCAAAATGAAAAAGTAGCACATGGTTTGTGTTTTTTGGTCGACAACATAAATACATTATCTTACGAACGCGTAAGCAACTTGTGTTGAAAAGGAGAGACCAAACTCATGAAAATTTTGTTCTTTTCTTTTCTTTGAGAATTTCTACAATTTCTACTTTCATTTTATCCAAGACCACATGGTTCTCTTCAAACATTTTCCATTGCTGTTTGTTTGTTGTTGTTTTTTTTTGCTTTTTTTTTTTGGGGGGGGGGGTGTGCTCTTTCTGTACAACAAAACAAAATAACGTGTGTTATCTCTTTGATTACAGTGTTTGACTTCTGTATAATAACCAATAGAGATATTTCAAAATGTCTACCACTAACTTGTGTTGAAAAGGAGAGACAAAACTCTTCTTTGAGAATTTCCACAATTTCTACTTTCATTTTATCCAAGACCACATGGTTCTCTTAAAACATTTTCCATTGCTGTTTGTTTTTTTTTTCTTTTTGTTTGTTTGTTTGTTTGTTTTTTTGTTGTTTTTTTTGGGGGGGTGCCCTTTCTGTAAAACAAAACAAAATAACGTGTGTTATCTCTTGATTACAGTGTTTGACTTCTGTATGATAACCAACAGAGATATTTCAAAATGACTACCACTAACTAGTGTTGAAAAGGAGAGAATAAAACTCATTAAAATGATGTTTCTTTTTTGTTTGTTTGAGAATTTCTACAATTTATACTTTTATTTTATCCAATAAAAGGGTCAATATGCAAGTCTACAAAAATGGTGTATAAGCTTGACATTTGTATTCGAATGAGATGTTCATCTTCTAACATGATTATGCATAGTGGAGTAAATAGTCAGTAAATTGTCAGTGTCAAAAACCGTAACGTCCAAAAACTTGTCCGTATTCAAATTGAAACTACATCACTTGCACTCACAATCAAATCAATATCAACTGGGTACTCCTTCCTAATACGAAATTGTAAAGCAATTTACATCCAGGTATTAGTTTAGTTTTATCCTCAAACTAATTTTTCTTATTATCAATGTTCCTTTTTAATTCATCCTTTATAAAACCCGATGCAAGACTCTTTATGCCCTTTTCCGTGGTAAATTCATTTTTCAGGGTCTCTATGCTTTTGCTAATTTCATCTTTAAGCCAATCAGTTGGGACGCACTTAATGCAAGAGTCTTTATTTATTTCAGTTTTATATGCATCTGAACCAGTTCTAAACTTTAGTTCGAAATCATTTAAATATTGTCTCATACATTTCACCTTTTTCTCTAATTCATCAATACTAACTTGTACCACAACAATGCTATTAACTATTGTCTTAGCAACATATTATTTTTTGTCTGTTATGATTGTTCAACCTTAACATGTAACTTGTTGTAAAATTCTGTAAATGTAACTTCTTTTATTACTTTGATCTTATAACTCCAATCTGCAATATATAGATTGTAAGATATATTCGTGGATCTTATCGTTCTTTCATGAACAGTTATCTCGATTTTGTTATTCTCTACCTTTTGGGATATTTCGATGATATCATTCTATGTCTGCAGACCTAACAGAATATTAATGTTAGCTGTTATCTTGTTGTTCAAGTCATCAATTTTTTTGCTAAAATCATTCATCAGACTTTTAACTTTTTAATCGTTTTGTTTCATGTCACTATTAAAATCTCTCTTTAACTGTGATTGTAAAGTGCTAGTCTTCTAGAGACGTTCTTAATTTTCTCTATATTAGTCTCCAAAAGATCTATCTCAATCTTTATCCTTTGCTCGATTGGCCATAAATATTTATGGCTGTTAGGTATCTCACCTTATCTGTCTCTTATTGTTTTGAAAGCCTTGACTGCAGTAGATAACGTTCTGAATCTCTGTGTGAACAATTTCTATTAAAAGACAACCATTTGCTCATAATTCTGAGATTTTATTAACTCTTTCAGCGCCATTCCGTCTAATTGCTATTAATTTATTGTCAACGTGTTATCTCTACGTCTTAATATCATTGAAATTATTATGATCCAATTTTTCACGTTTCTGAGTATCAATACGTCTTTGTACAAACTGTCTAGTATCTACATCAGTTACTTTAACAGGATGACCTAAATTGTAACACGATTATTGTTGAGGTTTAAGTCACTGTTAATTGTTTGACCAAGTGTGACATGTTTCTCCCCTGTTTTTGTCTAAATGTTTCAAGGAAGCCCTAAGTTGCAAAGGAGAATCACTAGGACCTGTTAAAGATATCTTTGCCCTCTTATGATTTTTATTTAACGCAGAAACATATATTGCGGGCATACCGTACAAGTCTATCACCTTTCCTTCTTCGCCTTTATGCTAATATATTCAATCTGTTCATTATACACTTCTAGAATGCTTGTAATGACCAATCGTATGATATTAAACAAAGTCACAGTGAAAAACATGTTAACAGGCAATGATCTAGTAATCACGAATAATAGCAATTAGAGTGATTTTTCGGTGCTATTGATCTGATTGGAGAAAATGTAAATACATATTTGGGTTTCAAAAATCCACAAACTGTTTCATATTCAGTAAATACCTTATGAATATCTGACTATTGAATCCTAACAATTTAGCACTGTAGTTTGTAATACGCCACTTGTAAATGAATCCTAACAATTTAGCACAGTAGTTTGTAATACGCCCCTTGTAATTGAATCCTGACAATTTAGCACTGTAGTTGGTAATATGCCCCTTGTAATTGAATTCTAACAATTTAGCACTGTAGTTTGTAATACGCCCCTTGTAATTGAATCCTAACAATTTAGCACTGTATTTGGTAATATGCCCCTTGTAATTGAATCCTAACAATTTAGCACTGTAGTTGGTAATACGCCCCTTGTAATTGAATTCTAACAATTTAGCACTGTAGTTTGTAATACGCCCCTTGTAATTGAATCCTAACAATTTAGCACTGTAGTTTGTAATACGCCCCTTGTAATTGAATCCTAACAATTTAGCACTGTATTTGGTAATATGCCCCTTGTAATTGAATCCTAACATATTAGTATTGTAGCTGGTAATATGCCCCTTGTTACTCATGGAAATTTTAACTTTTGAGTTGTTTCCAAAATTCGACGTATATACATTCTTAGTTTTCGTTTGCAAATTTGACTTTATTCATGTACATCAAAGTTAAAAAAAAAAAAAAAAATAACGTTAAGAATTAAAACAGTCCCAGTTTCGTTTAATCGTGTATATAGTAAAAATATTGTTTTTCAGTTTATCGTTAATAGTGCAATACCCAACAATAAAATCTAATCTCTGTAATGAAATCGTTAGTTTACCATTTCTGTTATCAATTAAATTATTAAAATAGATTTCTTTCTTAGGAAGTCCGTCCGCCTTTCTTAAACATCTCCATTGTACTCGTTGATGATTAAAATAAAATCCCCAAGGTTGACTGCATTGTCAGTTATTGCTTTGCTTATCACGTCGTCGATACTGTTCAGCATACTTATTGCAGATTTTACTATTTCTTCATGTTTTAGAACTTTGTGTAGGTCAATTTGTACTTAAAACCTTTTGCAACAAATCCAGCAAATGTTGTAATAAACCCGCTAAAAGCCAAAAGAACAACTACAATGATAGATATTCCTGCAGCAATTAATCCAACTGATATTATTCCCATACAACCTTAAACTGTTGCCATGCTTGCCTCCACCCAATTCAAAACTGTAAATGCTGTTTTGAATTTCGTTCTAACACTTCTGTAGCGTTAGATTTCTCCGACAAAATCGTTTTGCAGTCCAAAAGTATGACCATTATTCATTTTTAGGCAATATAGGATTTAACGGTGGAACACTTTGTTCTGTTTCACTCATATATAGGCAGTATAGGATATAACGGTGGAGCACTTTGTTATGTTTCACTCATCAACACATAGGGGAAAGAGACAGCTTAAAAGTTTAGTTATGATCGGTTTTATTGACTCTGTACATAGGGGAAAGAGACAGCTTAAAATTTTAGTTATGATCGGTTTTATTGACTCTGTAGATGTTGTGCTATGCACAGGCTTCGCCGTTTTAGATCGTACTGATGTATTGTAACTCTGGCTCTAGTTGTCCTCGACACAATTTATGATTTAACATTTGTCTTTGGCATGTTTTTGAAAATATAAATGTAATAATCCTTTGGGCCATTTGTACCCATTTACTGCGCCCCAAAAATGGCACCGTAAATATTTACGTTTGGAAAACATTTATTGAGTAACAATTATGTCAGGTAAAAGTCCATTTGCTATAAGGTAGCCAATTGTAAACGTACTACAATAAACTAGAATAGAAATTCTTCAATATCCCTTTTTGATGGTGGACTAGTTGTAAATCACAATATTTTTGTTTTTCCAAAAACATGCTGTATGCAACAGTAAGATTACATTTTAATGTTTCATGGAAAAGTGTGCTGATAGTGTTTTGTTTGTTTCAGTCTTCATATTTTTCTGCGGGTAAAAGCCATGCTATTTATTAGCCAAAAAAGTTAAAGCATTTAGCATTGTAAATTTGTTTGTTCGTTTGGCACACATTACCTTACCATGATTAGCCTTTTGGCTCTACAGTGCTAAATATTTTAATAATTAGTTTTTAAATTTCTCCAAAATCTATGTTTGATGAGCAACTTATTGACATCCTAAGCAACGTCTTTAAAAGTATGATGTATGCAACAGTGAGATCAGCTTTAAGTGTTGCATGGTAAAGAGTTGATAATGTTATTTTGTTTCGCACGACAAATTGTCTGTAGGAAAAGCTATGCTATTTATCTAACGATCAAAGCTGTTCTTTTGCACACGCTATTTATTACACGAAAAGTATTTCAGGGATCGGGTACGGCAAGCCCTGGCTTTGTCGTTGTTACAAAACAACAAGGCTTGCTTCATTGTTTTGTCATATTGTTCGTTAGAGCTGTTAATTGTCTTTGTCTCTAGCATTATCTTTCTTGCAGACTTTGCCATTTCACCAGCTTTAAAAGCAGAAACAGCTTTAGTTTTGATAAATGAACAGGATAAATCAAACAGTCAAGCGACTGTGATATCTTTTACTCTTCTTGTTCTCGGTTTGCTTGCTTTCTTAAATTCCTCTGAGAGTTTTTGAAGTTATCTACCAAGTTTAACTCTACGTGGATCTTTTGGCTTTTGTGAAGTAACCTTTCCAGGTTATCTGTTAATTTTGTTGTCATCTTCCTTTTGCATGGTAAACAGCTATTCCTGCAATAGCAATTATTATAACAATTGTGGTTAAATCACCATTGCATCAACAACAAGGCAAGCAGTGCACATTGATTTATTAAGCATTTTTTTCAGTATTTGTTATTTCCTTCTCATTTGCCCCTGATTTGTTTAAATTAATATAATGCATATATAGTTAATCCCATTTTAAGCAACAACCAAAAGTCACTGAAATATCTAATTCCATTCGAAGTCATATTGTCATTTTTCAATTCATTATCTAAACTGTCTAAGGTATCGATTGAAATAAACTTGCAAATCAACATCTGACAATAACAATAATCTTTTACAATTGTTTTTTTTTCAGTAAAATTTAACGGATATCTCTTTGCTTTTTTCAAGTTTCAATAGCTATTCTCAATTCCTGTTTGTACTCTTTTGGTTCTTTATAAATGGAGTTATTGCTTTTTATGTCTTCGATAAATAAAAATTTTTCCAAGCCAGTTTGCTGTACCTTTAAACACGAGTTGTGTTACACACTTCTTTTATCCATTTCTTCGGTGTTTAAAAAAACCGAAAAATTGCCGAAGGTGGTGGTGATGATTTTGAAATGAAATAATTTCGAATTCCGTTCCATGAAGATGATGATGTAGTAGATACACAGCTTGAAAAAGATGCTGAATATACTGTAAATCTTACTAGAACAAAGTATCCGATGTTTTAATCATGTCTCAGCACGTAGAGATTCTATACTTTCACCCCAAGTTCGCGACTTGTGCAAGAAGGACATAAAATAATAATGTACAGCACAATTTGGAGTAAAATATAATCTAAAACCAGATGGTAAGGCAATTCAAATCTCGTGGACAGGGGACATCAAAGCAATGATAACATTCAGCACTACATCGGGCCATACTGGAAAAAAAGTTGTTGCATACAATAGGATGGACAAAACGAGGCGATGAATATAATATTTTCGGCTGGTTCCTTTCCATTTCACCAGTACATGCTTTTCACTAGTCATTATTTTGCTCTTCAAGGGATTTTCAACTCTGTATATGCAATGTTGCTTATTGTATATAGATAGCTCTTGTTCGTAAAACATTCCCTCTATATCCACTCCATTCAAGTCTTCCAGTTTGTAGACGTAAAACATTCCCTCTATATCCACTCCATTCAAGTCTTCCAGTTTGTAGTCGTAAAACATTCCCTCTATATCCACTCCATTCAAGTCTTCCAGTTTGTAGACGTAAAACATTCCCTCTATATCCACTCCATTCAAGTCTTCCAGTTTGTAGTCGTAAAACATTCCCTCTATATCCACTCCATTCAAGTCTTCCAGTTTGTAGACGTAAAACATTCCCTCTATATCCACTCCATTCAAGTCTTCCAGTTTGTAGACGTAAAACATTCCCTCTATATCCACTCCATTCAAGTCTTCCAGTTTGTAGACGTAAAACATTCCCTCTATATCCACTCCATTCAAGTCTTCCAGTTTGTAGTCGTAAAACATTCCCTCTATATCCACTCCATTCAAGTCTTCCAGTTTGTAGACGTAAAACATTCCCTCTATATCCACTCCATTCAAGTCTTCCAGTTTGTAGACGTAAAACATTCCCTCTATATCCACTCCATTCAAGTCTTCCAGTTTGTAGACGTAAAACATTCCCTCTATATCCACTCCATTCAAGTCTTCCAGTTTGTAGACGTAAAACATTCCCTCTATATCCACTCCATTCAAGTCTTCCAGTTTGTAGTCGTAAAACATTCCCTCTATATCCACTCCATTCAAGTCTTCCAGTTTGTAGTCGTAAAACATTCCCTCTATATCCACTCCATTCAAGTCTTCCAGTTTGTAGACGACCGGATCACATATGAATATTTGACTGATTTTAAATATTTCCTAGGTAAAGAACGGAATGTAGTCCGTCGCAAATATTGTTTTGTACTTTTAAATCCTGACTGTTTTACCGATTTTAATTTAGGTTTTCAAATCATTTTTTTTTCTTCATACTTTTTCCTCTTTGCTTGCCTCAACCAGAGTCAGGTCTATTGATGTGTTATGATGGGTGTTACTTTATTCCTCAATTAACTTTTGTTAAAAGTCAACCCATTTTCTGGTTTCATTTTGAGTCAAATACTTCCACATTCTAATCTTCAGGGTTCTATTAAACCTTTTCACTACAGAATCCTTTTTGTCTGCGTAATTTGAAAAGTAGTAAATGTTTTCCTTTTCCATCAAATTCCGAAATTCCTGTTGTCAATTTGTTTTAACTCATCAGATTGTATTTTTATAGGTTTATGATATCTAAGGATTGATCTTAAAGCATCGTGTATGTCATCTCCATTTCGTTTTCACTTTTTCAGCCCAAGAATATTTTTAAAAAGTATATATCATTGTCAACCTTATATATCCATCGCTGTATATTTCATATGCTTGCATATCAACAATGTCTGCTTGCCATTGTTCATCCACGTGAGCATAGACCCTTCTATACGAAAATGTATTGCTTGTGTAATGTGTAGGTAGACCGTCCAGTCAACCATTGTTTAAATTCAGCGTATTTTATTTTGTTTTTGGCCCGTTTAACTTTTAGGACCGTGAAGATATCTTTAGTACTGTCATTTGTCTATTATTTAAAACGGTATTAAACATCCAAATAATACTATATGCTTGATAAATTGTCTATGTGTGTTATCAACAAGCCAACAGGACGAGTTCTTTTAATTTCAGCAATTTGCAAAATTTCTTCAATACTTTCAAACGTATGAGTGATTTCAGATTTATGTCAAATATGGCCTTTCCTATAGTTCAATAAACAACATTAACTGAATATGCTGAGTCACTATGTGCTGATGAAATCGAACTTTGTTTAAAATAAGTTCTATCTCTATTTTTGTTGAATCGTTGTAGATAGACCTTGTACAGTTTACGACTTGCACTATAAGTTTAGCTGAATACAAATTCTTGTATGTAATTTATTCCTTTCTCACACTGCACTGTTTTAACCATCTTATTATTATGGCTGATTCTACTTATCTCGATGCTATCACCATGAAATATAATTTATAAAACAACATCTTTTCCAAAATAATGCAGCTTATCTTTTTAAGGTCTGAAATCAACAAATCAGCATTTATTCTGTTCTATGTTATTTTGTAACACACCTAGCTCTCACTACACGTTTATCCCATCCATACGTGTAAACAAATACACATTATTTCTCGAGACCGACATCGTTGCTTTCATGTTAAACTCATAAATATATCTGAAAACTGCTGAATTACAGTGTAGCTCTGTGCCATTATTTATGTATAGAGATTTCACTTTTGTGTCTTCATTGTCTGACTGGTTCAGTAATTTGTAATGATTTAAATTCCCTTTATGGACTTCAAATATGCAAAAAATGCTTAGTCAGGCCAACGCTCAACTAAACAAAAACATACGTATTTACGACAACACTATATTTACTCAAGACCAGTTCATACACGAGGCAGCTTTGAACGGAAAGATATACAAGTAATGTAGCATTCACATAAAATAAAGATTTACAAGTTTATGATGTAACGAATAGGAAACACTTATTTCTATTCACTTGTTGCATTTCGTTTGGATAAGAAACTTTCATAGTTCTGATTTTTAAATCTGTCATAAAAATTCTTCGCTTCAATGTACTTTCACTTTGTTTAAATTAAAATTCTTTACGCTGATCTTCTTCCACGAGTTAATCAGCTGATCTAATCTGGAAGGAACTCCCTATTTTTATTTACACTGCATGTAATTGCGACTACATTAGCTGGTTCCGCTCTGGCGATGTCTGGAGAGCGTCATTCACAAATTGCCTGTTATATGAATGTGCCGATAGATTCCACTAAACATGTAAGTAACCTATGCTCTACAAAGTACACCATACGTATACAGGTTTGGTCCTCACTGTTGCAAACAAACTTTAGGATATATACTTCTATACGTTTTTAGTCCTTATAATTTTCAAAAATTTCACTTTTTGTGATACTGAATATCATTTGCATAGAACTATATAGAAATGCTTCGACTAAAGATGTTTGTCCGTGGGCACGACTGTAAAATTTTGAAAAACGTCTATTCGGATATATCAGGTTGGTACATATTAACACACTGCTCCTTCCGGTGCACATGGTACGATCCAGGTTTATTTTATCCGAAGTGTGAAGTCTAAAGCGATTGAATTCCGATTCCATCAGAAAACGTTATATACACAGGAAGGATATTTTATGTTTGCCATTGAGTTCTAGGTCTTGTAGGTAAATTTGTTGTATGAAGATTGATTGATTGAGAGAGAGAGAGAGAGAGAGAGAGAGAGAGAGAGAGAGAGAGAGAGAGAGAGAGAGAGAGAGAGAGAGAGAGAGAGAGAAGGAGTGGTGATTTGCGCGACTTTTCTTTAGGAGTCACAAATCAAGATACCTGATTTCAGGTATTCCAACAAAGGATCAAGAAAATTACTTAGTGTCAATAATCATACTTTTTTTTCTCCTTTTTTTAGCTATTCAATTTCAGCTAAGCAGATGGGGTGCTTGATGCATTCATTGGACGAAATAGTTTTAGGGCAAAGATATAATTTCTTCTTTGGGCGGTATATTTTTCATATCAAAATACTTACTTCAGTCAAAGAACTTGCAATATGCTTTGTCTCTAAGTTTTAATTTACGTACCTTTTTTAAATAAAGCGAATCATTTGGTCAATGTAGTTTACGTGAAAACACAAAATGGTGACCAGGGTCATGTGATAAGTTAATAGCTATCACTATTAGCCCACAAACATCGCTTTTTTTTTAAAAAAATATCTTTTACTAAAGACTCGGAGAATGTCTGTGCAAAGGAGGGGTCCTGTCTGGTATATTAATATAAAGCAACGGAGTTTATTTATTAAAAGATATAAGACTTTTCAAAAAATTAAAAAGTCAATACAAAAACAAAAACAAAAAACAAAAAAATTGTATCTTGTAATAGCTGTAGGTGGTCATCGCTTTTATCGTCCTGTCGTTTCTGTTATTGTGCCACTGCTTGATTAAGCACAGCTAAACCGTAAAAGTTTCAATAGTTAAGCATGCAATGCGCTCTATCATACATGGATGTCATGGCGCACGATACACTTACTTAAATAATGTTATTGTGCCTTAAGCGCTCTCAAGGGTTCAGATGGGCTGTTTGCAAGGGATTCATGGAAAGGCTGCTATAAAAAAAAAGTATTACAGGGAAACATTTGAAAATAAACTTTTGTAAATGATGAGTCATATAAACAAACACTCCAGCAACTGGATAGCATTCCTTGTAATATAAACACCTCAGTATTGGATAGTATTCCTTGTGATATAAACACTCTAAAAATTCGATAGTATTCCTTGTGATATAAACACCTAAGTATTGGATAGTATTCCTTGTGATAAAACACTCTAACCATTGGATAGTATTCCTTGTAATATAAACACCTAAGTACTGGATAGTATTCCTTGTAATATAAACGCTCTAACCATTGGATAGTATTCCTTGTAATATAAACACCTAAGTATTGGATACTATTCCTTGTGATATAAACGCTCTAACCATTGGATAGTATTCCTCGTAATATAAACACCTAAGTACTGGATAGTATTCCTTGTAATATAAACGCTCTAACCATTGGATAGTATTCCTTGTAATATAAACCATTGGATAGTATTCCTTGTTATATAAACACTCTAACCATTGGATAGTATTCCTTGTCCTGACAGACATGAACGATTAGATGTTTGATCACAAAAGTTATTGAGATATTGTGAAATGATACACAAATGTTATTGAGATATTGTGAAATGATACACAATTGTTATTGAGATATTGTGAAATGATACACAAATGTTATTGAGATATTGTGAAATGATACACAAATGTTACTGAGCTATTGTGAAATGATACACAAGTAGTAAAGAGTGCATCCTATTTTACTTGCTCTGCTTCACCTAATTGTAAAGTCTGATACGATATTAAATTCGATATAGTACATGTTTCCATTGTATTTTTAGTAACAAAATCCCATTATCAAGGTGCAGTATATAATTAAATGTAGTATACTCAATGAGTTCTCATGGAAATCTTGAAGGATTCATGCTTTCTTGTCATGCTTACAAAACTCGACTGATAAATATTTGACAAACGACAGTGTCGAAAGAACTGCATTGGTAGTGAATACACAAACAATACATCTGACAATGATTGAGTAAACTCTACAGATATTGTAGTAGACAATTCCACTTGGCCTTATGATTGTTCCACATAGGAATAAAATGTGTCCACCGTATAAGAAACAGTATTCAAATGTGTATGCACGTAAACCTGTTAGAGACATGTAAGGAAATGTCTGTATTGAGTTTAAAAATCAGCATGAAAATGATTAACATTAATGCCAAAACAATTTTGGAATAAGGGGTTCACTCAAAAACCAGTCCTTCTTTTCTATTGACATAATTAAATTTAGAAAATCACTAAGCCAAGAAGAGAAGTAATTTTTACGATCTGTTGCATTTATTAGGAGAAAAGAATGTTCGTATCTGTTAGCTAGCTCTGCATTCTCTCACTTGTTTATATCTTGGAATTACACAATCTATCCTGTATGTCTTGTTCATGAGAACCCCTCATTATTTATAATTGTTATGCTGGCTATTTTTGTGAAGCAGACAAATACGAAATATGAGGGATCAACAGGTTGTTTATTTTCACAGCGCCATTTTGCAAAAAAAAGTGAATGCAATTCCACCATGAACTTGTCATCTCGCCAAATAAGATGTTATTATTTCCATGATGAACGGTCTTCTTCTTGTACATATCATTCTGAACCAACGGGGTTAATACATTTTACGGTGCCAGTGGAGTTATTACTTCTTCAGGACTCTAGTCATTCATTTTTTTTTGGTGGTATTTTTGTTTTTGTATCATAAGTTATACTACCGAGGAAGAATATAGAAGTACTGCGAATACTTAAAACTAATTAATTCAGTTTTTTAAAGGTAGTTAGTACATGTATGTACTTACTAAGGAAAGGTAGTTAGTACATGTATGTACTTACTAAGGAACTCGATTGAAAAGGTTCTCTTAAGGTATAGCATTAACATTCTGAATATCCAATCTTGCAACATAATTGACTCTCATGCACTTTTGGAAGCTTTGTTTAGGGCTTTAATTGCAGAGCACGACGTTTTGGGGACTTAACTGTATAATTGTAAGGAATAAAGAGTTGGAATATGATCTTGTAATTTAAATGAAGGATTGTTTCAAATTTCCAAGTCACAACGTGACTTATGAATATCTGTCCATCATAGCTATGCTATTTCATACTCTCTCTCTCTCTCTTTCTCTGTCTCTCTGTCTGTCCGTCTGTCCGTCTGTCTCTTTCTCATCAACACCTACATTTCACGCTTAAATCTAGTGTATCTATGGATTTATTATTCTATTAACTGACATCACTGTGAAATGTACCAATGCAGACTAGTATACCATGGTGGCAAACGTTTATAGAAATAATGAATATCTACAACACTCAATACATCATTCATTTCCTTTCAATAAATCACGCCATTTTCTCTCAATAAATCATGTCATTTTCCTTCAATAAATCATGTCATTTTCCTTCAATAAATCGTATAATTTCTTTTCAGTAAGTTGTGTCATTTTCTTTTCAATAAATCATGACATTTTCCTCCAATAAATTATGTCATTTTCTTCCAATAAATTGTGTCATTTCCTTTCGATGCGCATGCATGAAATTGCCATGTACTGCTTTGGTTAGAGGAATAATCGGAGAAATAGTACGATTCCTACACCTTACTTACATAAATCTGCATGATGTTCATCATTTTATTTCTGTGATTTAAAAAAGACAAATTGAAGGTCTCACACCTGACCTATAGTCATCAATATATTTTCATTCTCTAATCGATACTACCATACTAGTATCGATATTACCATATTGTGATTGATATTGCATAGGTCTGATCAATCTTACAATGCTCTAATCGATATTATCATACTGTGATCAATATTACCTTTCTATGATTAAATCACCATAGTCTCATCGATATTATCATATCCTAAACGATATTACCATACTCTGATGACCACAATGAATCCGATAAGCGAAACATAATTTGATTTTTATTCGACCACAACTAATACATATTTTTATGGTTTCAAATTAGCAATTGACGCTTCGGTTGTATAATTATTGTTCATCTCTACATATAAATAAATTCTGGACTGATGATAGATGTTTGAAACAGGGAAGTCTCCGTATTCTCAAAGCCAGGGTCCTGTATTCTCAAAACCTTTTGAGTACGAAACTTAAGTCTAAAGCTCAAAGTTCCTCGACCTAGGTACTTCCAATAGTAAGGTAAATTTAAGTGATATGAGTCTAATGGATTATGAGTTTTCATCTTGAATTTCGTCCTCAAAACGTTTCTAGAATACGGGACCTGGACTCAATTTCACCAACATAAATCTTAAATTTAGTCTATAATTTGACATTTGATTGGTCAATTTTAAGTCAGACTTAAATTTCAGCTAATCAGATCACTGGATTCTAAACTTAAATTTACGTCTAGACTTAATTTCTGTTGGTGTAACTCAGGCCTGGGCTCCTTTTGTCTGAACAATTTGCGCACGAAATTCAAGATAAAATTTCAAAAGAAGATAAGACGTTTGCATGAGATATGTAATGATAGTATGCAAGGTTGGCATAATGATAATATGCAAGGTTGGCATAGTACGTTAAAACCATCCTCTATATCTTACCATACTAATTCTTTTTTGCCAGGAAAAGGTAACATCATGTCAACAATTAAAGTCTTTGAGCTTCAGTTTATTTTCGTGCTCAAACAGTTCTGACGATACATGGGCCTGAGTACATCTTTTGAGTACAATCCCACTCTCAAGGCCAATATCTGAAAATCAATACTACTGTATGCTGTTCAGTCTAAACGAATAGGCACAATTATAACAATGTCAAATTTATCAACATCCTGTAATACCCATAATTGTAACTCTATCCCAGATACATTTCTAGATACTCAAGGATTTCAAAATTAGTCAAAACCCTATGTGAGAGACTCCAATGTGTTGGCTACTTTTAAGAATTATGTTGTGGCAATAACTATAATGATGGTTCCATTCAAACGGTAAATTTAATTATTTTTATCAATTCCTTTAATTGGTGAGAAATCCCTGAGTCTTACGTATCCATTAATTATTGCAGTCTACAATACATTGTTTCTCGCTGCTTGATATTAATTGTTTCCTGGTCAAAACTTAATTGTTAGTTCTACCGGCTAATGCCAGTGGAGCTTATACGATGGCCTGTTGTCCGGTGTCTGTCGTCCGTCTTCCTGTTTCCATCGTCTGCCCTTCAGCACATGCTGATGGAAAAAATATCTCGAACAAATGATTTTCTTTTATCAGATTTGACATGTTAATACATCTCGGCAGAAGTTTGTTTTTATGAGCAGCCTTCAAGACTGTAAGTTCAAGGTCAAATGTCATGAGCAAGTTGTGTGTACTTTTTATTTATTTATTAAATGTTAACTTGTGAGCATGATTATTCAAACAAATACAAAGAGATCTCGACCGAACTTGATTTGCGAGCGCATCTCTACCGCATCTGGGATGAGTTTGATGATCACCATAGTGTGACGTTGGGTTCAAGGTTACTGATCATGACTTAGGTTTTTAAAACTGGTCTGTGTCTTTATCTGGGGAATATCTTGAACAAGTGTGATAAAGTATCCTGTGACCTGGGGTTTAAGATCAATGGTCATATCTAGGATTTGTTAAAATACAACAAATCAGACAAATAGTGTTACAAAGAAATAGTATTAATAAATTTTAACCAAGCTAGGCATGTGAATACATCTTAATAATATCTACAAAAATTAAATGCTCTATCATATAGTCCTAGCGCTACTGGAATGTTTCATGTATCGTCTGAGGCCCAAACATTTTGAAGAAGTTTTCAAATGGGAAATTCGGCGTAGATTGCGAAAATAAAGTCTTATTTGCGATTGTTTGGTCAATTTTTCAAACATATTAAGTTGTTCCAATTGCTTTTTGAGCCTAAAGTACCCCATCCTAAAGATTCTGGTATGGTTACATTTCACCTTCCTATCTACTCACTCGATGCAAAACTTACAGAAGTTTGGTATGAAGCTAGTGCTTTTTTTAAACTTACATTCAATTTGTCGAAAACTGATTCATAAATCATGTCGAGGTTAAAGAGGAAACTCAATTAAATGCTAAAATATAACAAAATTAAGAAACAATGCAATAGTCACCTATATGTTACTTCAACTACAAATATCTACTTCTTAGCTGTTTCTATACAGAGTTCATAAATTCTATTCCAACTAAAGAGATAATGACGATCTCTGGTAATGTTTATTATGTATGTATGGGTAAGTATAGCTTATGATGTATTTTATATAATGCTGTGAATTCATTATTTTTCGTAGGGTACCAGTTCTTGTGGATTTCGTAGTTGCTATAAAAATCTGATTCTTGTGTAGAAACAATATGAGCCCTTTTATAATCCACGAAATTAAATACCGACGAAATGTAATTTTTTGCACAACTACGAAAAATGATGGCCACGAAAATAAATAAATTCAAAGTACCGAAGATGCAGGAATATGCTTTGAGTAAGGAATCTGCTATATATGAAGGCAATTAAATTGCATTACATTTTTAATACAAATGCCATCTAGCAGATTTCGTTCATCAGAATCTTGAAGAATGATTTATATTGATATTTTAAGTCTTCAAAGTTACTTAATATTTTAAGAAAATAAAAATCTCTGAATTTGTAAGTTTTGTAATATGTAATTGGTAAGATTAGTAATAAGTAATAGTAATATGTAATAGCTAAGATTAGTAATAAGTAATAGTAATATGTAATAGCTAAGATTAGTAATAAGTAATAGTAATAAGTAATAGCTAAGATTAGTAATAAGTAATAGTAATATGTAATAGCTAAGATTAGTAATAAGTAATAGTAATATGTAATAGCTAAGATTAGTAATAAGTAATAGTAATATGTAATAGCTAAGATTAGTAATAAGTAGTAGTAATATGTAATAGCTAAGATTAGTAATAAGTAATAGTAATATATAATAGCTAAGATTAGTAATAAGTAATAGTAATATGTAATAGCTAAGATTAGTAATAAGTAATAGTAATATGTAATAGCTAAGATTAGTCATAAGTAATAGTAATATGTAATAGCTAAGATTAGTAATAAGTTATAGTAATAAGTAATAGCTAAGATTAGTAATAAGTAATAGTAATATATAATAGCTAAGATTAGTAATAAGTAGTAGTAATATGTAATAGATAAGATTAGTAATAAGTAATAGTAATATGTAATACCTAAGATTAGTAATAAGTAGTAGTAATATGTAATAGCTAAGATTAGTAATAAGTAATAGTAATATGTAATACCTAAGATTAGTAATAAGTAATAGTAATATGTAAGGTTTTTCCTTTTAGTAATTATTAGTGTGCTGGTCTAGATACTGCTTCAGGCTTTCATGTAAAGTAATTAAATTACTAAGAATTCTTCCTGTGGTTAGGTCTCATTTGATAATAGATCAAGATTAACTTCCTCCTTATCAGTGTCCAGATCAGGCCTTATTTTATGAAATCCATAATGAGGCAAAAGTATTCTGAAGTATCTGAACACCGTCAAAATAGTGCCTCAGATATAGACCAACCTAAAGCCTTCTTCTAATCACAGTGCCTCAGATATAGACCAACCTAAAGCATTCTTCTAATCTCAACATCAGATATAGACCAACCTAAAACCTTCTTCTAATCTCAACATCAGATATAGACCAACTTAAAGCCTTCTTCTAATCTCAACATCAGATATAGACCAACCTAAAGCCTTCTTCTAATCTCAGCATCAGATATAGACCAACCTAAAGAATTCTTCTAATCTCAGCATCAGATATAGACCAACCTAAAGCCTGCATCTAATCTCAACATCAGATATAGACCAACCTAAAGCCTTCTAATCTCAACATCAGATATATACCAACCTAAAGCCTGCATCTAATCTCAACATCAGATATAGACCAACCTAAAGCCTGCATCTAATCTCAACATCAGATATAGACCAACCTAAAGCCTTCTTCTAATCTCAACATCAGATATAGACCAACCTAAAGCCTTCTTCTAATCTCAACATAATACATGTTCTAAAGGAATATATGTGTGCAATCACTTCCAATGGAATTAACTTTATGCTATATATCTTCTATAAAAGTACAAGCATGGAGGATAGAAATGGGCTTGGATTGGCACCTTGAAGCTTGCCAGGTAGCTGTTCATATTTATGGTTGAATCTTCGTCTAAAAAAGAAGTGTAACGCGCATTTTCCATCTGTTAGGAGTTGGCTCTTCGAACAAGGTAAAGACAATGACATAATATTCGATACAGTCTCATCTATAACATAAGGATTTTCACTCAGACGTGACAAGTCTCCCAAGTAACTAAGGAATTTCATACATTTTTCAAAGATTTAGGTTTCCTTTTAAAATAAAATCTCATTAAATTAGTGCATTTATTGTTGATAACGTGGAGCAAACAGTCTCTTAAAACACCTGCTCAGCTGTGTTGTTTAGTATGTCATTTGATGTTGATAATAAAGTGGTCCCTTACCGCTATTTCTCCTATAACATGGTATGGTCATGAATACCATTCAACTGGTTATATTTTGTTTTTATCATTGCTACTTACTTCGATTCACTTAATTTCGGTTATAGCCTAGTAAGAACAAGTTTTGATGTAGTTTCATATGATTAAATACCAATTTGTTTGATGTGGTTTCATATGATTACATACCAATTTGTTTTTGTTTTTATGCACTATTATAACATAGCCTTGTTAGAACATACCTCTTTATAAGACTCCCTCACTTATAACGCGGGACACTTTTATAGCTCTCGTGCACAGCGTTATAGAGATAGAGCACTGAATCGTGTCCCAAGTCCATCTACGGCATGACATTAAAAATATATGCATGGCGTAAGAAGACAAAATGAACACTTGCATTGCTGAAGAGAACGATATATGAGAGAGATGATTTTCAAAATGGGCTAAATAGGGTGTATGATATTAGCATCCTCGTGAGAACGCCGCAACTCCGCAATATCTTTAAGTTTTATTCGCAGAATGTTTGGTGCCCCAAAAAAAAGAAGCCCATTAGGTCTTATAAGAACCATCACATTGATTATCGACATCAACAGTCACTATATTAATGTGTATAAGAACCATCACATTGATTATCGACATCAACAGTCACTATATTAATGTGTATAAGAACCATCACATTGATTATCGACATCAACAGTCACTATATTAATGTGTATCAATACATTAATATGAAGATAAAAGTTAGTTGGTATTCAATTACTTTGCTGTTCAATTTACATTGTTGTAGCAGATCACAGAAACCTGATCCCTGCAGCTCCAATCATATGAAAACAATCATACAGATACTGTATTGAAGACAGAAATTCTGATTTCCCCGCTTGGAATAGGGTTTCAAATTTATAGACATCTGTTTAACAGCTTTCTTTAAACCCCTAATACTAGTAATTTCCCCTTTCTCTAGCTGCTATTAGATCAGTTATATGCATCTTTTTATTCATTAATTTTCCTGTTGATATACAATGAAGCTGGTGATTTCTGAAATTATATCGAAATAAACCCCTAGTTGCTTCTTTGCCTTTGATGTGTGTTTAAATATATGTCATCTCAACAGGAGTGTACTGGGTAAGCAACTCGGCCCTGGACTTATCTGCCGGGACAGGCCGTGGGTTTTGCTCACACCAGTAAAACACCGGTAAAAACAGATTTTTTTCACGGCCCACCGATGCGGCGGTCTGCCGGGACAGGCCCGGGGTTTTGCTCACACCAGTAAAACACCGGTAAAAACGGCTTTTTTTGCCACGGCCCACCGGGATTTGTCCCGGTATGCCCAATGGCCAGTACACCACTGCATCTCAAGCGATCCTATGTAGTTTCAATATTTGTATAACAACATCTTCAGCTTTCTGGCCAGATAAGTTACCAAACTGGAAACAAACCTACAAACACTCTATCCCCTCATGGCAGCGATATAATTACTGAAGGCAGATATTCCAGTCAATCTTGTTGCTGCATCCGTGTTAATATTTTATCCAATCACAGATCAACAGAACTGTGTGAAAATGTTGGAAGCATTCATTTCTGAGTGAGGACTCTGTCTTCTGGCAGACATATTTCTTTTAAATGTTAGTGATTAAAATGTAACAGATTCAGATAATAGCTTGTCTGCCTCTGAAATAAACTGAAAAAATTTGGTTAAAATAAGAAGAAAACAAGATGTATATATTGACAAGGTAGCTAATGTACAAGCCAAGATCCCATGTGTTGCAAGTTCGGTTGAATAGTAGATATAATTGGACAAGAATAATGTACTGTAACCAGTATACAGCTATCGTCTAAATAAGTCTGCTCTTTATTCACTATGCAGATATTTTCTAAACTAATTTTGCTCTTTATCCAGTATGCAGGTAATGTCTTAAAGTCTGCACTTTATCTAGTATGCAGGTATTGACTTCAAGTCTGCCAGTCTGCTGTCTAAACAATCTTCTCTGAGTAATCTACATATCTGTCACAGAATTAATTGTACTCGTCTGTTTGTTTTAAAATGCTGTATCAGCTCCACTGAAAGATCCTTTAAACACTGCACCAGAAGAATGTTCGATCCTTTGGGCGGTTTCCCAAACTGTGTAAGAATGTTTCAGAAGTGCAACACTCAGAATGTCAAAGTAGGATGGGACGCAAAGGTTTAAGACACTCAAAATTCCTGCCGACAATGAAATTACTGTAAGAACCATGTGTCAGTGTGAGTACACGATAAACCTAATTTGTGTTGAAAGCAGTTCAGAGCTCTAGAACGGACAGCATTATGTGATATGGATCAAAGCAGATGAAAAGGTTAACAAGCCTTGGTAATATTTAGACTTAAATCTGCATTCAGCTTCCTTTGTCATTGGCAAATCATCTTAGACATTGACAACAGTTTTCGAAGCATCTCCTTTCAACCATCTGATACAATGGCATGGTTTCAATCAGTGGCGTACTAAGGGTAAATGGCGCCCAGGGCGACGATGATGGCCCAAAGGGCCAGAATACGAGGCCCGAATTTGTATTAGCTGTTTTGGCGCCCCAAGACCTCTCGCGTCCGGGGCAACCGCCCCGTCCGCCCCCCCCCCCTTCCCCCCATTGTACGCTACAGGTTTCAATCGCTTCATCTACTGTTCTTTATATAAACAACAATCAGCAATGGCAGTTGATCATTTTCTACTTGGAATTCACCCATCTACAAGGGGCGTATTGTCAAGTATTATAACGCATAGCATCATCTATGCCATGTCACGCTTCTCAAGATCGAGAACATTCTGGGGAAGGGGGCTCACATTAAACACACCAGTAGCTTCTGGGACTAATCTGTGACCTCGGTTCAAAGTAAAAAAGTCATGACATTGATCATTGAACTTGTGATTATGTCAAATATAACATAAAAACGAATCTTGAACAAACTTGGTATGTATGGGTTTCTCAGTAGTATCTTGATACTCAATAATAATAATAATAATAAATATAATAATAATAATTATAATAATAAAAGCGGAGAAGAAACGGACTTCTAGTGGAATAATAAAAAAATGTCCGAGCTAGCAGAGCATAATCCCTTCCGATATACTCTCGTTTCATTGCATTTTATTCTTATAATATTCTCCTAGCTAATATATCAACCATTTTCAGACACAATATATATATATATATATATATATATATATATATATATATATATATATATATATATATATATATATAATTTAGGCATGTAACTTTCGAAAACTATTGTAGAAAACTTAATTTTTAACAATTTTTATATTGGCTAAAATCGGTGCTACTAAATAAATAGATTCGTTATATTTGTGTATTAAGTGGTAAACCCTTTATTTATTTGTCTGAATAAGTTTGAATAGAATATCATTTGAAAAACTGCCGTATGCACTTTATGTATTGTTGTGTTACTATATTTGTCCTCCTATATATGGTGTTTTATTCATATAATTTTTATTAAAAAGTCGCTATTTCAGTGTACAAGTAACCTTGTGAAAGACAGGTCTCGACTAATTGATCTAGAAAATCCTTCTTGGGCTTTGCATACCAAAGTGTCCGGGATGGGTGGGTAAGTGAACGGTCCTAGGATGAAGGTGTCAGTAGTTTGCTCCCGCTCTTAAGGTTCAAACTTCAAACGGGTTTATATTTTTCCACCTGTATTTTGGATGGAGACACATCCTTCATTTGCCACTGGTTGTCAACAGTGAAAAACAACGTTTAGCACAATTTGTTTTAGGACTAACAAAAATTATGAATATTTAGAAAATATAAAATAAAAATATATTTGTTTAAGTCATGTGTCACATTTATAAAAATGCTATATTACAAGGTACAATCGATGTCTGGAATGGGATAGGGCTGGAAAACTCCCTATCGTAACCTCCTTCCATTTTTGAAAATTGTTCCCCAACCCCTTCATCCCGCCGTGGCAATTGTATTTTGCTCCGTTCGATTACTGTAGAAATTTTGCTTGTGTCGGTGCCTTATCTCTATCTATTGCGTTTACTCAAAATTGACAAATTTATTTACTTTGGTTTTGGAAGGATTTAAGTGCAAAATGCATAAACAAGTAACAAAGAGTAAAAGGAGTCAAGGGACTTGAAATATCCTAAGTAAGAAGTTGCACTGTTCTGTTTAATCAACACATCAATTAGTTTGGATCTGAGAATGAAATGTAAACATATAATGGTTTTTAATATAAACCAGAACTCCGATCTTATATAATTAGCAAGATCCTAGTAGCACTTTGAGAAATAATAAAGTGGAGTTTAAGTGATTTGCGACAAAAGAATAAGTACAGTATTTACTTGAAGTGTCTATCTATCTATCTATCTATCTATCTATCTATCTATCTATCTATCTATCTATCTATCTATCTATCTATCTATCTATCTATCTCTGTATTAATGCAGTCACACTTGACTATTAAACAACGGGTGGTGCTCGGTCAAGAACATAGAAATAAGGTAACGTAGCGGTAAGACAGACAGAAGACTAATAATAGGAAAGGTAGAAATAAGTGAAAGAGTGTCAATCTACGTTTTCGTCCCTTCATACTCAGACTAATCCGGCTACCGTGGCGGCGAAGAGATAAATGAACCTCAACCAGCACAGCTCTGAGAATCACTAGGTCTTACTTGTAGCTGACAATTGCATTAGAAGGTGATGGTGGAAAGCTCATGCTTGTGGCCTCAGACCACAATTAATTTCCAATATAGTCTCTACATTTGTTTGTCAGTACTCAACTTTCCACTCTCTCCAAATGCTAATATATCATATGTTGCTGAAAAAATATCTTCAACGATGAACTCACGCCGAAGTTCTTGTCACAGGTTAACCGGCATTCTTCTGAGAGGCTGGACTGTAAACAAGCAACGTGCAATGGGTCACAGATTTCACTTCCGGATCTGCACCAATGCCTCATTACTCACTGTGCACGGTCGCCTAAATACGCACAGACAACCACACTATAATGCTCATATTCTAAACAATAACCAATTTCCTTTAAATCAATACTAAGGATGCCTAAATCTAATGCATACATCACCACCAAAATGAGAGAAGAAAAAAGGATCTAAAAATAGACTGGGACTACATTCGTGGGTACTGAACCGGAGATATTAATTGTGACCTGATTCCTTGTGAGATACCAAGTCAGGAGCTTCTGCAAACTGTTGCCGGTAATTTGTTCCATATCTCTATGGTGAGCGGAAAGAAGCTGAACTTATGTAAAAATGACCATTATATGATGTCAGCTTATCGTTTATTCTTGAAAAATGTAACACAAAGATAATGCAATTAAAAGTTATGTACCCTAAAAGAATAAATTAAAGTTTCTTTGAGCTGACAAACTCAAAATTATTTATTTATTTTGTCAACTATAGGCACGCAGCTACAAAGATAGATAGATAGATAGATAGATATATATATATATATATATATATATATATATATATATATATATATATATATATTGTTTATTTATTGTACTGCAAAGGTACGATAACATAAATTATTACACTTATTGAAGCATTTTTGAAGCATTTCCATTTGTCCGATAAAGTGTAACCTTTTTTTTTTTTTTATTTTTTTATTTTTTTTTTTTTTTTTTTTTTTACGCCTGAACCAAATATGACACTTTTACCTGCACTTGCGAGTCACTTTTACCTGCACTTGCGAGTCACTTTTACCTGTGCTAGCGAGTCCTTATGTCCTTATAAGCATTTAAATGCATTGGTTTGCTGGTATATTTGTTGTTGTTTGTTTTTTTGTTGTGTTTTTATATATGAAGCGAAGATCAAACTGGCAGCGATGTTAAATCCATTATAAAGTATCGGAGCAGTATATAGGATCAATTGAATTTTTTCATAATATGATACTTTATGTTCAAAAAGCATTTTTTGCATTATCAAACATGTCAGTGCATTAACAACTTATGCTGAAGATTGATTCCTCTCAGGGCCGGTTTAACCGCTAGACAAACTAGGCAGACGCTTAGGGCGGCAAAAATGGTGGGCGTCAAAAAACTGAAGGAATAAAAAAGGAAAGAGAAATAGCGTAAAATAGAAGATAATAAGCGTCTAAAAATAGAAAGAGATAAACAGAAAGAAAGAATAAATGTACAATATTAATTTTCAAAAGTTAATTGCGGTGGGGGGGGGGGGGGAAGGCGCAAGGCTGAAGGTTCGCCTGGTGCGCCAAATCCCTTGCGTCAGCCTTGATTCGTGTGGTTATATTTAAAGATTTTAAAGTGCTGCTCTTCCTACTATATATTCACTTTGGCCTGGTCATTTATAGTTACATTAACTTTGGCCTGGTCATTTAGAGATACATTAACTTTGGCCTGGTCATTTATAGATACATTAACTTTGGCCTGGTCATTTAGAGTTACATTAACTTTGGCCTGGTCATTTAGAGTTACATTAACTTTGGCCTGGTCATTTAGAGTTACATTAACTACAAGTTTATATTGATGTGCCTATCCATTGCTGATTCTTCGCTCACAGACGGAAACCATTTTAAATTTCATGGCTCATTAATGGAGCATTTTCTGGAGCTTATAGCAGCGCATGGAGACACCATAACACAGATGATCCTTCTTTTCAATCTTATTAGACATAATCAAACCTTTTCTTGCCACATTGCCCATTGCCACATTGCCCATTGCCAAAATATTTCGGTTCGAATAGTAATACAATGTTGAGATATCCATTTGTGGCCCACGATATCTGAAAGGATGATCAAACAAGTTCGGATCTTGGAATTGTTGTATGTGCTTGCAGCTAATTTTTGTCCTGTTAGAAAAACAAAGGAAATATTTAACTCAAAGAAACTGCCAAATTAACAGCAAAGAGAGTATACAACTTGGAGATGTAATATGGACGACATGTTTCCAGCATAGACTTTTCTGTTTCTGTTACTAAACATAGATCTTTCTTGTTTACATGATGTATTAGTAGTAAATTTACTTCATTCGAAATATTTCTTTGAAACTAATCCTGTCAGTTTTCTTTCATATTTGAGAAAGGGATATAATTTTGGTAACATAAATATTTTACACATACGGAAAAAATTAAATGCTTTTTCCCCCTATTTTCTCTTTAACTGCCTCCACTTGGAGTAAAAGCCCCCAACATGTATACGTTTTATGAGAAAGCTAAAGCCGCGGTTCATATTACACGTATCCTTACCTGAAATTCCTCAGCTGCAGATAAATGTCGTAGGTTTTTTGTCCTCTTTCTCCGCCAAATTTCAGCCGCTTATTGTTTCAAGACACACGACTTATGGAGGTAGAATTATCATTTCGTCTGTCTTCAAGACACACGACTTATAGAGGTAGAATTATCGTTTCGTCTGTCTTCAAGAACCGCGATAGGCAGACAAATAAATGTTTTGAGCGTCTGAACATATATACAAAAAGTTTACATGATGTATAAAAGATAATCGTATGTACTCAGCGGCGCCGTGAGGGTTCGAGACGCCCGGGGGCAATGTTTTTTAGTGGCGCCCCTACCAAGGCGACCTGGGCCAATGTTCTATAGTGGCGCCCCTAGTTTGCCACAGAGAACAGTTTTCGTGTCAGTTACCAACCTCCAAATCCTGCCCACCCACCCCATTCATCTACGCCCCGGTTACGGCTGCTAAAACAAAAATCCCGACGGCGCCCCGTCCCTCTCCCAGCGCCCTGGGGCAGTTGACCCTCTCCCCGATCCCCCTCGCGCCGTCACACTATGTACTGAACAATTTTAAAAGAAACAAATATAAAAGATGATCTTCTTTTGCTCACATGCCTTTATTGTACTGAAATATATGATAATAATTTTTAAAATTAACTTAGCAATAAAACATTTTCAACTTTAAAAAAAGAAATACAAAAATCAATGTATGCATTTAATATTTGCATTAGTAAATTCATTTATAAATATATATTGAACAATAGTCCGACTGCAACATTTTCTTCGATATCTGATGACCGCTCATACAGTCCTTTAATAATCCTGATATGGACTGGCAGTGAAATGCATCGCAAACATGTTCATGTCTCCTAATATCTGCGCGATTTCAGCAAGGTCATACTTTTTATTTATGCATATTATTTGTTGTTAATTTTGTCTGATTTAAATCAATAAGTGAAAATGTTAATCAAAACTATGATAAATGCATACTCATATTGATGATAATAAATTAGAGGCAAGGCACTGAATGGCAAGATGTAGAGCTGTTTTATAATTTTTCATACATCACTTCCCTCATTTCCTGTACATATTTCTCTTGTTTCCAGCCAATGCTCCCGAAATGATTACACAGTTGTTCATACTTGTCTACAGACAGCTGCTGATTCTTTCTTGTGCCATAGGTATCATATTTACTTTCCAAAAAATATAATGTTAAAAAATGTATGTTTATTGAATCATTTCTGCGCTTTATGTGCAGAAAATTACATGTAACCTCAGAAGATACAAATGCTTTTTGACCTTTACAATATTCATGCCAGCATTTCTCATAGGGAAATCGAAAGTATCGTGGAGTTAAATCATCGAGAATCATGACAAGACATATTTAAAATACAATGGATAGAGGGAGGTTAAGTTATGCAAACATATCTAGAGTTATTGCCCTTCTCTATAAACAGATGAATCAACACAATCCGATTAAAAGATATGTGGCCTTACGTATGCAACAACTGCTAATGGAATACAGGTCTTGCAAGTTTTTTCGATCGTTTTTCTGGTGAAACAGGTTCATATTTTCTTTTTTAATACAAAGACATGTTGCTTTAACAAAAATTGCTTCAATCAACGTTCATGCTCGATCATTTCATTGTAAAGTACTAAATTAGCACTGTTTCAGAACAAAGTCTTTAAGAAATATTAAATTAAATCAAATTTTTAAGACTTAAAGTAATAGGAACTTTAGTACATACTTACAATTTCATAGTAATTGCTGGACAAATGTTGAAGTTATCGGGAATTGAATTTGTCTGTGTTATACAGAGACAACAACCTGTGTCACAGCTTAAGACCCGTATGTCCCAGCAAGCGTTCAGTATAGCTGCGATTACAGAAGAAAACCTAGCGAAGCCACGTAGTTGGTCAGCGGTCTCAAACACCGTTTTCAAGAGATACTGAAAGAAGAAAAATCAAAGAGTTGATATAAATCGAGAAATCAGCAAAACAAAGGTCATAGCCGAATAAATCGTGCATTATTTGTAAATTCATGAAGAACGACACAATTTTGTCCAAGTTAAATATACGCAATAACGACCTCAGATATTTTAATTGAACGATTTTTCTTGAGTCTTCATTATGTAGTTATTATTATTAGTAGTATTGGTTTATTAGTAGTAGTATTGGTTTATTAGTAGTAGTATTGGTTTATTAGTAGTAGTATTTTTTTATGTCTGCTGTTGTTGCTGCTGTCGCTATTGCTGTTTTTCTTGTCGTTGACGTTTATGATACGTTTGCTGCTTTTATTATTCATAGTAATATTATTGTTATTTGTATGTTTTAATTCAATTTGATTACTAATTACCAGATCAAACATAATACATTTCTCTTAGGTCAAAGAATGTAGCCTAGATAATGTGTTGGTCTCAAAATTTCTCGACTAGGCAACTGTTTTCTTATGAAGTAGCAATAAATCTGTGTAACTGTTTGTTTTCCACCACAAGATTATCATCAGTGTGCTTTAAATGTCTGTTCTACATCTTACGGGTTACGGACCAAAGCAAAAGGTACTCTACTTATTCCTTTTTTTCTTTTTTTTTAAACCGATTTCAACCAGATTGTGACAGAAGTGATGAGCACACGTTCATCTTGAGATATTGTTAGTCCTAAGTGAAAATGGTGCCCGTTGGTCATCTAAAATGACGGACCTCTTACAAAATCTTGTCATCGCCACTTCTTCAAAACCATTTGGAAAAAAGTCACGAAACATGACACACAATTATCACCATATCCCAAGTTTAAAATGGTTTCCTTAGGATGTTCAATATAACCGCCATGGCGGCAACCTTGAAAATCTTTTTTTAAATTTTTATTCATAGGCCGGTGTTACGTCTGCAATGGATTTTTAAAATACTTCTCTGCCTGATATACAATTAATCTTCACAAAATAGTTGTCTCTATATGGGATCGAACTGTCTTGTTACAAAAAATCGATTAGTTACAACAGACAAAGTCTATCAGGAGAATAAAGGTTCTTCTTACAACCAAATCCTTAAACACGGGATTTTGAAACCGGGTGCATATAACAGGCCAGGACAAGACTGGCTATCCAAACAATCAAGCACATAACCGATCAATCAGGCGCCTATTCAGAGATTTGTCCGCCTCCCCAGTCAGTGAACAATGGGTCAGCTGAGTTAATCCTCCTTTAATATCCCAGTTCTGGTTTAACCAGAAAATTAAGATGATATAAGATAAATTAAAATGTAATCCAAGTCTGCATGATTTAAAGAACAATTAAATATAAGCTCTAATTAGCATTTTACAGACATTACACAAAACATAAAGACAACCATCTACAAGACACACAAACATTGTGCATGATACATAATTACAGCAAGAGACAAATCACATATGACTGTACTTGAAATGTAAACAAGCAAACACGTTAAAAGAGACAGTATTTAAAAGCAAATTTAGGGTCTAGGTATCTATAATGAAGCACAGGTGAGAATTAAAAGCATACCAAGATATGAATGAAGCCTCTAAAGAAATAAATTAACATAAAGATTTGGTATCTAGCTATCGGGAAGCACAGGTCAGAACTAGAATCATGCCGAGATGCAAATAAGCCTAAAAAAACAGAAAAGGGAGTTGATAATAAGGTAATTTATTGTATATACGATGAAACAGTAAGGCAGACGGAGACATATATATATATATATATATATATATATATATATATATATATATATATATATATATATATATCAATTGATATCATAATAGCAGAATATTTTTCGGGATGAGGGTGGGGTGGGGGTGGATTAGGATAGGTTATTTGCAGACATTATATTTACAGTCTTGACCATTCCAAGACGAAATTAGGGATCTACAGGAATTTAAAGCTGTCTTTTCTATAAAATGATTTGGAAGCTCGATCCATATAATGACAGATGCATATCTTTAAGATTTTTTGCCAGATGTTTAAGTTTTAATCCTTTGGACATCTAAAATATTAAAATATCTTAAATTATATTACTTGTATTTAAACATAACAGGTCGTCCATAAATTGGGGAGAAATGTCATTCAGAATTGTAATAGTCTCTATAGCCAATTATCTAAGTATATGTACTTTCAGAGTTATCGTTTTTGTCTTAAGTAACAATTAACTGCTTGTGTGATCATCATATACAGATATCAGAGCGCGCTCTACATGGTAACTGCTTGTGTAATCATCATATACAGATATCAGAGCACGCTCTATATTGCAACTGCTTGTGTAATCATCATATACAGATATCAGAGCACGCTCTTCATGGTAACTGCTTGTGTGATCATCATATACAGATATCAGAGCACGCTCTTCATGGTAACTGCTTGTGTAATGATCATATACAGATATCAGAGCACGCTCTTCATTGCAACTGCTTGTGTGATCATCATATACAGATATCAGAGCACGCTCCTCGTGGTAACTGCTTGTGTGATCATTATATACAGATATCAGAGCACGCTCTTCATGGTAACTGCTTGTGTAATGATCATATACGGACATCAGAGCACGCTCTTCATGGTAACTGCTTGTGTGATCATCATATACAGATATCAGAGCACGCTCCTCATGGTAACTGCTTGTGTGATCATCATATACAGATATCAGATCACACTCTTGTATTTCTTTAAGATTGGTTGTTTTATTATTCTCTTATTGCATACAGAAGTGCCAAGCTAAGTATCTTGCCTTGGCAAAAGTTGAAACTGGTAATGATAAAAGTATATACAATTGTCAGTTTGTTGAGTCTTGTTAAATTTTGATGATTACGCCTTAAGACAATTAGTTGTTTTCAAGCTTTCATGCAAAGACCTGTCGTGTGTATCGAATTACAGTCGGTAGTCACCATCAATTCAACGCAGTTTGTCATCTTGCGGGCAGTTTAAGCATAGTGATAACTCTAGAAAATACCCAGACCCATCTTCTTCTGGCTGAAACAACTTTCCTGACTGTTTAGTTGTGCAACTCTTGAAGCAAGAGGTGTTTATATAATCTTGATGACCAAGTAAGACTCCGTGTTTATTATACTCATGATTAACTGATGCAATACATGGGACCGTGGTGCTGTTTCTGTAAAGATAAGAGGAATCTTTGTCCTGTTTTCTCTCGATTTAAAAAAAAATCAGAAAATTACAATTTTACATTATCTTTCTTATGATACACCTGACTATATTGCTAGAGGTAATTTTAGGAAAACGGAGGAAAGCTAGCTCAAGTTTTAAATTTGTACATCTGAAAATATTTTAATTTTTGCAAAACAATGTCACAAATTTCTCAAAAAATTTGAAGATATTCTATAATTCCCCTCAGAGATAAAACGAGACTCTTATTATGTGAATTTAAGATATTATTACCAATCTTCACTTCTTGATACCTGCTGAGTGTTCATTGTTGGCGCCAAAGTAACGAACAAGATATTTTTAAAATCCGAGTTGAGGAACACAGTTTGAGAGGTTAAGTGCAAATGGTGCATGGTAATATACATTTTGGGGGAACTTGTATTTTCCTCGAGAGTGTACTGACTCACAATGGAGTACTGGGCAGGAATTGTATACTAGATTATCCATGTAAGTGTACTGACTCACAATGGAGTACTGGACAGGATTTTATACTAGATTATCCATGTAAGTGTACTGACTCACAATGGAGTACTGGACAGGAATTGTATACTAGATTATCCATGTAAGTGTACTGACTCACAATGGAGTACTGGGCAGGAATTGTATACTAGATTATCCATGTAAGTGTACTGACTCACAATGGAGTACTGGACAGGAATTTTATACTAGATTATCCCTGTCATCAATGAATCAATGTACAACACAATTTATCTTAATTGTTAAGCGAACCGTATCAAAAAATACAAGGGTGATTTCTCACACAAAGACTGCTGACAGGTATATAAACCCAATATCATATTGTGTAACACAGCAGGTGTAAAAATGTTTTACAGGCAAAAATTAAAAAGTCTAAAAAAAATCATTAAATACATAGAATAACCTTGAATAACACTGACAATGCCTATGTAGCGGATACTTGATATGTAGGTTTTAACCAACACTTATAGGTCAAATTATGGCTCATGTCCTAATAGCATTCACCTGCCAATGAACCTGAGTAGGATTCAAATTTCTTGGAATGAGGGAAGCAAATCAGACAGTGGCCACTTGCTTGCTGTTATCGGACGATAATTAGCTACCAAACGGGATATAGAATAAACACATTTTCAGATAATAACACATCATAATTTAATAATATACCGCTGTGTAGCGATCACGGAGAAAATCCTTTACTGATAACAATGTCCAACAACACAAATATCCTATTTAACAGAACTGTTTTTGATACCATGCATATTGATTTATATATTTTAACCGTCCTCTTTTTTTCTTTTTTTATTCATTCTTTCCAACAAGTTGAAATATTATCGGTTTCTTAAACTAGAAGAGAGCACAGAAAAAATAACCTACGTGTGAGAGCTCTGCTTTCCACAGTAATTATGTAAATAAATCTAAGGAAATTATCCTTGTAAATGATAAAAGTTTTACAAATTAAAATAAAAGTAGAGAACATTAAGATGAATAAATTAAGCTTTCTTGCCTCCCGATAATTATTAAGCTTTCTTTATTCATTAGAAATACTTTTATATTGGAATAAGAGATTGAGGAATGGTTATTATTGCTAATAATTTGTCCAAATACAGCTTATGGAACTTTAGCATCAGTCCTAAAAGAAAGGTTCTATTAAACAGAAAATCAAAGATTTTTTTTTTTTTTAAATGGGGGGGGGGATGCATCTGATGGTTTTGTCTCTGTTCAATGTTCTTAACATAACCAAACACATATGATTAATGTGTAATTTTGATAACTAGCCGTATAATTGTTGGATATTAACGTCATTCTTAGTTTTGATTAATTTCCAGCAACTGGCTACCTATTTTATTTTAGAATATACAAAGACTGAAACGCTCTATTTCATCTTACCATAATGGAAATTGCATGATTTTTTGTGGATGTTAGAGATTGTTCAGGTTCATCACTTTATTGATTATATTCTTTCACATAGCCAGTTAGAGATAGAATTGTGTTTAAATTTTGGAGATTGTGTACCCCCATTTTTCCTCCAGAATGTATATATTTTAATATAAGAAAAGCTCACTAGTTACATTTTTAAGTACTAAATGGTACGAATTGTTACACACACACACACACACACACACACACACACACATATATATATATATATATATATATATATATATATATATATATATATATATATATATATATATATATAATGGCTTCATTTTGTTCACTTCGCCTGTATGCAGATAGTTGCTCTTAACTTTGAAAACTTTGAAATCAAAATGTTTCTCTGGCCTGACGCGATTTGTGCCGTTGGTGTATTAATTTTTACGGGGCGAGTGCCATTGATTCTGGTTTGGAAAATATATTGGAAGAGAAATGTCTTTCTGTTCATCTCTGCAGTTAGATAAGATATACATACGTCCGAATGTGGTACAGAAGATGGCCTAGTTATATAGCTGTGTCTCCAATATAGGTTGTACGTTGACTTATACTGAGAAAAATAAAGTTATAGTCCTACACTGTGGTTATATTTGCACATGAGGATTGATTCCGATGAATTTTCTTTTGCACTATCAGAAATATATTTTTATTTTATATCTCAGTAGATTCAGTCTTAAAAGAATCTATGATGTAACTTACTGCCACCTGGTGTTCAACCAAAGGTAGACAACCCTAGAAAGCTGATAATGGGATAAACGGCGTATTCCTTCATATCTATTACCTTTGTCATTCGACTCAGGATTGTTTAGATGGATACTGACTAAAACCAGTTTAACAAAACATATACTTGATTCGTTGACTTAGTACTTTTCTGGATAGAGCAAACGTTTAACTAAAATAAAGAACACGTTTAGTTGATTGAATACCTTCACTAGTAAGTTAGGACTACATTGAAAGAGACTATTGTTTACATTGTATAAAAAAACGGTGTCGGAACAGTCACTTGGGAATAGATGTAATTAAACGAATCAAAATAATTTGAAGATAATATTTGTCAACTAACCAATTTGTTTACATAGCAAGTCTTTCTGATGGTAAGTAAAGTTAGAAACAGGAAGCAGTTTATGTTATATTGTATCGTTTTTCATTGCAGCTGTTTTTGACCATGATTGCTTGGAGAATAAAAAGGAAGGTGAACGATTAAATATTCCGAATAGGTTTTATAGACTTCGTAAAAAACTGCGTTGAACGAGTCGTTCTTTGAATGCAGTGCCCGAGACATTATTAATTGTATAGTGGAATTTTGATACTGAATACATATGTATCAATATGCAAAAACCTGGCTACTTTCAAGTGAAGATATTCGAGCTTACAAATATTTTTTTTTTTTGCGAATTTTGTTCACGTCAAACTTGATCCCAAATCTCTTTAAAGATACTTTATTTATTTTTGTACAGAAATAGATTCAGCAAAGCGATTGACCGCTACATAATGTGGCCTTGGTAAGAATAATCCAGCGAGATATTACCAGAAAAGAACAAAACTTTATTGATATTACATATGCGTTTATAATATTGAAAATGAAATGCCTCGATCTAGGCGTGTGTCGGTCTGTAAACTGAAGACATTAAGAGCCTGTTGACTCCGATGACTTGAACAAAAATGCGTTTTACATGATTGATATCACATTGCGTTCTTCAGCAACGTTAAGGGAAATAGAAAAAAGGTTTGGTCATGTTGTTTTTCTGTAATTTGTTTAGCATGAGTGGTTTAACAGTTACGTCCGTTAGCATTATTCTCCCATTCACTGGAAGAGTTCTACAAATAGACCCATGGAACAACCATTATATGGGATGAGTTGATAAATAGCTTTGTAAACGGTCAATATAACTAAGGATTAACAAAGCACGTGCCTTTGAAAAAAAAAAGCTCTAAGGCAATGATTTCTTCACCATACATTGGATTGTTCCACTCATTACAAGCAATGCTCATGTGCCATCCACCAGTCTTGCATCGAACGAACACAAAAATCAAACGCTGGGACCAAGTCGGCTTCCATTTTTATTATTAAAAGCTGCTAATAAACAGATCTAATTTATACTTCTACCTCAAAATGAAGTACAAACTTGCCTTTACACCTTTTTAACATGATAGTGCAAGAAAAAAAAACATGCCTTGTCGAGAAATGGAAAAAGGTTAATACATAGAAAATTAGTGTGGAAGGTACATTTTCTGTTAATTTTGTCATTTTTGTTGTCATGGCCTACAAAGGGACGAGCCATGTTGCCGTCTGTTATTTAATGTAAATTGGTGTAACCGCAGATTATATCCCGAATATTTCATTGTTTCCGTAGTGCGAGTAATGACGTAATGACCATAGCAATAATTATACCTGAATGAACAAAAAAAATAAATAAATAATAATAAAAAAAGCAATGGTAGTAATTATGTGTCAGTGAGTAACCAATGAGCACAATTATTGAATAATTTAATTGAAATTGTGGTGGCTGTAAACAGATGATAATTTTATTTGCGTGTGGTTGTTTTCTTGGTGGTTTAAGCCGCTTGGTTTCAGTGTTCTAAGGCGGCGTATCTAATACGATTCTTTTTCTTTCCTGGTTTCGGAACTCCAGTTTTGGTTGTGAGCAGTTACAGTCAGTGTTACATCACTGAAAGTGTGGCCAGGGGAAGAGAAGTGTTCTGCAACTAGACTTCTGTCCAGCTTCTGTGTCTGCGGTTACACCAGTTTACATTAATAACAGTCGGCGATATGGCTCATCCCTTTGTAGGTCAAAACCTATTAAGTTGCAGCATCAGCAGTCGAGTTTAAGTCAACTAGACGACACATCAGACATTTTCAAGATGTAATTCCCGTACAAATAGTTATTTAAACTTTTGTAATTTCAACGTTTTTTGTGTTAATTGTTTGCTTTTGAAAAAGATTCAACGAGAGTCGACAGCGTTCAGGCTTGTTGAAAAATAGTTTTGCACTGTTCGTTGTCAGTTTATTGCGTATATATATATATATATATATATATATATATATATATATATATATATATATATAATTTCAGCGTTTTGCCAGTATCTTAATATCTTTCCTTTTTCTGAAATAAAAATTGATTCAAAAGACGTGTTGTGATTGAGTTGTAAACCTTTGAGGAGATACGGGTATATTTTGTTGATTTTTTTTTAAGTGTTTCTGGATATATCAATAAACAGTTTGGACAATGTTGTGAATTAAGCATAGACTTCCATTTCTGCAAAACATATCTTGAAAATATTTTCTATACATCTGTTTCAGTTCTCTATCTCTCTCTCTCTCTCAATGTTCCTCCATACTGTTATTGGGGAATATGTATCATATCTGAGTCAATTCCTTTAGAACTTTTCTGTTAGGATGGTCTGCGTTTATTGGACAATCGCCTAGTGGATCAGTATCAAGAAAATAGGTAACAGTAAATTTAATACATTTTGTCATGTAAACACAGCAATAAAAGCGCTCGTGTATAAGCAGCGTGATAACCGAATTAAATACATTGTGATCGTGCTTTATACTGTGATAGAAATTAAAAATGACAAAGCTTGAATATCTCTAATCTGTAGATCTGCAATGAGTGGAATCTTTCACGTGTTAGATCACTATTGCATTCGTTTTTCAGATCAGAAGGTGGGTATCTTGTTCTTATCTCATACTTGTCAGTTCCTTGACTTCAATCATCTCAGATAGAACCGAGAATTGAGGACGACGTTTCGTGACACACGCAGTCTTGATAAACTTGGTAAACAAATAATCCTGGCCTGTACACAGACATCCCTAGCCACTCTGTTAAGCTATATAAGACAAGCATCCTCCATAACCTTTCTGGCATAGAGCCTAATCGTGTGCAAAGGGATTAAGTATTCCATAGGTCAATATATAAGTACAACAGACTGCTGTAAAACGGACGTTTGTTCAACAATATGAGAGACTGAGATCAAGGAGTTATAAAAACTCGGTTAAATTTCCTATCTTTCTGGACATAAACGTTGGAGTCTTTAAAACTCGGTAACAATAACACACGTAACGGCTGTTCCAATTTTCAACAGACAGTCTTGTAGACCGAATAGTTGGTGATGGTTACACACGAGTAAAACGAGTGACGTGTGTCTCAATGTCCATGTTTCTAATGGTACATTTTTGAATAGTTAAGTTCGGCTTAAACTTCAATTATCTAGTTTGCGATAACAAATCAATAGACTCATGCGGACCTCCGTCTTCTCATGGAATGATACAATATTATCATCCTTTTGAAATATCGTTTATTACGCTAGTATGTCTGATAAACCATGACTGAAAAGGCATGCTTTCTCTCCCGGATTCCTCTAGGACTGGGGGAAAGAGCACAGCAATAGCGTAAAAGTGCCATTGCATGGCTCAGGATTTTGTTCGTTAAGAAAGATTTCATAGGAATGTAACATAATCACCACTTATCTCATGACCCTCGTGTTGGCATTACATCTGCGAATAATGTTGTAAATTAGAGTTTGTTTCAAACTACCGTTCTGGGAGACTAGCCACTCGTCTAGATCAATATAGGGCAGGATACTTCACGATTAAAAGGGAAGAATACGAACAAGAAATATGGAGGAAAGAGCTCTCTCTCTCTCTCTCTCTCTCTCTCTCTCTCTCTCTCTCTCTCTCTATATATATATATATATATATAGACACACACACACACACACACACACACATATATATATATATATATATATATTGTTACGAAATTATGTATATGGAATCTATAATGTGCTGAAACTTTTGGCCTATGACTCTACTTTAAAGTTGTGTCAAATAGTGAGTCATATTTAAGTTTGGGTTTAGTTGTACTATTAATCAAAATAACAACATGTTTACTGACCATTTGTTCAAGGTCAGAGTTGTTTACTGTATCTGGGGTACATTTTCATTAATAGACGCATTTAGTATTGCATTCTGGGTCATAATATGACACGTTTCCTGTTGTGAAATGTGCCATTTGCAAGTTGTATAAAAGACCTGGAAATACGAATTAATTTCATTCCATTTTAGATCTTGAGTTGAAAAGAACCTTTTTTTTTATGATCAGCTTTTGGCATCCAGATTGTTTGAAATAATAGCCGTGCTGCTGTAATGCTATGCCATGCTGTGTAGATAATTCGAAAGGAATTATTTATGGGACCATTCAACAGAGCTACCTGGATCATATTATCGTTGAAACATCATGACAGTCCAGACTCATTCATTCGGAACCATCATCTATTCGGAACATTCGTTCATTACGAAGATTCATTTCGAACATTCATTCACTTGGAACATTTTATAGTTTCTATATATACAGGACTTGTGATTAGGACACTAATAATTGTTGGATTATTTGGATTATAATACACGATAATGTAACTGTATTTTGATTTTCACATAAATTCTTTAAAATTGTTTGTTGATTTTTACAAACATTGCATTGTTGGTTTCACTTTTATTTTGTTACGTTTGTTCGAGCCATAGGATCGTAACAATATATATATATATATATATATATATATATATATATATATATATATATATATATATATATATATATATATAAGATACTAAGCGCATGCATTAGAGTGAATATTATACTTTAAATATTTGATTTCAGAATACTGTGGCTCATTTACGACGCTTATAACATATGTTGAATCGAGTACGAGAATTAATAACACCTGCACGGGAGTTAATCATTTTGCATACACAAATTATTTCTCATCCGTGTTGAAAATATGGACTAATTCCCGCGTGCAAGTTATTAATTTTAGCATGATATATTATGTTCTGCGTGCGAATTATTAATTAGAGTGAGAGATATTAAGACAGACGAGTGATGTATTATCTCCCGTGCACGAAATTCCAATTTATATTATAACTAACAGCACAAAACAAACTGATGATTTAGGATCGTTCAAACGCCAAAACCTATCAATAAAATCTTATCTCATTGCACAACAAGGATATTCCGCACGCACACACACACACACACACACACACACACACACACACACATAGCGATATATGCTATGGCTTACTCTTTTTTTGTTTTAAATATCGAAACGAACTGCAAGATCATATCAGAACTATATTTGCTCTCTTGGGCAACATAAATAACATACAAAGGAAAGTTGGGCAACATAAATAATACTCAAAGGAAAGTTGGGCAACATAAATAACACACAAAGGAAAGTTGGGCAACATAAATAACATATAAAGGAAAGTTACATCTATAACCATTTGAGTCATGAATCCTTACTGTCTTCAACTACAGATAAAGCAGCATATGGATATTAAATCCTTCTGTCGAGAATTGTATCAGTATGAATATTAAGAATGCATGTACAGCTATAGATTTAACCAAAGATATAACAATAGAACTCATTTATTCCACTATATTCATGAGGTAACATTGAATAGAGACACAACTGATATAAAACAAGCACCACAATCTTCTCTATTGAATCGTGACTCTAATATCGTACAAGTTATCGTACATTTTCTAATATGTTGAGTTCACCGTCCATTCGATTGTGGAATAGAAAGTTATTTTCTCATAGAGAAATCATACGAACAGAATAAATAAATCTAAACTACAAGTTATAGAGATAGCAATTAGTTTAATTTGAGTGAAACAACCAAATAATTGCAGCCTAATAATTCGGTTATTTTACTTCTTTTACATTTAATATAAACATCCCCGAAGTTAGGTTATTTGAAAACGAGGCAGTATCACCTTGAGTGTAAACAATGCATGACATCGGCAGTTCGTTTAAAATGTAAATTAAAGTCGTAAAAATCAGTCTGCATGCATTATTTTCTTTAAGGCGGATACGTTATAAAATAACGGAGAATTTTATTGAGATAATCGGGGGGGGGGCAGACGGGGGGGGGGGCGGGGGGTATTTAGACGAGAGTCGGAGAGGTCAGATTATATTAGCTGATATTTTTTTTAAAAATCAGTATCGCTTAAACAGGTCCTTTTGGGACCGAGAGAGGTTTTTGGATGAGTTGGTTTTTAGACGAGAGTTGGTTTTTGGACGAGAGTTGGTTAGGCCAAGTTTTTGAAACAGCGATATTTTTTTTGGACGAGTGTCAGATAGGCCAGTTTTTCTTTTTTTTTTTTTTTTTTTTTCGGGTCCCGAGAGTAATTTACAATAGGGGTCGCATGTCCGTTGGACAGTTTTTGACGACTAGTATTGATGGATACTTGTCGCAGAGAGCTCGCTGAAATGAGGGTTGATCAGTCCTGGTTTTCAGAACCGCGAGAGCTTCTTAGGACGAGAGTTGGTCAGGCCGTTTTTTTAAACATGCTCATGTCTTGCTCACGTAAGGTCCGGTCCTGATTTCTAGTGCTGCTCCCCAATTAGAGTCACACACCAGCAGTGAATATAGTTGGTAAACATGCCTTGTGGACAAAATTCTTAATTTGAATTACCTCAGGAGATACAGAGAGGTGTAACAAAACTTGTACAAACAAATATTGTCACATACACGCACAGAGACCTAGTAGGGGTGGTGGAACTTACCCTTGTACGGGGTGCGGTATTGGTGTTAAGGCACGCTACGGGCTTTGCAGGGGATATGGGGTCGAAGACTTTACGATCGCGCCTTAGGAAAAAGAGAAAGACTAAGCTGCTCAACGGCTTGCATTTATTGAGGTATAAATATTTTAATTGTTAAAATCCTTTTTATTTAGATATACACACTTAGGTATACAGATGGCACATGCACAACAAGCACGAGTATTGTGCGACGAGTTTCAATCATTAACGGGGGTTCAACCCCTTACCCCAGGAATCGCATAGCACAGCAGCTGCTCCGGGAACAGCTCGACCGCCTGCTGGTAGCGCGTGCAGAGATTGCTCGGCTTAGGGCAGTCGAGCAGGCAGCGGAGACATTGTGGCAAGAATTTCCCACTTGATCGCGATTGAAGAAGAGGAGCCCAACGATCTGGAAAACAAAATTCTCAAGTCCCCAGTCGTCTTGAAGGACATAGCCAGAGGTGACATCTTTAACAGTCTTTATCGCTCGAGAGGGGTGATTAAGCTTATCACTCATACCGGCTACTCATGGCCTCAGAACCTTTGCTTTCCGGTGGCTCGTCGCGTTGAGTTGTACTAGGGAGGAGTCTGGGACGCCATTCAGCGGGTCGCGGAACGCGGGCAAATGGCAGTTTGGATTTTTGGTGGGCGTGAGGTGGGGAATGGACACTAAGCTCGTAGAACAGTAGGTGCTGGCCGACGGCCTGTGCTTCAGAACCTCGGGGAAGCACCAGCATTTTATCAAGGTATGAAGCTCGTACACAGGTTCGCGTTCAACAGTAGAAGAGCTGGCTACCAATGTCTTTTAGCGAGGCCTCCTCCACCGCTTGTGCGACTTCGAGCTAAACGTCTGTAAGTACACCCCCGCGGCCATGCTGGAGGAAATCCAGCGGGCATCAAAAACCCGTGCAAGGTCTGGATTGTCGACGACTATTTCCAATGGTACAACCTCGCATACCTGGCAGTCTCCTATTTGGAGTACCTGACTGAACTGGAGCGTGTCGCTGCGCCACCGGCTTAGGGGCCCGATGTGAAGCGCGCGCCCACTGAGCAGGAAATCAGCAAGGCAGTCCAGAAGAAGCTGGTCGCGTACATGCAGCAGGATAGGGCCCAAGGTCACGTTGTAATTCGTGCAAGCCTGCTCAAGGTAGACGACGTGCAGTACCTTAAGCAACAGCAAAACAACCGCTGTGCCGCTTTCAACATCAAAATGCTTTGAGCCTACAAGCCAAAAGACACGCATCAGTTTAGTGTAAACCGACTGGACAACGCCGAGGGACACTCGAAGGGCAATGTGAGGTTGATCTGTTTCGGAATGCAACCGCCAAAGAGGCGTAAGGCCGCTTTGTCCCACGGGTTCAGAGGACATCCAATATAGTAGCTCGACCTAAGCGATGTGTATGTTGTCTGAGGACTCGGTCCGGTGGTGTTTGTGTATCAGGGGGAACAATCTACAGATCTTCATGTAAAAATGCGCGTCTAGACTCTGCGCCGTTGGTACTAGTATAGCACACGAGAGCCGATCTTAGCAACCGCACGCTCTACCCTATAGACATTTGCCAACCATACAGGGTCGGTGGTGTGGCGTTGCACGTCTTCCAGCGCTCTCGGCGCATATAGGTACCGCACCTAGGTATTTCTCTTCAGACCAGTCGACTGTGTCACCGATGTTGCAGGCGTAGCCATCACTGTCGTTTCACATACGGCATCAATTGGTGTTTTGCCTGTGAGCCGTGTTACTTCGCTATTTTGGGCCGCCACCACAGCCAGCTATGATTTGCAGCCTCGCTCTCGGAAAGCAAACATCTCCTGGACGTACTGATGCCCAAAGAGCCGCGCAGCCAGAGTACGGTTGAACCGCTCCACAACGCTTTGCTCACTGTGTATGCCAGCATCGCCCCGCCTTATACCCTCGCCGCACTTAGCCAAGAGTTGCGACACGGCGCCAATAAGCTCCAGGCCGGGTCAACCTGTAGCAGTTTGGTCTACTTCATCGGGTCCCTATTGTAAATAGGTACCAAAGCGTTGGCGACTTCAAAAGCCTCCTTGTAACGGCAAGTGACATTCACTGCGGTTAGAGCATACTTGTACATGTGTCACCGAACCTTGTCGTGTGGCAGAAACAAGAGGTGAACCTCGTTAGAAACTGGAATATCAAACTTAGGTCATGGGAATTTACGTGGTGCCTGCAGGTAAAACTGCTTCTTGTCCGCCGCCAAGCCCCTCCAGTAACCTCGCGGGCTGTAGTATATCGCCGCAAACTAAGCATCCACAAAAATGAGCTGTTGAGCTACAGTCTCGCTGTAACTCGACATGGCGGCTGATATAGGCAAGCTTGGTAAGGGCTGTTTCCGAAAGAAAGTCACAATCGTAGAGCAGAAAGAGTGTTGTAGTGCCCGAAAATCTTTCAGCTAGCGCGAAAGCAGGTCATCAAGATTATAGCCCGCAGTGTTGACCAGAAATACATCTTCGTATGTTCTGCCGTGGATCCAACACCTGTCGTAAGCCTTGATCAGGTGTATTGTTGGGGATATGACCACGATGGAGTCAAAATGGTCCTTAAATGTAGTTTCGAGCAGTTCACAGGCAAATAAGCTCTTTTCGCAGCCGCGGCGACAGACGACCATGGCGCAGTGCGGCTGTAATTTATCAAATATCGCTCGCCCCGGCAGTCCTCCAAACAAGCTAGTAGATAGCCGAGATGAACTTTCCATTCTGGATGTTAAGTTGCGCGTCCATGAGGATATAGATGTAAGCGTTCAACACGCCTGCAACCTGAGCCGTCTTTTCAGTCTGGAGTGTCACACCTTCTGTTACTTTTTCTATGCGTCTGCCCGAGACATGAGAGCGTGGTCCTCAGCTGTCCGGAGATCGAGGATCAGAGCTAACCTGTTTTGATACAAGGGACCCAAATCAGTCGCGGGCGTTTCTACGTCCTTGAGAGGCTCCCTCGCCATCAACCCAAATGCCTCTTCTCACTGCTGGCATACGGCCATTCCCTGGGCTAAGACTTGATTGGGGACTCCCTCGATAGTCACCGAGACCTTGTCTATCTGCGGGTTGCAGAAGTAATCTGTATCGTGCGCGTAATTGGAGCTCTGAGCCGGACCTTCAAATAAGATGACGATCGCCGTGAGGCTCTTCGAGGGGGTATTAAGGTTGACCTTGCAGGTCGCGTTTCTTTTGTTTACCATCATTTGGCGGTGTATACAAGATGGTCACCCTCCCCATGTACTGATTCTGGATCATTCTTGCGTCTTTGTTGTGGGTCACAATGTCGAACTCAAGTGAGATGCCGTTGATCGTGTAGCTTGCTCTCTTGTTAGAAGGCAGAATCACGCGGCTGTAGTCATTGAACGTCAGTTCAAAGGTCAGATGGTCTGACAGTTCGTTGCTGCCGAGGTTAGGAAATCGAACCATCAGCAACTCATTCGGTCCTATCGAAGAGAGGTTGTTGGTAATCACCACTGTGCTCCGGGGGCCATGGACTCCGACAGCACGGCGAAGGGAGTGGAATGGATCGATTTTATTGTCTCACTGAGACATACACGCATCGCAATTGGAGTTCACGTGTCCTTCCTTTAATCTGTTAATATATACCGCACTAGTATTTTGTTTAATAGCAAATACATAGCTGAAGGAGGTTTCGATGTTCAAACGGAAGAGCTTAGGCGTACGGCAAAGCCCCAGCCCGATGAGTATATAACCACATCATTTATCGATCCACCTTCCCACTATTACGAGCCGATGAGTGGGTTGGAACGTCGCTTGGGAAACCTTCAAGGCGACACAATGAAAGCAGCTAAGGGCGAAATTAGAAATAAAATGTCGACACCTACTTTGCGACAAATAACATTAAATCCATACTTGTTTATCCAGATTTGGAAGTATGGTACCCCTCTCGAATTATAACCACCGAGAAAGGTAAGCAGTAAAACCACACAAAAGCTAGCCGCAGCTCAAAAAGAGATCCAAGTCGAAACAAGCAATGACAAGCTCCCCTCTGCGGCAGGATCCGAGGACACAACGCTCAAAGAAGCGGCAGCACAGGAACCTGATAAACTCCTGATGAGAGGAATTCTTGGTCTAAACAAGACACTTCAAACGTACCGCGGTGCGCTTTCGTATCAGCTCACTAAGAGTGTATAGATCGATAAAGGCGTAGGCGCAGAGAGAAAAATGCTAGTTGATGCGAAAGATGAAGAGGATTGCCAGGAAATACAAGCATGCATTACATATCTGTAGTTATAACGTGATGATCTAGTCAAGACAGCCAACGACGTACTAGGGGTACTTCGCAACTAGTTTACAGCTATTAAGGGGACCTTCAACAAAATGATCTATGAGGATACAACCCTCGCGGAGAGCCCACGAACTTCCTTTCTTGAGCAGGGGTTAACAGTCGTCTCGATAATAACTGGGCTCGTGTTCATAATCAGCACGATTGTTCTCGCAGTAACAGGCGGAGGCGGCGGTGGCACAACGTTATCAGCAGCAATCAAACCTGACCCTTTAAAACCCGCGAACGCAAAGGAGTGGATAAAGAAGAATCTCAAGTGGCTGACTGGGATACTGAAAACACTCGCAGAAAAGGTGGCAGCGGCGCAGCCTAATATTATCAACACTGTCGTTTCATTCCCCCTGAAGGCCGCTAACAGTGCCATTGGTTGGCTCACAGGAAATTTGGTTGTGCTCGTCATCGCGGTAGCTATCGCGTTCTTTGCTGTTTTGAGGAGAAAGCCGTCGAAAGACCGTGAATGCGAGTTTTCCCCGCGCTAATAGTTTAGCGGAGAAACCAGATGGTTATAAGCCAAGCCGCGATACTCCTCACGACCAGATCCGTATATTGGCCTCGTAGTCTTCGGCTTCCTTTTATGCCTCCACATTTTGTACGATTGTTCTGCTTTGAGCCGATGTTGCGCTTATGCAAGGGGTGAGGGTGGGGGAGTCGAAGCCTACATCTTCATGCTGAGTTGGCTGAGGTTGTTGTGATGTGCTTGGCTCAAATACTTGCGCAGGCATAGGTTTCAAATTGACATCGGCGTTGGTACCTACAGCAATGTTTTCGTGTGCCACAAGCATTTCGTTGTTATACTCTTCAAGGGAGCCGATTTTAAGCCCCGTGTCACTTGGGATAATCTAGAGGCCGTTCCAAAGGACAGATTCTAGCTTGCTTCTGGCATTTTAAAGCACTTCTCGGTACGTTTGTATCGACACTGATTTTTTTTTCCCGTGGGTAACCTTATATTCTACGTTTACAAGAAATTGACTTTGGCTGTTCCTGATCCCTTTATCGCGATGTGTGCGTTAGTTTGTGTGGGCAGCTTGCCCAAATGTATGTCCGAATGCTATCGTTAAGACGCACTCCACCGGCGCGAGCAAAACCTTGCGTATTTTCCAGCATCAAATACACACATTTATTTTAGCCTCATTGCCTTGTGTGAATTATACACTTTCTGTCCCCATACGCCATCAGGTATCGGCTGGTAGGAGCTGTTGACACTATAGTTATACATCATGACCAGGCCTTAGTTTTGCGTGCTTCTGCCGCCACTCTGAGTTTTTATTCACATTAAACTCGTTGTGAAAGTGTTCGTCGGCAATCATGTTCATGCTGTTTTCGAGCGCGTTCCACCCTCTTTGGCCTGGAAGGGAACACGGCATCTGCGTGAGACTCTCTTTCACATGATAGTAAACATGGAACCGATACAAGCTTCTCACCATCTCTGGCAGTCTTGCTGCTGCAACAGGTGATCACGAGAGCTGACGCTACACAAGTGGTCGCGCACCGTCTGCCGTCCAGGAGAACCAATTGTCCACAATATTTTTCCACTGGACGAAGGCCAACAAAATTTGGTTCGAAACGAAACGCAATCCCGCACATACATGTTAAGGATGAGCAACAGTTCGGGGATCTGCTCTCTCTCTCTCTCTCTCTCTCTCTCTCTCTCTCTCTCTCTCTCTCTCTCTCTCTCTCTCTCTCTCTCTCTCTCTCTAGATGGGCCAGTCGACTTGGAATGGGTGATCCCCACGGGCCTAATACTCCTGTTGCGTTCCGAGAGATTTCCTACATCTCGGGGTGGTACTACATTTCTGCCGAGCTCGGCAATAACCGGATTGTCGTGCATCCACAGTACTAACAACTCGGCCAAAGTAATAACCATTCCCGATGGCTACTACAGCTTTGACAAACTGGTCAAAGAAATGCAATCTTCTATTTCACGCTCATTAATGGGGTCCAAATAGTCACTCGTCCAGGCTCGCCTCAAACTTCATTTCGTAGATGAAAGAAAAAAAAAAAAAAAAAAAACAGCACCCTCCTACAAGTTGTTAACGTGGGTGGCTAGTCCTATGTGGAGATGCGTACTGTCTTCTATGGTACTCTTCGCTGGTGTCGTCTGTATCAAGTTAGCATTTCGGAGCTCTGGACCCGACAACAAAAAAACAGACCGGTCAAATTGCTGGATTGCACGAGCACACTTGAATTGAAAGAAATGCGCTTCTAACAATACCTCCACAATGAGTCTGCTCCCGTTCAGTGTCGCCCCAGATGCTGAAACTCTTGTCCTCTAGGCGGGCGCTGACGCTGGCACAGGTGCTGGGGCCGCCTTAAATTTAGTCTGTCTCAGGGACGACGCTATCTCGTACCAGATAAAATGCTTCTGGTTTCTAATTGCGGGGACATAATATGAAAACTTGGTGATTTTACTCTCAGCAACAACAACGACACAATTTCAGTTCCAGGAGCCGGGTTTTACTTCATTAGTCGCCATGGAAATCGCGGTGAAGGCAAGTGGGCCTTGCTTTTGATCCTCGTCAATGGAGTCGTACGAGCGCACAATGACAGTGGCGTTCAGGATAACTATTATAAAGGCGTCACGCGAGGATTGTCGACCAGCTTTGCGTCTATGCTTGGCACTGGAGACACCATGCGGTGCGAAGGAAGTCAACGCTTTCATCCACTCTGACCATCTGTGGTATCCTCAGTTAGAACACACGCAAAAAATAAAGCTACGGGGGAATAACCAAACATAGGCAATGAACACAAATTACTCGTGCAGCCTGACGATTAATAAGGACACTGACAAGGAATAAAAACCGCTCGTTTACGAGTATCTGCGCCAACTTGGCGTGGTTGACACGCACCGATTCAGATTGGGTGGAACGAGAATACAAAGCAGATTTAGATCGAACACTAGCACTCCCTAGAGCATCCTGTGCCAACCCACGGTCAGCTAGGGGTAATTGCACTTTCACTGGCGGAACACTAGCAGAAACGATCAGCCATGTGTTACCTCGGGCGCGATTGCAACTAGAATGAAAACGTGGAATTTGGTGATACGCTCTTTGCGATGGGCTTTCTGTCAGAATCTGTGGCGCCCTCTGTCACCCGTCTCGCCAGAAGAAAAACCGAAGATGTATTTGGAAAAGACATAGCTCTCTGTCGTGTCAGCTACCGGCCTGAACAAGTCGTCGAAAGACCTGCGGGCAGAAGGTGAAATACAAGTAGTTCTTTTTTAGCAGGCGTTTTGAAGAGCGTAATATTGTCGAACTTCCAGATATTAAGGAAATTGACAAATTCTTTAATGCCATCATAATCTTGCATGTCGGCAAAGGAAAGAGGTTAGAGGCGCATGTTTGCTTGACTGCTAGCCCCCACCACCACCACCACCACCATCACCAATACCACCACCAACCCAGATATAAATTAAAGTTTCATATCACCGTCCTCATTGAGGATGTGTAATGTCGCTATACTTAAAAATCTATGATCCACAGGAGTTTTGCTTGAAGAAAATCTGTGAGTTGGAAGACTCCCCACGGGTGGAGGTTGAACAGCTCAGTGCCCTCTACAAAAGGTACAGGCGAGCAGTAGCTGTGTTGGATGGTGTTGACATCACACTGAAGGCTAAGTCTCTTGGCATGGGTGTGGCGAGGATTGAGGTGTTTACAACAATCATTGCTGCCCCATAGCGATTGGCCTAGAGCTCACGCTTTGAGTTGTGGCCTGATTTCTGTGGACGGAGATTTTATCAGCCAGCGTCTAACCAAAAAGGCCAAAAAACATGATGAAAGTCGCGTCTTTTCTGAGCCATAAGTGAACACGATTGCAGACCATATATCGAAGGGGCTTCTTGACAAGCTTATCCTAGACGAGGCAGCTAAATAGACAAACATAAAAAACAAAATCCGGACTGCAGCGCACAAGCAGAAACCTCAGTGGTGATTGACGAAGTGTCAAAACAAGAATTAATCGCCATCTGAAGAGCCGAAGCCCGCGAGCTGAAAAAGGTGCTTTCCGGCGCTGTGGATTTAGCCTAGTTTGCGTGCTGACCGCTGGAACATCAGAACCTTCAAACTAGCAGCTTTCTAACCAGAGGCCTCTCCTAAGCGCATCATCAGCAGGATACGGTGTGGTTTAAAAGCTCAAAAAGGGCTGCCATGGTTTTTTTGTGCCACCTTTAGTGCCTCTCAGTAAGGCCTTCTGATTTGCAGGAGGAGGTTGTGAACTATCAGTGCCGTGACCATTATTTCTCCCAGTGTAAACCGCGAGTCATATTACCGCGCTAATGACAATAGTTTATTGGTAATCGAGGCCATATGCCAATAATACTACAGTTAAATAATACTATTGCCATGATGCAGAGCGCCATATTAAAAATAAATTTAACACAGTTAAGTGATAAAGATAAAAAAAAGAAAAAAATCCAGCACCCACAATAGAAATATGTAGGAAGATGACTCGGAAATAGCATTACATAGCTGTGATATTGCATAAAGATAGAACAAAATAATATACTTGCATGTCCATTTGCTCTCTTCTGTGGAATGCTGAAAAGACATATTGTGCAAGTTGAGATAGTATGACAGGGTTCTTAGATTTCATCAGAGAATAGAAGATTTCTTCACATGGGTGTTTTTTGCTGAACATTCCTGGTATGAATCTCTTTCTATAATCTGCATAAAATAGGCATTGTAAAACAAAGTGATAGTCATCTTCTATTTGGCTTTTATAACATAACATACATGTACGTTGATTTGGGGGGATGCCATTATGCTGTCCTTCCTCTGTACCTAAATTATGTATGGAAAAATCGGAGTCTGGCTAATCCATTTTGTAGATGGGTAGGTAAGTCAATGGTTATATAAAACTGAACGGAAAAAGTATCATAACAGTTATTATAGTGATATGTTTTATGTGATTTGTTTACAGCTAAATTTTAATCCTGAATTAAATTGTCTTTAAGACGTTTTCTGAAATTGAGCAAAAATACTTTATTATCTCTTGCATCCTGTGCGTACCAAAGATAACCAAATCTATACCTGAATAGTATGTCTTTAACTTTTGAAACCCATGTGACTTTACTCGACTCATCCATTCTTGGAACAATAGCCGAAATGATAAAAAAAGACGACTCCAAGCAAATGTCCTTATTTAGTCAAATTACTTAACGAAATGTTTGACACCGGGCACTTCCCTAAACAATGGGACGAAAGCATTACATTCCCATTACACAAAAAGGCTATTCAGATGACCCATATAATCGATAAAGTCACAATGGCTACGTCAATAGAGGGAGTAAGGCGTCAACGACAAAACATCTGATGCACATTTTGCCTGGGATGTATATCAGAACACCCTCTCGCTTTAATTGTGGACCCACCCCAGTACCAATGCTGCTATGCGCGCCACGCTTGGAGGGCTGTTCTCGATCGGATGGACAGGCTTAAGGAGAAATAAGAGTCCCTCCAAGGCACTGACGCTTTCCAGGAATTCAAGATAAGACCATTTCTCCTTTTAACTTTTAAAGTTTTTTTGGTGAAAAACCCCATGTCATAATGATCATCCATTCAGGGGGAGTAGTGACAACAAGAGTTTTAAGACAGTCGTCGTGGCAGCTATATTTAATGTACGACTGGCACCATTTTCATTTAAGACCAACTAGGTATCGTAAGAAGTCTATTGGTGAAAATCCCATGTTGATATAGCCATCCAATTGGGACGAGTACAGATAACAATATTTTCAAGATAGCCACCATTGTAGCCATAGTGAGGGTTAGCCATTTTCATTAAGGACCAACTCGACACCATAAGAACTCTTCTGCTGACAACCCCATGTCAAAATGACTTTCCATTTAAGAGGTGTAGTGCAAACAAGATTTTGAAGATGGCCACATACTGGACGTCAGATCAGAACTATTTTAATTCAGGTTCAACAAAACATCATAAGAAGTCTTTTAGTGAAAACCCTATGCTGATATGGGCATAATTTCAAGAGAAGTAGTGATAACAAGATTTACAAGCTGGCCACTGTGGAAGCCATATTATACATCAGATTGACACCATTTTCATTGAGGACTAAGTAGACATCATAAGAAGTCTTCTGGTGAAAAGATCATGTCAATATGACTTTCCCAGGAGTAGTGATAACCAGATTTTCAAGATGGCCACTGTGGCATCCATAATGGACATCACATCGGCACCATTTTCATTTAAGACCAAGAAGACATCATAAGAAGTGTCAATATGACTTTTTGTTTAGGAGAAATAGCGATATCAATTTTTTCAAGATGGCTGCTGTGGTGGCCATTTTTATTTAGGACCAACTAGACAACATAAGAAATCTTTTAGTGAAAACTTCATGATATGACCATTCATTATGGAGAAGTAGCAATAATAAGATTTTGTAGATGGCCACTTTGTGATGGCCATATTGGATGTTAGATCTGCACCATTTTCATTTAAAACAAAGTAGACGTTATAAGAAGTGTCAATATGACTTTTCGTTCAGGAGAAGTAGCGATAACAAGATTTTCAAGATAGCTGCTGTGGTGGCCATATTGGACATCAGAGCGGCACCATTTTCATTTAGGACCAACTAGACATCATAAGAAGTCTTTTAGTGAAAATCCCATGTTGACATGATCATTCATTTAGGAGCAGTAGAGATAACAAGATTGTCAAGATGGGTACTGTGTCGGCCTTATTGGATTCCCTAGCAGCAATATTTTCATTCAGGACCAAGTATACCATGGAATGAATGTGTGTGCAAAGTTTCATGGCAATTCTCCAAGTAGTTTAGGAGGAGTGGCGATAACAAACTTGTGCTAACGGACGAACGTTTTACGGACGACAGACGATGGACGACAGACCATCCCATAAGCTCTACTGGTCTATGACCAGTAGAGCTAAAAAAAAATAACAATAAACGCCTCGTGGTTTTACAGCGCGCCGACGAGGCTGGACGCTTACAGATGCGGAGTAAGATTTCCACACTACTTGCCAGCGTGAAGCCGGACAAGCTAGAGCTTGGCCTTCAGGTCACACAGCTGGAGGAGGAATGCGACCGGCTCACAAAATGAGCCCTAAATGTCGATACCTCTCTGGCCATATTTAAGTCTTCTACACCCCAAACCGACACAACGCTGGAAATCCCTGTGGCGCCACCTTCTGTCCCTAATTTACCCCCAGACCTCGTTCCAGCTGCGGCTGCCCTCGTGTTGTTTGTGCCTCATTCTCGCGGTCATTCTGGTGCTTATGCTCGTTGTGTGGGCGTCTCTATGCCGCCGAAAAAATCTTAAGTCCCCAATATTTAGAGCCACGCTACCGAATGGTAACGAGCCATGGACACTTTAGCAAATAAAATCACAGAAGCTCTGTTGAAAGCATCGAAACCTGCCTCCAGACCTCTTTTCTCCGCCACGTCAATCGGATGCGCAGACCGTCCGCTTGAATGCGCTAGCGGACACCGATTGGGTGAAACCCAAGCCAACAAGCTCGAAAAAGCCATCTAAGATTGTCTACCGGATCAAGCAGGAGGTTCAAAATCAATTGAAAGATAAAGCCCTCTACCATGTCTTTATTTATGTCTTTATTGAAAGCCTACCATGTCTTTATTGAAAGCCCTCTACCACGTCTTTTTCGATAAAAATAAGTGGCGCGCCTCGAAGCCCTAGTCGACGCCCGCCGTGCCGGCAAGATCACCCCTGAAATGCATGCAGAGAGCCATGACCTTCCTTATCGACTTTGGATAAATCAGCATGTCGTGAGTAGAAAAGCATACCCAGCTTTAACAGCAGAGGCATTCTCCCCCAGTAGGGGGCCCCGGCCTGACTTGGAGCCCTCTCCCCCCCCCCCCCGTGTTTGCTTGGTGGGGGGGGACCTGTGGCAAAACCGCGTATATCCCCCGCCAACATTCGTCCCTGCAGAACTATGACGACGGCTACCAATATTCGTCGCCAGCAATTTCTCAGCGGACCGACCAACACTCGTCTCTGAGAGCTCTCGTCTCCAAAAACTGTCCAACGGACCTACGAAACTAGTCACCATGAATTGTACAACGGAACTGCGACACTCGTCCTAAAAAGATCTCACGGTTTCGAAAGCCTTGACCGACCAACACCAGTCCTTAAAAATCTCTCGCGACCGAAAAGAAAACCCCGCCCCAACGAACACTCGTCCTAAAACTCTCGCGGTTTCGAGAACTTGGGCTAACCAGCACTCGTCCCAAAAACCTCTCGCTGTCCAAAACCCTGTTTAACTGATACTCGTATAAAAAATAAAGCGCAGCTAAAAAAAAAGGCCCTCCGACACTCGTGTAAAAAATCCCTCTCGCCCCCTAACACTTCATCTACCCTCCCCCCCCCCCCCCTCCGCTGCTAGACAAGTATGTTTGGTTGATGCAATACATTCCAAGGTATGACCAGTTAACCTCAATACTGCAGACGAATCTCCACATAACTTGTTAGGTAATGTAATCTTACTTCGATATATCTGGCTTGCACAGTATGAGATTTGATTGGTAAATTGAAAATGACAATAGATGGAATACCTCGGATATTTGGGCCTAATATCTGCGGAATCTTGAACATGATAGAAGAACATGCTCTTTCCGTACTTACTTTTGAAGGTGGAGTATAGTGTTTTGATCCCAAACCTTAATTTCCCAGACTAATCATGGAGTCATGCTATCACAGACAAGAATATAGATTAAGGAAGACATTAGCAGTGTGGTATACGTGTATTGTAATAGATTTGAGTGGTAAATACACGACCACACCAACGCCAGAAAAAAAAGAAAAAAAAAAAAAAAGAAAAGAAATGCCAGTGAGGCTAAGTTACAACATTTCAATTAATTATCCCCAATTTTCTTTCAAAGATATGATTTCCCTATATCTTAAGGTATTATTTGTATAGTACTGACTGTATAATTACATATTTTGACTTTAACATTTTTACGTACCGTAGAAAATTACTGTAGTGACAAGCTGTCGTCCAGACATGAAGCTAAAAATATAAACATACCCGCTATAGATGCTATTGATACTGACCAGCCACTAAAATTACCAGTATCGAAATCAACAAAATCACTTTCTTTGGCAAACTAAATACTTGGCACTAAAATTACTAGTATAGAAATCAACAAAATCACTTTCTATGGCAAACGAAATACTTGGCAGTAAAAATGGCTGGACTTAAACACTCAACCAAATCTTGATTACAATGATAAAAAATGCTGAATGCAAGTCTACATTGATAAAAAAAAATCGACATTTTTATTTAAAATCTTTGTGGTAAAATGATCTTCTGTTGATTATTACCTTGATATTCTTCTTCGCAGGATCTAATGTTGGTATTATTTTAATAATAATAATAATAATAATAATAATAATAATAATAATAATAATAATAATAATAATAATATCCTTTATTTATCCAGGGTGACATAATTAGCTAGAAACTAGTTTACAATATGACCCTGCATTTAAAACAAATATGCACGTAATTTGTGAAATTCTATAGGGTTTGCATCTATTGCATAAAAGAATAAATATATCATAAGTGAAAGAAAGAATACAAGGTTAACATATTGTCATCTCATTGATGTATTACACCTATACTTTATTTATCCAAGGTAACATAATTAGCTAGAAGCTAGTGTTCATTATGGCATTGCAATTAAAAGAAATATATACGTTCTAAGTGGAAATCTACAAGAGACCCCCCCCCCCCCCAACAAAACAAATATAACAGAAGTGAAAGAAACTATACAGTGTTAACATACTGTTATCGCATTAATATATCACAGCTATCACCTACAAATATCATCCGGTCTTAAAATCCGTATTACTCATTACAAATATCATCCGGTCTTAAAATCCGTATTACTCATTACAAATATCATCCGGTCTTAAAATCCGTATTACTCATTACAAATATCATCCGGTCTTAAAATCCGTATTGCTCATTACAAATATCATCCGCTCTTAAAATCCGTATTACTCATTACAAATATCATCCGCTCTTAAAATCCGTATTGCTCATTACAAATATCATCCGGTCTTAAAATCCGTATTGCTCATTACAAATATCATCCGGTCTTAAAATCCGTATTGCTCATTACAAATATCATCCGGTCTTAAAATCCGTATTACTCATTACAAATATCATCCGGTCTTAAAATCCGTGTTACTCATTACAAATATCATCCGGTCTTAAAATCCGTATTACTCATTACAAATATCATCCGGTCTTAAAATCCGTATTACATACTTGCAGACCATACAACTGTACGATTTCCTAAATACATCTATTTGTGATCGTACATGTCCTTGTTTTTGTTGTTGTTGTTGTTGTTGTTGTTGTTATGTACAAATATTCAGTCAGGATTCATTAGGGGTGGATCTTCTAGAGGTTAGGTCTCGATCAACTTCTCCATCATGCAAAAGAAGTCCCCATCCATGTCGGCTCAGTGGCGTTTGCAAAAGTATTCTCATGGAGTTCAGGATAATAACTGACAGAAAATAATTGTACGCCAACGAAAGTGATAATAACGTGTACCGATAGAATCTAATTTTGTGAGGGTTTATATTATACAGAAACTCTCCAGGCTTAAATTTCATTATATGATTTCACGTGTAGGTGCCGTACGGCATAAGTGCACCAAAAGTGTCAGAAACAATCTAAAAACCACGAAATCCACATTTTGTTGGAGATTCTAATTTAATAATCTGAAATACCAATGTGACGTGAATTTCTGTGGCTTACAAATGCCAGTTTCTAATATGGTATGCATATTCACACATTCAAATAAATACTAATATCAACATTTAGAAAATAGCTGATGTATATGAGCTAGTCCTGTGTCCTGTAAAAAGTAACGAAAAACTTTCTAACTTCCCATGAAACTAGAGATGATCAATTTCTTCCTCCTAAAATCATAAATCAAATATCAATGCTTCTGAGGCTTATGTTTTAAAATATATGTCCAGTCCTAGAGCCATGTGGAGCTGAGAAAGAATTTGGCTTGATCTTCCAGTCCAAGCAGCTAAATATTGATTTTCCCAATCAGATAACAATCAAAAATCAGTACTGGGTTAATTACTAAACGAACTTATGTCCCTTACGGGAGTTTCAGAAACGTTTCTCAACTCATATCTGTTTTCTATATATTAATTTCATCTTTGCTTCGTATTTGAGGGTTTTATTTGAATTTACTAATGTAAGTTTCCCCGTGTGTGCTTGCAGGTAATTGCCATTATGATAATCAGGAGTTTGCCTCATTAGCGATACCTATGTTTAAAGGGAGATTATTATTTCCCCAGCTTTTCAAATGAATACTACATTTATAAAAATCTAAAAACTTAATATAAACGTACTGGCAAGGAATAGGAGAAAATTCTACCGCACATCATCAACTTTGATATTGGTAACTTTTTTCTTCCGTTGTTATTTTTTTTATTTTGGTAGTACTTATCGTGTCGATTATATTAAAGTAGTATAAACCCAAGCCGATATTTGTAGTTTGGAGTTGACTAGGATTATTTTTATGAGTATTCCTATCAATGCCTTGCTACATTTTTTTAACTATCAGGATAAACAAGAAAAAAAGAAAGAAAAAATAATAAGAAATAGTGATGCAACTTCCTTTTTCATTTAAATTTTGCCATTTTTACAAGGATTATAATAATTTCTACTAATTACTGAAGAAGATTCGACCGTTTATAAGACAAATTTGCAAGTACGACTCTCTATTAATAAGAAGAGACATTGTACATTTCTAATAGGAGAAAAACCTCTAAAGTCATGCTCCCATACCTTGACAAACACAAAAGTCGTACCATGTACCTCTAAAAACACAGATAATGACCTTTGGTCATGCAAGTTTGAAAAAAGAAAATTATTTTTATTATTCATATGGAGTTGGTAGAAATTTTAAGTTCATTAAATGAACAGAACAGAAACTTTATTTGAACTAATAGTATACAGTTTCTCATCCATCAGTATGAAGAAAAAAATATATATGACAAAATATACAAATATATTACAACATAATCGTACATAAAATGTATATATATTGAGTACTCCTACACTATGTTCACTATATGAAATATGTGAGGTTGAACTTGACAAAGAACGAGAGTAGATTCTTGCAATGAATTTGCAATATTACAAATTTCAGATATATATATAAGCTTTAATCGTGCCTTTCTTAAGTCAAATGGTTTATAAAACGTACTTGGCAAGTTTTATCATAATATTAGTTATATAAATGTGAAACACTAGGTCTTGTATAATAATAGGAACCTATATATTTCCAAAGATGATGGTGGTACACAAAATAAATACACAGTGATATTCATCTTCTAAATCACGAGTGTTAAAAACGTTACAATAATGGTTCTATTCTATTTTGAGCATAACGGTTAGTTTCAGTTATTTAATTGGTGCGATGATAATCTTAATTTAGTAAAAGTAATTCTAAGTTTAGAAGGCAAAAGGTTCACATAATTTTAAAATTGGAATAATTGCTTAAAGCGTTTATATGAATATAAAGCAAGCGTTTATATGAATATAAAGCAAGAGTGTATATGAATATAAAGCACGCGTTTATATGAATATAAAGCACACGCGTTTATATGAATATAAAGCACGCATTTATATGAAAAATAAAGCACGCGTTTATACCAATATAAAGCACGCGTTTATACCAATATAAAGCACGCGTTTATACCAATATAAAGCACGAGTTTATATGAATATAAAGCACGCGTTTATACCAATATAAAGCACGAGTTTATATGAATATAAAGCACGAGTTTATATGAATATAAAGCACGCGTTTATACCAATATAAAGCACGAGTTTATACCAATATAAAGCACGAGTTTATATGAATATAAAGCACGCGTTTATACCAATATAAAGCACGAGTTTATACCAATATAAAGCACGAGTTTATATGAATATAAAGCACGAGTTTATATGAATATAAAGCACGCGTTTATATCAATATAAAGCAAGCGTTTATATCAATACAAAGCACGAGTTTATATGAATATAAAGCACGCGTTTATACCAATATAAAGCACGAGTTTATATGAATATAAAACACGCGTTTATACCAATATAAAGCACGAGTTTATATGAATATAAAGCAAGCGTTTATATGAATATAAAGCAAGCGTTTATATCAATATAAAGCAAGAGTGTATATGAATATAAAACACGCGTTTATATGAATATAAAGCAAGCGTTTATACCAATATAAAGCAAGAGTGTATATGAATATAAAACACGCGTTTATACCAATATAAAGCACGAGTTTATATGAATATAAAGCACGCGTTTATACCAATATAAAGCAAGAGTGTATATGAATATAAAACACGCGTTTATATGAATATAAAGCAAGCGTTTATACCAATATAAAGCAAGAGTGTATATGAATATAAAACACGCGTTTATACCAATATAAAGCACGAGTTTATATGAATATAAAGCACGAGTTTATATGAATATAAAGCACGCGTTTATACCAATATAAAGCACGCGTTTATACCAATATAAAGCACGAGTTTATATGAATATAAAACACGCGTTTATATGAATATAAAGCAAGCGTTTATACCAATATAAAGCAAGAGTGTATATGAATATAAAGCACGCGTTTATACCAATATAAAGCACGAGTTTATATGAATATAAAGCACGAGTTTATATGAATATAAAGCACGCGTTTATACCAATATAAAGCACGAGTTTATATGAATATAAAGCACGAGTTTATATGAATATAAAGCACGCGTTTATATGAATATAAAGCAAGCGTTTATATCAATATAAAGCAAGAGTGTATATGAATATAAAACACGCGTTTATACCAATATAAAGCACGAGTTTATATGAATATAAAGCACGAGTTTATATGAATATAAAGCACGCGTTTATACCAATATAAAGCACGCGTTTATACCAATATAAAGCACAAGTTTATATGAATATAAAACACGCGTTTATATGAATATAAAGCAAGCGTTTATACCAATATAAAGCAAGAGTGTATATGAATATAAAGCACGCGTTTATACCAATATAAACCACGAGTTTATATGAATATAAAGCACGAGTTTATATGAATATAAAACACGCGTTTATATGAATATAAAGCAAGCGTTTATACCAATATAAAGCAAGAGTGTATATGAATATAAAGCAAGCGTTTATACCAATATAAAGCACGAGTTTATATGAATATAAAGCACGAGTTTATATGAATATAAAGCACGCGTTTATATCAATATAAAGCACGCGTTTATACCAATATAAAGCACGAGTTTATATGAATATAAAGCACGCGTTTATACCAATATAAAGCACGAGTTTATATCAATATAAAGCACGAGTTTATATCAATATAAAGCACGCGTTTATATCAATATAAAGCACGCGTTTATACCAATATAAAGCACGAGTTTATATCAATATAAAGCACGAGTTTATATCAATATAAAGCACGCGTTTATATCAATATAAAGCACGCGTTTATACCAATATAAAGCACGAGTTTATATGAATATAAAACACGCGTTTATATCAATAGAAAGCAAGCGTTTATATCAATATAAAGCACGACTATTCTGAATAGTATGAATCCATGTTTGAATGAATACATTTAAAAACTCTTTGTTTAAATATTAAATGAAATTCTTCGCATCAACAACAGATGGATCATTCCAAAACATGTGATAAGCCATATTCATCTAACAGTGGCGTACTAAGGGTAAATGACGCTCGGGGCGACGATGGCCCAAAGGGCCAGAATACGAGGCCCAAATTTTTATCAGCTGTTTTGACGCCCCAATACCTCCGGCGCTCAGGCAACAGCCCCGTCCGCCCCCCCCCCCCCCCCGTTAGTATACTACTGTCATCTAAAATGGCTTTAACATTACTAGTCCAATCTGTATAACCGTTACTACATTCTCTTAATAATCCGTTGTATACATTTTCAACAACAATGTTACTAGTATATACAGTAGAACACCAATACATACTAATTGGTACATATCGTGATACATACAGAGCGTATCTTTCTAATTCACCATATATACATAAATTTAAAATGTACAGAGCGTATCTTCCTAATTCACCATATATATATAAATTTAAAATGTACAGAGCGTATCTTTCTAATTCACCATATATATATATATATATATATATATATATATATATATATATAAATTTAAAATATACAGAGCGTATCTTTCTAATTCACCATATATATATAAATTTAAAATGTACGCGTTCAATTCTTTTTTTACTTTGAAAAAAACCCCAAATTTCACATGTATAACATAAAACACACCCAACAAATGTGTCAAACAGTTGACAGATATATTCTGGCTTCAAATCATATTTAAGTCTAACAATCATGGCACTGAATGTTTTAAGACCTTTACCGGCTAATGCCTATTGATTTGTCATTTGTCAAAGAGGAATTTGTACTATTTTCAAGTAGCACAACTACCGCAGGGATCTCATATAAAAGCATTTTCTGTTTGCAGTTAAGTTACATGAACATAAGGAAATTTTAATATGTAAGATTAAAACATGTGTCCCATTCATTCTGATATATATTATTTCTACAATACGTAAGATTAAAACATGTGTCCCATTCATTCTGATATATATTATTTGTACAATATGTAAGCAGACAAGACCAAGATAACTTAAATTAAAATAACTGGTACCAGCAAGAAATTGTCAGTAATTAGCAAATCAATGATTTAAGTTAGCAGATTGCTAGATTTGTAATTAGTACTGAAATTGATAGATTATTACACTGACGTTTAGCAAGTAAGCTACGTACGAATAAAACTTCAAAACTGGAACACTTTAGAAGAGCTTCCTTTTTATATTAATTAATTAATTAATTAACACTTTAGAAGAGCTTCCTTTTTATATTAATTAATTTATTAACATTTTAGAAGAGCTTCCTTTTTATATTAATTAATTAATTAACACTTTAGAAGAGTTTCCTTTTTATATTAATTAATTAATTAACATTTTAGAAGAGTTTCCTTTTTATATTAATTAATTAATTAACATTTTAAAAGAGCTTCCTTTTTATATTAATTAATTAATTGACACTTTAGAAGAGCTTCCTTTTTATATTAATTAATTAATTAACACTTTAGAAGAGCTTCCTTTTTATATTAATTAATTAATTAACATTTTAGAAGAGCTTCCTTTTTATATTAATTAATTAATTAACATTTTAGAAGAGCTTCCTTTTTATATTAATTAATTAATTAATAAACTCTTTAGAAGAGTTTCCTTTTTATATTAATTAATTAATTAACACTTTAGAAGAGTTTCCTTTTTATATTAATTAATTAATTAACATTTTAGAAGAGCTTCCTTTTTATATTAATTAATTAATTAACACTTTAGAGGACCTTCATGCTTTTCTATTTATTTCTTTGGCACTTAAAAAGGAAAAGGATGAAATCACTAAAGTTTGCAACAACATTGCGTAAAAATACCCTTTCTCAAACATAAAATATCCGAATGACCGGTCCTATCACTTTGTTTCATATTACACAAAACAAACCAAGTCAGGGATTTGTCACTAAATTCATTAAATTCCGTCGACGTTGTTCTTTTTTATATGGAAATCCTTGCTTTTACTTCTGCATGCATGGTGTGTTATGAAAACAGAGGATGCACACAAGAAGAACTATGTAACCTTATTGACTTTATATGTATTTATTGAATGATGAAATAATATAAATCCATGAATAATTTATTGAATGATGGAAATAATATAAATCCATGAATAATTCACTGAATGATGGAAGTAATATAAATCCATGAATAATTTATTGAATGATGGAAATAATATAAATTAATGAATAATTTATTGAATGATGGAAATAATATAAATCAATGAATAATTTATTGAATGTTGGAAATAATATAAATCAATGAATAATTTATTGAATGATGGAAATAATATAAATTAATGAATAATTTATTGAATGATGGAACTAATGTAAATCCATTAATAATTTATTGAACGATGGAAATAATATAACTCAATGTATACGTTACTGAATGATGAAAAAAATATAAATCAATGAATAATTTATTGAATGATGAAATAATATAAATCAATGAATAATTTATTGAATGCTGAAATACTATAAATCAGTGAATAATTTATTGAATGATAGAAATAATATAAATCAGTTAATAATTTATTGATCGATGAAAATAATATAAATCAATTAATAATTTATTGAATGATGGAAATAATTTAAATAAATAAATCATTTATTGAATGATGGAAATAATATAAATCAATTAATAATTTATTGAATGATGGAAATAATATAAATCAATTAATAATTTATTGAATGATAGAAATAATATAAATCAATTAATAATTTATTGAATGATGAAAATAATATAAATCAATTAATAATTTATTGAATGATGAAAATAATATAAATCAATTAATAATTTATTCAATGATGGAAATAATATCAATCAATTAATAATTTATTGAATGATAGAAATAATATAAATCAGTTAATAATTTATTGAATGATGAAAATAATATAAATCAAATAATAATTTATTAAGTGATGAAAATAATATAGATCAATTATTTATTGAATGATGGAAATAATTTAAATAAATAAATAATTTATTGAATGATGGAAATAATATAAATCAATTAATAATTTATTGAATGATGGAAATAATATAAATCAATTAATAATTTCCATTTCAGCTTTATGACAAGTTGGAGATAAAGACACACAAATTTAACTCGATTTGTGTTTCTAAAACACTGTTCTCCTACTGCAGCCCAAAATAGTAAAACACGAATGTCCATACATAAATTAATTAATTAATAAAAGTTGTAAAATTTACTTAGGTCCAACAAATATTTTATTCATAAGATAGATGCCTACCAATTTCGTTTGCCTAGGCCAAACGAGTTCTGAGTCTTGGTACTAACATGGTTAAATTTGCGCTAATATAAGTTCAGAAATAGAACCAAAGAGCAGAAATACTAAAATGGCCTGACAGCTGAATTAGCTCATCTATATGGCCATATAAACAGGCATATCACATTTCATTTGCCTAGGTCAAGCGTGTTTTGCATATTTGTGAGCCCTTCTCCACCTCTCTCCCAACCATGCAACCCGTACAAAAAATACTGTAGCGGAATTCATTCGGCTACATTACCCCGAGTCTCGCTTTCTCTGGTTCTTCAGGATAGGTCTTTATATTGGAATGATACCCCGTTGTATCTGTCTGAGGACTGGCGCTTCAGAGTGTGACAGATTTTTGGTCCACAACTAGGTCGTCGACTGGATTGCTGTCTGAGTCGTCGCATTAGTCGTCTTCTGGGTCGCCGACTGGGTCGTAATCTACGTTGTGGACTGGGTCGTGGTCGGAATCGTCGACTGAGTCGGGGTCGTCTCTAAATAAAGATCGACACAGAGACGAACAGAGACGCAATAATGAAAGAAGAGAGATCATCGGTTACAATATGTATTCTTGTAAAGTCGTGATAGCAAGATTTCCGTGCTTCTTGAACGGGCCTTGAAGCCCCTCTACTCTGGTCGACGAAAGACCTAGTCCTTATCCTTTTAAGATTCCCCGGTCTTGCCTTTACCTGTTCGGCGAACAACGGCCAAGTGTGATTGCTCCGGCTGGGTCGCTTATACTGATGCACTCGAAGGGACATCTTCACACTACATCACACCATACCACATCACCATCGCAACCACAGTCGGCCCGTATATACACCCAGCAGGCGGAATCACGGCGATCCAAAACTAAGACGCTAGATGGCGCTACAAAGCCCGCTAACATTTAAAATCTAAACTTAAACTTTATCGAAACGAAAATATTGTCGATGTGTTTTCTCATTACAATACAAAAGTTGCCAAATTGACCGGGAAATTGAATAAGTCATTTGCTTAGCATATGAACATGTTTAACAAATATTTTTGGCCTAGGTCAAGTGGATTTTGTTAGTCTGCCAAGGAGGATTTTACTGAAGAAAAGTCCCAAAAAAGTACATAAACTTAGTAAAATTATAATAAATTCAACCGAATGCTATTTCTGGTTTGCTCTGCGAGGGAATATTCCAAACACCTAGCAAAATCACAAAAGCAAGAAAAGAAGGTCACTGTGACCTGCTTTATATAAGTGTGAATTTTATGTCTTCAAATGATTAAGTTTAATGACTGTATCAGAGAAATAGAGTTTAATACAATAACTTACAATATGAAGTGTTTGTTATTGGTATGTAGAACCCCTTCAAGGTAAAAGTACCGAACAAGTTTCAAGACTGTATGTACAGCAAGGTTAGAGAACCGGAGCTAAATGCACTATATATTTACGTAGTTAGTGGAGCGTGAAAAAGATATCACTGTGACCTTCCTTTACTCATGGTAAATAGTACTTTTAAAGATGAATATACCCATCAAGTTTCATGATTGCCCAAACAACAGCGTCAAAGAAATTTGACCTAAATAAAAAAGACAAAAAAAAAACAACAACAACAAAAAACCAAACAAACACACAAACAAAATTAAACGTAATCACTTGAGTGTGGGAAGTATGTCACCGTGTTTCCTGCTTTAGTCCATAGTGATTAGAACCACTAAATCTTAAAATTGTATATGCAACAGTTTTAAAGAAACAGGGCAAAGTGCAAAACCTAAAGTAATCATTTGAACGTGAAAGGTACGTCACTGTGATCTACGTTTGCTTGAAGTGAGAAGTATCTCTCAAGATGAATACACTCATAGATCTTTTTTGACTCTTTATACGAGAGTTTCAGAGAAACTGAGCTTAATACCAACCCTAACCTTGACGCCTCCGCACCGCTTCCACCGACGACGTCATCAAGTTGGAAAAGTGATACCTATGTTTCGCCTATGTTTCGCAGACGCGACAACAAACACTGTTTCAACAGCCTGACTTTCTAATCAGGTCATCTACATATCCGTATAAACCTGTTTTCCAGACTATATTTATAGGTTACTGTATTTGTATGGGAAAATAGGAACGAGTTTTTCTGAGCTATACTGCACGCTCAGAAAAAAAACGAGTTCATATTTTCCCATACAAATTTAGTAACCTTTTTATTATATACTCGTTTTGCTTTTCTGTCTAAGGTTGAATAATTTGAAGGACACAGTACAAGAAACAAAGTAATTTAATTTCTGCTAGATTCCAAAGTAAATACACAACCGTAGTTAAACAAATACACAATAAGAGTATTCATGCGCACATGGTACTGCCCAGCGACCTTTGAACTTAGTAGCGTACAGCGCGCTCAGTCATTCGTTTAAAATAGAAATCTCATTTTGGTCTACTTAAAATTGAAATTTAGAGTCATATGACTGCGCCTTGGAATAACTTTCCCAGCTGGTCTGGAATGGAGAGATTTTGTTTTTCTGTCGATCCAACTAAATTCTGCTTATCCAATTCTGAGGGACTGGAGTTATTAGCTGGGTCGATTCGGTACGATGTACATATGGCTGGAGGGACTGACCTTGATTGCAAACTGCACATCTGTTTCTCTTCTGCCATTGATAGTCTGGAATCATAAGGTAGAACAAATATGAAATTCTTTTACTTGGAATTCTCAAGAAGATGCAGGATTAACTATTTTTTGTTAGGGAATATCAAATTCATTTTGTTTTGGAGTGCAGTAAATTATCCTTTGGAATGTGATTTCTGTTGGAAATGTAGTCTAGGTTGCAGTACAATTTTGCACTGTGGATAAATTTTTGGAACCCATGTAATTCTAAATAGCAGAAATATAAATAAGAAAGTACATTTTGAGGAAATTCAAGATGCAGAAAGGTAAATACATTCATTGCCATTGTTATTACCAGCTATAGATGACATATTTTTACGCCCTGTCGCTTGCATGATCTTTGTTGGAGGAACCCCAGATACATGACCCGTATGATTTGTACTCTAAATCCAAAAATTTTCTCAAAAACATAAAGCAGGGAAAATTGCAAAGCTACTGGGGTGTAAGAGCTCATTTCGCCAGCGAAAAATAAGGCTTCTTCGTTATCTTGGCTTTTTGAATCTGAGGCTCTTGCTTTTCTTCCAAAACCCGCCTTCTCCAGTTGCATTTTTTTCGAATTTAGTGCTTGGACTGACTTGTAAAATTGGCGGTCTCTGAGAGAGATGGGATAGTCCTTGGACTTAAGATGCCTTTCTATGCTATTTTTATAGAATCTAGAGAGCACGGCTCATAGTCGGAACCATTTGATTTACAAATCGTTGAACATTTCTGTTAAATAAGTGTTTAAATGATATTTGCAATACTGAATGTCTCGCGTTTGTTGTCGTGAAGCCATTGCTAGACATTGCAGATATCACGTCCAGTCGCTTGCTTGATTGAAAGTTTGTTTTGTGACTCAATGAACTCATACACATCATCAACTTTAAAATCTCTACTTTCAAATGGCTCAAACAGTTTTCTTAGTTCATTCACAGACAAATCTAATAAATCAAAAGCTCCGGCGTCTGCTACATGAGCGTACATTGTTTGTTTACAATAAAAAGTAGTTCCTATGACACGATACTATTTTTAGACACACGTGTCGTTCAGTATGAAGCAGTGCAGTATGGAGAAATACTGCAGGATTCTGACAATGTAACGTTAATGGAGAAAAAAATGAGCATATAATAAAGTGATTTATTACATATCCCATTTTATTTTACATGGCTGCTCTGGTGTTCCAATTTGAACGTCCTCTGCCTTTTCCGTCGCATACTAGAAAAAGCTCGAATGTAAATAATGGCCATTTTGAATTCCCCTCAAACCCATTCTTGATGTTACGTCATAACAACTTCATTGACGTCATATTGACTAGATGACGTCATCACTAACAGAAACGTAAGCAACCGTTTCAGGCTATTAAAATCTGAATTATTATTTTTTTTTGTTTCGTTACAAAGCTGGCTACAGTATTTGATCTTCAACTGAGTTTGCTACCAGCCGCAAAGTGTTGAATTATCTGCGCAAAGTCCTCAAACAAACAGGTTTAAGAAATCGAAGAACAGAAACTTCTGAACCGTACACATGATGATCTCATTTCCAGCTGCAGCACTGATGACACAGAGAAGAGACATTCCACAATGTAAATCATCTAAAATACCAACACCAGCCAGAAAAAAAATTCAACTTCAGATTTTCAAAGTATAGTCTCCGGATTCTTTTTTTATGGAGCAAGTATAAGTGACGGAACTTTCAATTTGTCTATTAATATTACTGAGAACTCAAATCCGTTGAGTAAATCTGAGGATAAAATTTATTAACATTTACAACATAAAGGTAGACGTATCACTAGTAGAGCATGGCACTATATGGCATAAGGGTGGGTGGGTCCCATATTAAATAGGGTCACAAATTTATGGGGCATAAGGGAAATTTGACATAGACGCAATCTTTGTTGAAAGGTATGTTTTGGAACAGTGTAGCATGAGGCGACGGTATACACTCGAACGGAAATACCAAATGACGTCATAAGTTTCACAGGATGAGTCTGTCTATTTATAACAGAGTAGCATATGTTTCACAGCAAATGAGAGTTTATCTGTCCTATCCTGTGTTAAATAGGATCGAATGTTCATAGGGACAAACGGGAAACTAACATGGGAAACTTAATGGTCAAAAGTTTATAGGGACAAAAGGTCGAAAATTTATGAGGACAAGCGGGAAATTAACACGAGGCCGCCATTTTGAAAGGTATTTTTTTTACAGTGTAGTATAAGGCGACAGGGTGCACTCGAACTGAAATTCCGTATGACGACATAAGTTTCACCTGAGGAGTCTGTCTGTCAACCAACCAATTATCTACAATCAATAAAAAGTTATCTACTATCCAGCACCCAGTTACCTACTATCCACAAACCAATTATCTATCAACAAACCAAATATCTACTATCCACCAATCAGTTATCTATCTCTTCTTAATACAAATAATTAATCCAACCCCACCCCCTACAAGTCCTCTTGTAAATTAAGTATAAAAAACATACATCAAGCCCATTCTATGAGGCCTCGTAGTTACCTCCCTTTATAATATACCTACTCTACCCTCGTATTTTTTAAACAAAAATACTTTCAGTATCTCCACTACAACCCTACAGAGTACAGACCATATAAATCCTTTCTAAATAAAACTAAAATCCCTAATCCTAACCATTATAATCCCTCTTCGTTATCTACCATCCAACACCCAGGGATCTACTATCTACAAATTGATTAACTACTATCAATACACAGTTATCTACTATCTGACACCTAGTTATCTACTATTCAGCACGCAGTAATCTACTATCCACAAACCAGTTATCTACTAACAACATTCAGTGACCTACTATCCACTAACCAAGTATCTATTATCAACACCTAGTGATCTACTATTAACCAGCCAGCTATCTACTATCCACCAACCAATTATCTACTATCCACAAACCAGTTATCTACCATCCAGCACCCAGTTACCTACTATCCACAAACCAATTATCTACTATCCAGTACCCAGTTATCTAATATCAACACTCACCAGTTATTTACTACCAACACCCAGTGATCTACTATCCAGAGCCTAGTTATCTAATATCAACACCCAGTTATCTACTATTCAGCACCCGGTAATCTACTATCAATCAATCAATTATCTACTATCCAGACCCAATTATCTGCTATCCACCAACCAATTATCTACTATCCACACCCAGTTATCTACTATCCATCAACCAATTATCTACCACCAGTGCCCTGTTATCTACTATCCAACACCCAGTCATCTACTATCCAGGTACCCTATTATCCCCCACTTATAAATTTTAAATCTCTACCCTCCTTCTATAATGTTACTACCCCCCTCCATCTTCTTTTTTTAAACAAAACTACCATTCCCTGTGCACATGGTAGGATTTTTAAAAAGCAGCATAAAATACAATTAAAATCCCTTATCAACAAAACTAACTTCTTTATCTCCCTTACAGCTCTATAAGCCCTATTATAAATAAAGTTAAAACTATACCATCATCTAAAATGTCCCTACCCTTCCCTATTTTAAACAAACTAATATCCTATGCACACAGGGTAGGATGTAAAAGAATGGGTATAAAATAGAATTAAAATCCCATATAAATAAAACTAACATCATATCCTTCATACCACTCTATGATTCCTCTTTACCTCTTCTATAATGCCCCTTAGTTACCTCCCTTTATAATATTCATAACCGCCACTAGTCTCCTATTTTAAACAAAACTACCATCCCATTCGCTTCCGTCTATTTTAATTTTGTTAGTTGCAAAAATCCTAGTTCGTCTGCACTCTAATCTATGTTACAATAGCTGGCAAATAACTTGTGTTTGATCTTAAATGTGTTACAATTCTGATTCTGCTAGCTTACTGCGAGGTCAAAGTTTCATTCATCAAATTTTATCAGAATCACGCAAAATGATTTCCTATATTACATTTTCAGTGGATAGAAACTAACGAACTTTGGAATCAAGATAAAGATTTTTTGTACTGGAAAGCTTTGAGTTTGTTCCATTTTTCTGATTCCTTTGAAAAGAGTAACATTAGGTAACCACCCACATAGTTTATGTAACATCCATCCGTAACATAAACATTACTCAATAGATCATACAAAAGTATTATTGTTGTTATTATTATTATTATTATTTTTATTATTATTATTATTATTATTATTATTATTATTATTATTATTATTATTATTATTATTATATGATGATTAGCGAGATATTTTGAGACAGTAGTATCTTAAAGCGGAACATATACCATTATGATTTAAATCTAAATCATTCTATTGGAAACTCAAGTGTGTATGTGTGTATGTGTGTCTGTCTGTCTGTCTATGTGTGCATATGAAACAAAGAGAGAGAGAGAAAGCGACAAACGGAGGGAGGTATGGAGAGTCGATAAATAGATAAGGCACGGATCACATAGGAGAGATTTGTAGATTTATAACTTCAAGATGTAATATCTAAATTGGACTCATAGGTTTTCACAGGATGAGTCTCTCTTAAAAAAGTGTATGAATATTTCGCGGGAAATAACATAAATTTAAGATTTTCAGAGTGGCGTGTTTTAGAATTTCGGTTATAAGGCCAGATGTTATACAGCCCGTCAAGGAATATACTTTATTATTTTTTTTCTGATGGATATTACAATTAAGATTTTTCCAACTAAAAAACTTAAAATAGACAGATGCGAATGGAATGGTAGTTTTGTTTAAAATATCCATTTAGTTTTGTTTAAAATAGGGAAGTAGTGTCGGTTAGGAATATAATAAAGGGAGGTAACTAAAGGGCATTATAGAAGAGGTTAAGAGGGATCATTGAATGGTATGAGGGATAGGGATGTTAGTTTAATTTATATGGGATTTAAATTCTATTTTGTACCCCCTTCTTTTACATCCTACCCTGTGTGCATGGGATATTAGTTTGGTTTAAAATAGGAAAATAGGGAAGGATAAGGACATTAGAGATGCTGGTAGAGTTTATACCTTACAATAGGGATTATAGAGCTGTAAGGGAGATAAAAAAGTTAGTTTTCTTGATAAGGGATTTAAATTGTATTTCATACTACTTCTTTTAAATCGTACGCTGTGTGCATGGAATGGTAATTTTGTTTAAAATAGAACATTCAGTGAGCGGAGTAGGAACGTTATAGAAGGATGTGGAGATTTTAAAATTATAAGTGGGGGGATAATAGGAAACCTGCATAGTAGATCACTAGGTGTTGGATAGTAAATAACTGGGTGTTGGTGGCAGATAACTGGTTGATGGATATTAAATAACTGGGTGCGGATAGTAGATAATTGGTTGGTGGATAGAAGATTACTGGGTGCTGAATAGTAGATAACTGGGTATTGATAGTAAATAAGTAGTGTGTGTTTATATTAGATAACTGGGTACTGGATAGTAGATAATTGGTTGGTGGATAGTAGATAACTGGTTAGTTAATAGTAGATCACTAAGTGTTGATAGTAGATAATTGGTTAGTGGATAGTAGGTCACTGGATGTTGGATAGTAGATAACTGGTTTATAGATAGTAGATTACTGGGTGCTGAATAGTAGATAACTAGGTGTCGGATAGTAGATAACTGTGTATTGATAGTAGTTAATCAATTGGTAGATAGTAGATCCCTGGGTGTTGGACGGTAGATAACGAAGAGGGATTATAATGGTTAGGATTAGGGTTGTTAGATTTATTTAAAAAGAATTTATATGGTCTGTGGTCTGTTGAGTAAGGTTTACTTTATAGGGTTGTAGTGGAGATGTTAAAGGTAATTTTGTGTTTTAAAAACAATGCGAGGGTATAGTAGGTATATTATAAAGAGAGGTAACTAATGGGCCTTATTGAAGGGGCAAGATTTTTCACCTAATTTATAAGAGAGCTTGTAGGGGGTAGGGGGAGGTTGTAGGGTTGATTTTTTATATTAAGAAGGGATGGGTAACTGATTGGTGGATAGTATATATCTGGTTGGTGGATATTAGATAATTGGTTTTTGGATAGTATATAACTGGATTTTGATAGTAGATAAACGGTTGGTGGATAGAAAATCACTGGGTGTTGTATAGTAGATAACTGGTATTGATATTAGATAACTGGGCTCTGGATAGTAGATAACTGGTTGGTGGATAGTAGACCACGGGGTGTTGATAGTAGATAATTGGTTGTTGGATAGTAGATCACTGGGTGTTGATAATAGACAACTAGGTAGTAGATAGTAGATAATTAAGTACTGATATGTAAGGATTATGAAGATGGTAGTTTTGTTTTTACAAAAAGGAGGGTAAGAGGAGGGAAGGAGATATTATAGAATAGGGTAGAGTTTTTTCCTTTATAAGTGGGATCGTAGTGTGGTAGGGGGAGATAAAAACGTTAGTTTTGCTATGAAGTTAAATAAAATAGGGCATTTCATTCCCATTTTCCCTGTCGACAAACTCTAACCCCGTACATTTTCCCTGACGACAAAGTCTAACCCCGTACATTTCACTCCAAAATAGAACCAGCATGTTGCAAAAACAGACAGACTCCTCATGTGAAACGTATGTCGTCATACGGTATTTCAGTTCGAGTGCAGCCTGTTGCCTCATGCTACACTATTAGAGAACATACCTTTCAACATGGCGGTTTCATGTTAATTTCCCGTTTGTACTCCTAAACTTTCGACCATTTGTCCCGATAAATTTCGACCATTAATTTTCCCATCTTAGTTTCCCGTTTGTCCCTATAAACTTTCGACCCTATTTAACACAGGACTCCCCAACATCATTTCATTTAGAGGGCTGACAAAGATGTGTTTGGCAGATTTTCCACGTTGAAAATGAAAAGAAAAAAGAACAATATAGTTTAGAATTTTCTTGTTAACAAAATATCCAAATCATTATTAAAAATCTAGCCCCCATGTTAGAAAGAGATTTAATCTTCGTTCTGTTAAATAAAAATGCTTTGTCACCTTAAAGTTAAATTCATCAATAATTTCTTGTATGAAAACATAAAAATACAGAGTTTGAAAGTACTGTAAATTGACGAGGATTCTGTATAATTAAATGTGTTTAATTACTGTTAGTCTATTCAATTTGCCCTGAAATGTACTTGGAAGTGGAGTGTGTGAATTCAGTAACGTGTAAGAAAAAGATTAACTTACTGGTCCAAAACCATGTTCCATTTCAACAATAAAAAAATTCACTTGCCCGTGATTGCAGTTTAAATCCATTCATATGTGCCATACAAAATTGTTTAAAATTGCAATCGTAAAGAGTCAATCACTGCACACTATCTTTTTGGCCCTAGCCCCGGTTAAGTACATCTCATGGGGTTTTTTTCTCAGTGGATTGCACATTATCTTTAAAAAAAAAACAAATGCCTTAATTCAATTATTTTTAAAGGATACATTAAAAAATTGAAAAGAATGTGTGAATAAAAAGTGGATAGGTAATAAATACAACACCAGTCGGGGGAAAGAACTCGTTTGATACGGTGTAGGAATGTACGTGTCGGCCTGACAGCCTCGACATATGCCTATGCCGTATCAAACTCGTTCTTTCCGCCGACTCAGTACAAAACACTGATGTAGTATTGTCTATATACGACAGCAGTGATTAACCCAAAACACACAAAGACAAACACGCATACGTACAAACACATATTACCACCAACATGCGCGGCGGAAAACGTAAACTTGTAGATTGAAAATGACAATAGTTGGAATACTTCCAATATATGGGTCTAGAATCTGTGGAATCTTGCCAGTGATAAAAGAACGATCTGTTTCAGTCCGTACTTCCAGGGGTGGAATATCTTTTTCTGATCACATGCATGTTAGTTCCCAGACTTATAATGGAGCCAGATTATATCAGATATGATGGTGGTTCCAGGATGTATGGGAGCTTTGCTCATCCATAATAATGGAACTTAGGGATTTCAAATCAACATAGCGTAAGAGAAGAAATATGTCCAATAGACTTACTGCATACCATCACAAATGCTCCCATACCCTTGTAACGTGCAAGATAAAGTAGATCGTGTTCTTATCAAGACAACGCCCCATACCATTGTAACTTGCTAGATAAAGTAGCTCGAGTTCTTATTAAGACAATGCCCTATACCCTTGTAACGTACAAGATAAAGTAGCCCCAGTTCTTATCAAGACAATGCCCCATACCATTGTAAGTTGCTAGATAAAGTAGCCCGAGTTCTTATCGAGACAATGTCCTATACCACTGTAACGTGCAAGATGACGGAGCCCGAATTCTTATCAAGACAGTTCCCCCATACCATTGTAACGTGCAAGATAAAGTAGCCCGAGTTCTTATCAAGACAATGCCCCCATACCATTTGTAACGTGCTAGATAAAGTATCCCGAGTTATTATCAAGACAATACCGTCATACCATTGTAACGTGCATGATGAAGTAGCCCGAGTTTTTATCAAGACAATGCCCCATACCTTTGTAACATGCAATATAAAGTAGCCCGAATTCTTTTCAAGGCAATGATTTTCTGGTTCTTTTTGGTGTCATCAGTGGAGAAATGACATCTTTCTCGATCCTTGATAATACATGTCACTACAAACGATTGGAACTGAATTTAAATCGAGGTATTTCTTGCGCAATGTCTATTCGACAATTAAATATTAATTTATTCTCAATGCACATCTCCTTCATGTTTGCTCAGATTTAGATAAGTTTTATTGCGTTTTACTTCACATATGAAATATTTTTTCGAGTGATTCACAAATTTGCACTCTTAAGAAATACAAGAAAATAATATTTGTGTCACAACCTGTCTTTAGACAAAGTTATAGGAATAACATTATCGCATCAATCACCTTATCTACCTCATATACTGGCCGACTTTATCTATTCAGTATCTTTTTGATCACAAATATTATACGCAATAGCATGCCTTTTTCGACAAACGGAAGAATGCCATCAACAAACGGAAGCATGTCGTCGGCAAACGGAAGCATGCCATCGACAAACGGAAGCATGCCATCGACAAACGGAAGCATGTTTCGAAACTAAGAGTATAAATAAAAGGTAGGGAGAACATTCATATCTTTAAAAATGTCTCTGGTATAAACATGTTAATAATTTAGAGTGTTTTGAAGTTCTATAATCATATACACCTTAAAAAAAGAAATTATTACGGTATTACTGATTATTGTCGGGCAGTGCATCTGTTAGAGATCTGAAGATAGAGTTGAGTAAGACATTACATCACAAAATCTGCATTTAGCATTCAGATATTAAATAGATTTTAACAATTATTCCCATCAGCGATGCTATTGATGAAAGGGTCGTACAAAATACACTACTTTTCTATTAATTGCAGCACAAAACTTAAAGGCAAGTATTTTTCTTCAACTTTTATCTGGGCTGTAAATTATCTCTTCATGTTGATGTCAACCTCAAAATTCTTCTACACCTATACAAACGTAGGCAAATCAAATTATATATTTTTGTGTTTTTTTCTTTTCTTTCTCTGTTTTGCAATGAAAAAACGTCTATAATTACATAACTTCCATTTCATCTACGTTAGTCTTATTATTTTGGGAGCGTAAATTTGTGAGTCTTCTCTCAAAGAGTCGTGGAAATTCAAAGTTATTCTACATATCGCATATAATAATTGTCATAATAATAATAATAATAATAATAATAATCACCATCATCATCATCATCGTCATCATAATCTTTATTTAAGGAGGATAAGATATTTGGTCATGAAAGACCCATCTGCCACGTGGTCCTCAACGTATTAACAGGTTAAGTTATACGAAAGTCATTTACATTCAGGCATACTCGCACACACACTCACACAAATTTAAAATGGAATAATTTATATAACTGTAGTGGGAAACAGGAACACATGTGAACATATACTATACAGAGGTATACGTATTTCAGCATGTCAGATGTCGTACAGACATACGTAGAATAAAATACACACAGATTATCTCTGGATACAATGATACAATTCTGAACTGGGAGACTTAATATATAAATCCAGCTGGTCAAGAAAGCATATATTTAGTGAGGATTTAAATGAAGCAAGGGAAATTCAGTTTCTTACAGGGGTAGGGAATTCCAAAAACTAGGTGCTGATACAGTAAAAGAGGTTCTGAAATGATTGGTTTTCGACCTCGGAATCTGAAGGTTAATGATAGATCTAAGATTACGCTCGGTATTTTATTATCTTCACTTCGGCTAGAGATATAATCTGGAGAAAGACTGTTCAGAGACCTATAGGTCATTCCTTTAAAATAAAGAATATGTTTTTGTATTGTCAGCCATTGGAGACGCGATACCAATACATTCGAGGAAGTTTTAATAGGAAATTTCAGAATTATTCTCGCGGCCTTTTTCTGGAGTTTATCAATTATGGATAGATTATAATTTGACTTGTTTTCCCATATGGTACAGCCGTAGTCTATCAGTGGTAGTATATGTTCAGAAAAATAAAGTTCAATCGACTGTGGAGGTAGAATTTTCGACAATAATTTTAACGGAGTAATTTTTTTGAAGACCATTGCACATATGTGATCAATATATGAACTCTAACTAAGATGCTGATCAATGTAGATACCAAGAAGTTTGTCACTTTTAACACAAGAAAAGTTTGAGCCATCTTGAGTGAGGAGTAAATCCGTCAGTGGATAGGTGCTGTCAGTAGCGGCGTGAGGGTTCGAGGCGCCCCGGGGCAATGTTCTTTAGTCGCGCCTCTACCGAGGCGCCCGGGGACAGCAGTGTTCTTTAACGGCGCCCCTACTTTGCCACAGAGAACAGTTTTTATGTTAGCTGCCAACCTCCAAGCCCACCCCCTCTACGCCCCGGTTACAACTAAAAGAAGAAAAAAGCTCCCGACTCCCCCCCCCCCCCCGTCGCGCCGCCACTGGGCGCTGTTCTGTTCCAATTGTCGTATATTTCGTTTGGATGCATTGATATATATCCTGTTTTGTTTACACCAAACTGATAAATTGTTGAGGTCGATTTGAAGTTTGTTTTCAATGGAGTTGAGAGAATTAACAGATGTATGCAGTATAGACTCGTCAACGAAGAGATCAGTGTTAGAATGCACTGGATACAAAGCGAAGGCCCTAATATAGAACCTTGAGGAACGACTCGAATCAGAAGTATATTTACACATACCAAATAACCTGTAATCTGTTATTGAGATACAAAGGGAACCAAGAAACTGAGTTTTAAGAAAAAAATTGAAGTTTCGTCAAGGTAGATTGACGTGAATGCTTTTGTCAGAAATCTGATTGAGATTTATGGAGGAGTTGACACTTGATAACATATTAAAAATGATGCGTGCTGACATGTTTTTGAATATTTTTTTTAAAAATTCTTTTTTTAAATACAGATAGAACAGATATTGGTCGATAGTTAGATCAGTCATTCTTTTCATTTCTCTTATGAATCGTGAATACACTGGCTAATTTGAATGGTTCTGGAGATTTACCGGAAATGATACTACAGTTAATTACTTCTGTTAATGAATCAGAGATTGACAAAGACGATATTTTCAGAACTTTGGGTTGAATTCCATCTAGACCGCCGATTTGTTAGTGTCTTTTTTTTGTGATAATATAAAACGTATCAGTTAATGTAATCAGGTTGACATTGAAACTCACATGATCGGATACCGTTTCATTCACGAAGGCAGCTAGTTTATCTTTGTTAGGTTCTGTAAAATTAGATCTATCAAGTGCTTGGGAAATATTAGTAAAAAGGAGGTTCGGTTGGTTTGCAATATCGTGTTCTTTGATGTAACTAGTGCCATTAACTATAATTTCACATGGACTTAGATGTACTGGTTTTGTAGAAGTTAGCTCTTGGAAGTGATTTCAGATGGATCTATTATCAAAGTCTCAGGCAATGGTTTCTTTGAAAAAGGAGATTTTATGTTTGACAATGAGGGATTTGGCTTTGTTATGCCATAAACGATAATTGGTCAACTCTGTTTATGTATGACAGTAGTCTCGTTTCCGTTGCGTCTCAGCGATTTCACTAGTATACCATTCTGGTTGTTTTTTATCGTTTAATTCTTTTAACTTGTATGACAAATTTAGTAAGAAAACATTAGATCCAGATAGACAAATCGTAACCCGGGTCTCTTTTAGAAAAGGTAAATGAGCCAATACGTTGAGACAGTTTAGGCAGAAATTCATTTTCAGCAATTTCTTAAAGCTTCGGTATTACATATAGGAACGTGAATTCTTCTTATTTGCACTCTGCTGCTTAAGAGTTACACAAACGGGACAGTAATCACTAATAGAGAAACAGGGTTCGTGAAACTAGTAGAGGTTGTCGGGGTGGTCAGGTGTGGTCGATGAGGGTAGCAGAACGGGCTGTTACTTTTGTTCGAACATTGATTACCTGTGTAAGGTCGTGCAGTTATATCATATGAAGTCATTTAATGTTGCTATCGGAAATGAAATCAATGTTAAAGTCTCCAATGATGATTACTCATTGTTAAAAGTTAATGGGGCCTCTAGCTCGTGTTCAAATTGATCAAGCCATGACGAGAGAGAGTTTGGAGGTCGGTAAGTAGAGCAGATATAAATACATTTGCTATTGAGGAAAGTTAACTCGATCCATGAGGATTATACAGTGGATATTTCAAAATTAGTTCTTTTCCTACAGTTTAGGTTGTTCCAAACATACATAACTATCCCTCTCCTCATTCCTTGAAATTGTTTAATAGAAATAGCACAGTCAAGTTCATTACAGTCAAGAAACGTTTCACACAGTCAATTACTGCAAATTTGGATTCGTAATATATCGTGAGTCGTTGCTCGTTGATTTTTGGTAAGATGTGTCTTTCATTGAGGTTAATAAGTTGCACACCTTTCTTCAATTTAAGCCAAAGGGTGTACAGGGTACACTTGTTCCAATCGGTGTAGAATCGAAGACGGATTTATTATTTATTTGCGAAGCTAGAGGAAGAGACATTGAAACCTCGGCATGTACAGTAAGAATTAATACTTTGGACGGTACGATACTCAGAGCAAATATCACAGTGGTACATGTATTATCATTGTATCTAGACTGAGGTACCTAATGTTTATAATTCCATTTAGGTATATCACGTATGTCATCAACGTACTGTTGTCTTGTCCAACTGTCCCTTTTGCCGGAACTAGTATTGCGATTCAGTCTGCCTCAGTAACCATGCCATGTGTTTTGTGTATTTGGGTTGATCAAGGGATTGGTTGTTTTTGGTTTTAGCACAAGGGTAAATTTGCGCATGTTTGTCAATAGGTAGGCAGTGCCCGGATCTCTAAGGTGGATCAGTTCAGAATGAAAGAAAGTGAATGGTAGCTGACCCGACGCTAGGACGGTGTCGTGGTTTGCTATGTAAGGTAGGTTGAACGATCTGCAAATAATTACCAGTCTGTCCTCATATTGCGTCATGTCCATGTCCCGTCTTGGAGTAAGGCCAGATACAATGACCTTATCTACCTGGACGAGAACCTTGTTTATAAGGGACTTGTATTTGATCTCAAACTAATTTAGGCTCTTATGAGTCCATACTATTAAAGATTATACCTACTGGTTCTTGAAACAAAAGTTATCAATGGTAGTTTATGACTGGTAAAATAACATTTAAAAACATATTTAACATTTGACTTTTATATTCGCTGTGAAAGTCTAGCATGTTCCTGCATAGTTCCAACGGATAATTTTTCGAAATAAAACTGTTGATCTTCCCTTCGTCTTGGTCCTGTTTTATTAAGCCATTTGTACAAGATAAGGAAATTTTCGTGGTCACAAAAATGGCATATATCTATTGAAAATTTAAACTTGAACCCGTTTTTTAATTGCAATCCACTGACGTGTTAACTCCTCACAAAAGTAACTAGGTGAGGAATACGGTCGAATTAATGATGAATAAACTATATTTAACATAACAACGTTATGCTGATGAGCAATGTTTGGTCCTCGCGATTTTAGTACAAAAGTACAATATTCTCAAAAATAGAGCAAATAACCTTCTGAAATGTAATGTGAATAAATCTAGTCTCCTTTCGATACATGTGTATAATCGCAGCATTAATCTACATGCCTCCTATCATTTTGTAAATCTGTATGCAGGTTTCCAGTAATTTTTTACATTTCTTATTATAACTTTAACATGTTCTCAATCAATCATTAAAATTAAAGTGCACTTTATATTGACGTGTAGCCAAGAATTTAAAGCAAGTGTCATACTGCAATTATACGAGAACAATTCTCTCATACCACTGGAAAAGACATTTCGCATCTGTTAATAGTTTTCTTTAATGTTGTTGGCCTATACACTCTGTGACACTAGAAGTGCATCGTACTAATTTAGCGAGAAGGTAAGATGGCCAATAATCAAAGTGTTAAAAGATTGGTTTGTATTACGAAAATGAATGGGAGCGACCGTTGAAGGTATCAATTTGCCTAAAATAAAATGGGTCACTTGGTGCACTCTAATATGCCGCTGCTGATTGATCTTGGAAAATTGGCAAAATATTCGTGTTTTGATCCTGAAAAAGGGTGCAACCGTTGCACCCTTGTGTAGAGGTTAACATTCATGCATTGGAACCAATTACTACAAAGGAAAGGAAAGGATATGAATTCCAAATATTGGAAAGAGATTTCGGTACATCCCTGGTATATTGCAGAATAATAAAATTCAGACACAGTGCATTTATATCATAGTTTTAAGTTAATTTTCTTTTTTTTTTTTTTTTTTTTTTGTTTCTTCAGGGATCGTTCACATTGATCTCTGCAAATAAAATCTTTCAGTATTACGATCTTATTGTTCGCAAGGAGTTAGGAGGAAAAGTTATACATTAGTTTCCGTGCATAAATGGCCGCCTAGGGATAACTCTTTTGTGGAAGAAGACAAAGAAGATCTTTTCTGTAATTCTCGAGTATTGTATTGTATGTCTATGGCAGATTCTCACGCCATGTTTTCTCAAAATATTGATTTAAAAAAAAAAAAAATTTTGTAAGGTCAAGCTTTTTTATAGTTTTCACTCCAGTCAGTAATATAAATTACAATCCACAACATCTATTATACATCATTTATACATCTTTTATACATCTTTTATACATCTTTTATACATCATTTATACATCTATTATACATCATTTATACATCATTTATACATCATTTATACATCTTTTATACATCATTTATACATCATTTATACATCTTTTATACATCATTTATACATCATTTATACATCTTTTATACATCATTTATACATCATTTATACATCTTTTATACATCATTTATACATCATTTATACATCATTTATACATCATTTATACATCTTTTATACATCATTTATACATCATTTATACATCATTTATACATCTTTTCGGGTTCAAATAAAAGCGTATCATACAAAATGTGGTCCTTTGACTAGTGCCAATCTACACATAGATGCATCTGTACAGGTGGTCTTCTAAAATATGTGTCCATATTTAGGATGCTCTCCCGGATCTTACAGGTCAGACCATGTAATTTGGCGCGCCCCTTTCAGATGTGGTAAAATCATTGTTACATATCAAACTGTTTTTTTTTTTTGCTTTGATGTATTGGCTTTAATTAACAATTTCATCTTCTTAAACCTTTGTTGGATATTGAGGCATATGATGGTTGCCAAAAAAGTTTTTATATATATATATATATATATATATATATATATATATATATATATATATATATATATATATATATATATTACTTTGTTTTGCAAGTTGAGAAAAAGACATTTTGGAATTCTCTGGCAATGCAATATGAATTAGGAATCCAAAACTCATAAGATTTAATAGCTGTCCTTAGCATACCTTAAACCCATGCCAGTGTTTCTCCCGCTAAACTTTCTTTATCTGATGCACAAATCAGATGACACGATGGACGAGTTATAAATCTTTACTTTTCTCGTTTCTTTTGATAACCTTTTCAGGTAACTTTTGAGTGACAAAGTACATTGACTGTTAAAGAAGTCCTTTATAACAATAGAAATACTCAGTTGTACGAGTTTGGATCATAGTATCACCATTTGCTGTCGGTTACTCGATTCTCGTACTTAAACTCTTCTCACCGTATACTCTTCCACAAAACCAATCTCTTTAGTAGTTGAGGTCGATTTTACTAACTACTTTCCAATGGGAATTTAATAAGAATCATAAGATATACTTATCTAAAATAGAAAGCAAGAACAAAACTATAATAATATATTCTATCTTTCTCATTTAATGATCAATTTTATACACTCTTCGCACAATTGCCTTTTTCAGCTCTCAGCGCAGCTTTGTATTGTAGTTGACACAAACATTGAATACAGACATCATGTTGATATATCATGTAGTTACAAATCAAAGTACTAGTACATGATAAAGTAAGAACAGAACCGATTACTTTGTCAATTTTAAGGGGCCTCAAAATTAAATTGACCGACATGTATTTACGTATTTATTCATGTATAAGACTCATCCAACTTGAATCAGCTTAGATCAGAATATAGCATAATACGATGAATGTTTATGGTCTATGCTGTTCTTTCTACATATGATGTCAGTTGGACATCATAGACCCTTATCTACTGGCATATGTTTTAGCTGAGAATTTTGTCTTTTTTGGACGATATGTTGTTGTCGGTGATGTCCCTACACCACTCCAGAGCTAACGGCTGGTTAACGTGTAATATATGTTTATGGCACAAGTTTGAAAGATAGATAAATAGATAGATGAAAATAGATATAGTAAATAGAATGGTGGAAAAAGAGTAAACTTCAATTTAGTGGTAACTATGAGAAAAATTTAAATTAAAAGGACATGCCTCATGACAGACTTTTTTATGTAATTAAATGAATCATCGTGAAAGAAAAGTATTTCAGAAATAGATCCAAACAGTTCGAGTTGTTTAAATGATTTCCCAGAGATATTTATACTATGCTATACAAAATCGCATATGTCATTTGCGAGAAGATAGATTTAATTAACTTAGTAATATCACTTTCATGTTTAGTAACTGCAATAATTGATGCATGTCACAGACCGATCTATGTCTTACATTAATAGCTTTTAGGTTGGATGCATCACGATAAATCTTTTGCATACTTTTTCAATTAGCATAATGACATGCTGTGAAACTCAAACTGAGAATTATTGCCAAAATCTGGAGCTCGAGCAAACACCATCCAAATTAACATTCTATTTGGGGTAGTATAATTAGGTTCTGAAAGAAATTTCCCTACAGTTGCATCAAAATAGATACCGGGTCCTTATTAACCTGGAAAACGTTAATGAATAAAATCAACTAGCACCGAGTTCTGGAGAGCCTCCTTAGTGATATGAGTACGGACTTTGAAAAAGAGTTACGCGTTTATCTAATCTGTAACTTATTTTTTTTAATCTTAGAAATTAGTTTTCAAAAACGAATCTCGATAACTTGTGCCATTCGTAGGATTGACGTGAACAATGAAAGTCATGCAGTACAAAAATGTACATGTTCTTAAAGAGAGATAATAAAATCTTCAGGAGGCGAGTTGCTTTTCACGCTTGTCATAAATGCACATATGGCTGGGAGCAAAAGTAACGGTCACTAACCGCTTCAGAAAGTCGAGGCGCTTGCACTTCATCAAACAGAAGAGGATCTACGAGCATTTATAGCAATAAATACATGTATTTTCAAAACTGTGTTAACATGTAACAGAAATGGGATATCCCTGTAATTTCGTTCTCTTCTGGACCAACAAAAATAATCTTTGTATGTCCGTATAGATTCCTGTGAATTAAAGAGTGAAATGTAAGCTAGACACAGGAAGTGGTGAGCTTTAATTTGTTACCATGAACACAAAGCAAAATAGGAATATTCATACAGCGAGCTCGATCAACTAAGCATAGAATCTGTGGTCGGACTAGAGTGTGATCGAACTCACACTGGATAGGCATGAATGACATCATGAAAAAAATGTGGTCTGAACATTGAGACCCCAAACTTCATAAGTTCCGGTGTTTTTCAAAACTGATCACTTCTTTTTAGGCATTATGGGATTGCGGACTATATGCAAAATTTACTTACCTCCGAAATTGAAGAGCTAGACAACGTGCAAAAACAACGCACCGTTGAAACTGAAGATTTGACAACTGAAGTGCTCCAAAAGGACGGACTATTTTAAGTTTTGCAAAAACACATGTGAACACATTTTTAAGAAGAATTTTACTTACTTTAAATTACAATCAAGACATATATTATCTTGACCTTAGCAAGTTATGAAAATAAACAAAGTAATAGGGCCAAGTGTTTGGAACTATTTTGTTACTCTTAACATACAGATGTGTCCTCGAGTTGGTTGGCGCCGGGATAATATCCAAAATTGGATAGTAAATTGCCAGATAACAGAGGCGCTTACTTAGCGGCAATGGTGCAGTGTGATGGAGACCCGTGTTCCTCATCGAGACGGATGTGAGAATAGTGTATCTTGCATCTCTTTGAATACTCAACTCAAAACCAAATATTATATAACAAAGAAAAAATTGGGAAGTTAAACGTTGTATTTTGTACTGAACTTTACAGAATGATATACAAATGTATTAGTATGAAATACATTTCAGTGTTCCTGTCCTGTACCAGTCAGTTTACCACAGTAACATGTTTCCGAGGATCACATAGTGCCAATAACGTAGATCATAAACTTTAGGGCAGACAACGCGCTTTATGAATTCAAATTTATTTCAAACTTTGTGTTGCTTTTCTCTCGAAAACAAAAACATGGTATTTTATTAGAAGAAACTGACTAAATTCTGCTATCTTGAAGCAACTAAAGACCACATATATCAATCGCAATCACACGGGTCGACCAGACATATGCAATGTAAGTTTGTGGACGAGATTATGATAGGTAATCGAACTATCTCTGACATAAAAGCGTACGTGTACACAGGAAGTTTCACATAAAAAATCAGGGGAAAACAAGTACATACATATTCTACTGAATTCAATCATTTGGTTAGGTAAAATAAACTGATTCATCGCATAACATAGAGTTCCTTTGAAAATAAAACTTGCTATTAATTTATGCCAATGATAACAATCATTAGTTTTTGTTGCTCCAAGATTTGATGAACTTGCATAATTATGAGTAATAATGTCAGTTTTAACGTTTATTCAACCCGTTACATCATGTTTCATGCTTAATACACTAGTTATTAAAAGGTCGCCACTTACTATGTATTGGTCAGGATTTTTCCTAGTATTTAAGCATTGAGAGTTCCAACTACAGTCATAGTGCTAGACCAAAGCATATTTTCACGCATTTCTTGAAGCCATGTACTCCCCCGTTGGGGTCAAAGTGAAACCCTGTTAGTTCACAAGGAATTAACTTGTTACCTCCATTCATCGGCGAAATATCATGTATTACAAGAGAAGCAAGTTAATCTCTGGGTGATAATCTTTTTGCAGTACGACTTGTAAAATGAATCCTTATTACTCAGTACGTTCGCATTTCTGGTTAGCGCTTTTAATTAGCGCAAAGTCAATGTCCAATTACGAAATGGAAAATAGTGTAGTAAAGTGAAGGTACCGTATACCCAGATCTGCCGTCGCATAAAGCGCCGGCATATCTGGGTCTATGGAGTTTGTAAGGACTAATCAGTAGAACAAACAACATAGACACTGATCTGCCGGCGCATTATGCGACGGCAGATCAGGGTCTATGTTGTTTGCATTTGGAGTCGAATTATACGCGAGTATATACGGTAAGCAGTTTTGATGTTAGATAGATTTCTTTGAAAAAATAACGGCATCCCTTATGATGATTTACTATGATAGCTTTCATAACACCGTAACAACACAAATTGATGACAGGAAAAACTATATCCGTTTGGTCCTAATATAAGATATCAACTTATTGCCAATAGTAACGAAGTACTAGAAAGTGTCTCGCTTGAAGTAAGCGGAAAATCGAACATGGGCAACTCTTTGACTGCACATTTATTTGCCCTGATCGGTATGTAATGTACCTTGTTATAAAAAGTATAGAACACGTGTAACAAACTGCTACTGGTTGCACATTATGCATCAAGAGAAACAGAGTCAAATCTAGAATTATACAAATGCGTTTTTCGTTATAAAACAGTGTCGTTGGATGTCATATCAGCGTCAATAGTGAGGAGAGGAAAAGAAATGGGACACATAAAATATGCACGTATCATTCAAGACATTCAGAAAATGCCGATCTGTTATATGTTTTTTGTTGTTAAAAAAGATATAATATTTCGAGTGAGATTTTCTTGTTGTATTCTGGAAGATATCTTAGAAGATGAAACCTATCATAATCTTGAATAACTCCCCCATTTTGTCACATCAGAACTGACCATTGTGACGTCAGTAAATCATTTTCGATGAGACGTGCTAAAATGTACGGACACAACTGAAGTATCTTGGAGACAAGTTTCATCAATGTGACATTCTTGCTGGAAAATGTTGTTTGGACACATTTGTTTTCCCTTCTTGTTGAACTTGTTTTAACTAAACAATCCAGTCATCACAACCGCAGTTAGTCTTTTCCAGTTAATTCGGCCACAGTTGACATGTGTGCGTGTGTGTGTGTGTGTATTACTCGTTATTCAATTTATCCTTTTGCGAATTTTAATGGCAACTCAAAATGAATTGGAATTCCTTAATAAATATTGAATGCATCGTTTACTGAAATCATTTTTTTAAACTAAAGAAAAGTCTATTACCTGGCATGGTGACCTCACAGAAATGCCCCTCGAATCCATTAACATGGACGTTTTGTCTGGAAATTTGCAATACAGTCAACCTTCCCGATTCTGGGCGCTGTTGTGACCAAAAGTTAAGACCGTTCAATAGATTAGATCCATGTCAAGATATTGAATTAGTATTAGAATGGCGTTATTAAGACAAAAATTTGTGACCAGTCTGCAGAGCAAATCAGTATCGTGAAACTTCACCGTAGAGATAATTTATCAGTATCGTGAAACTATCGTTGAGGCCTCTTTTTCAAATATTGTTATTTTTCCGCAAATTAATTTATATCGATTATCGATGTTTATTTCGATGCTATTTGACCAGAGACTTGAAGTTTGGCTATAAAAAATATATGCTTGAAGGACTCCAAGTACAAAAACCTGCACTAATTTTAAGACATGGGCAACAAATCAAATATATTTACTTTTCCTGTCATGAAAGATGATGCCATTTTGTACGCCTGACTATATGCATAATGCATTATCAAATGGGTAATCGACACTGGTTTTCTTAACACGCTAAGTGTCAACAGCGGCAGTTGCATGTACTTGATGGCCTATGCAACCGTTTCATGTTAAATGCACTTAAATGTGTGACAAACAGTAGTATTCTTATTTAATAGAAACATTGTGAATAAAAAAAAACATTTTTTAAATTAATTTTTCTGACATAATCCATTGTAGTGTAGAGCAAACTTCAAAGCCATTTTAACAAAATTATGTTCATGCCGAGCCTGAAAAATCATAAGGTTTCTATTAGAAGTAATCAAGTTCACCCAAGACAGTTGAAAATTCAACAGATAATTTGGCAGAGTAAACGCTAATAGACTCCCTTGGGTTTTATGTTGTATACTTAATGTGCAGTATGATATTGTTATCTATTAAAAATAAAACAAATCATGTCAATTTATGGTGGCAGTATGCCAGACATCATATTTAAAGTATTATATACCAGCATATCATACCGATTTATTGCCAAGTTCCCTGATCAAACGTTAGATATTCGTCTCCAATTTATTGGTTTTGATGTACGTTTATTGCATACACTCAGTATCTGTATACTGTACAAGTTATAGCTATCCAACGATCTAAAAACAGGCCTATGGGGCTGCTCCATTGGCAACAGGTGAAAGAAAGAAAACTAGTATGACCTAGAATTCCTGTGCAAAGAGACCTGATAAAAAAACGACCAAAATAAAATTTAATCTTTGTCAGTTTGATCTATATAAGATACATGCCATCCCGTTTTGTTTAGATTGGCCAGTTCTGAAACGTAAGCATGTTTACAAACACCTGTTTAAAGATCGTTGGAGAGCTATATCTTGTTTGAACATATTACTGTTGGACGAGATACATCGTAACCAATTTGGCATCGACATGCTTATTCTTTGTGGAACATTTGTGATAGAAAATCTTTTTCTAGTGGCTGATTATTCGGTTTAAATATGATAGAAAATCTTTTTCTAGTGGCTGATTATTCGGTTTAAAAATGATAGAAAACCTTTTTCTAGTGGCTGATTATTCGGTTCAAAAATGCAAATGACAGTCTTTTAAGTTGAGAAAAGGCAGTACAATAAATACGTCGAGAATTTAATGTAAACTGTGAGGTTAATTACGCTCTTATGAGAAACTCTTGCAGAATAAAGAAAAAAGAAAAGATTAAGCATTATGTATTCGATTATAAATAGTCAAGTACTCCTCTTCCACAAATATATATATGAAGCATCTAATTAACGAATACGCAGCTCGCAAAGCATCATATTTTTGCTCTCTCTCTCTCTCTCTCTCTGACGATTTCCCAAATGCTTCCAATCGATCTATTTTAAAGAACATTTATGTAATCCTACTCGCAGGCCACCACTGTCCTATTCTATTGGCCAACATCACCTTAATATCCTACTACAGTTCAGCATACACGTAGCTCTCTCAATTTCGACCTTTACATAGTGAACTTAATTAACTCTCCGATGTGTGCATGTAGTAGGATAACGAAAATGTTGAACACTATTCTTTTATATTGCCCCTTATTAAATACTCAAAGATCACAGCTCTATCTGTTAACTCACTCATTATAAAACGCTAGATTTATTACTGAAAGGTGTCGCCCTAGATTTATGATTGATAGGTGACGTCAAACTAATAACGAAACAAACTCGGTAATAGTCCCAGTGTTCAGAATTATTTCCACGAAGCTATACTTACTAGTACTTACAATTATATTGCAAGTAGTAAATTTATCAAAATAAATTAAATGGACAAGAGTAGCTGTAGGCAGTGAAACATCTTCTCTCTCTCTCTCAATTTTTACTAATTGTTCATTCGCTTAATTATACACATTTATGTTTTTTTCGCTTTGCTTCGAAATGCTATATATCTTATATATCTTTGATAAATGTAAGTTTTACCTACTATTTAGATATGCCCAGTTATATGAAATATTAATGTCATCTTTGGAGCATTTTTGAATGTTTTGAGAAATGCCCTAGATCAGTTAATAACTCGTGTCCAATCCACCAAGACACTTTTTTGGTATCCACCACCACGTTACATTATTTTGATGCAATTGTGAGAACACAATAAAGCCATATATATATTTATACAAAAATTGACAACGGTGCAAATACGAAACAGTTTCCCAACGTTTCGAGCTAAACAAGATCTTCGTCAGGGTAAGAAACAATTTACATCCACAAAGCAAACACAAAAAACAAGACGAATTCTTGACTCCTACATATTTAAATGACGGCGATATAAACAAACAAATGATAAACAATTGATAAAAGAAAGAAGATAATATATATATACTGGTGTGAAACCAGTCCAAGCGCTTTCGGAATCAACTGATCTACGACGTAATCTACTACTTTAGAACATAACTTCTACAAGTTTTAAGAAACCGCCACTTTAGCAAAATATTAGTTTAGGGATGATAACATGTAATTGGACAACTGTAGATGGCGCAAAGATCTCATTGCTGACCAACTTACTTCCGTCATCAATTGGACTTCTTTGTTTTAGCCATTTCCACCTTACGAGCAGTGTATCAGGATGCATAGTGTCGGCGCGTTTTTATTTCAGTTGCCAACCTCACTCGTCCCCACCCACGACCGCCCTCCTAAATATAAATTTTGTGAAGAATTGCTCACTTTACACTAAGGTGAAGGTGAAATACAGTGAAAATTTCAGCTGAAAAAAGAGCTTCACCGAGGATGCAGCTTAAAAAGCAGCAACGTTCAACCTCGTTCAACCTTGCTCGGTTTATTTATTATTTAATTGTATCGTCAATGCAAATATCTACGGGAGACATCATGTAGATTCTGTACAGTAATAACGTTTTTGTGTTTTGTTCTTATTTCGTTTGTATAATCGTCTTTTGTGGTATTTGCCCTTTGACGCAGACGTTAACAATTTTGCGTCAATTTAAATGTTAATACATATTTCTACTTAAGACAAAATATACAGGGAATATTTAATCTCAAATGAAAATATGTTGTGTAAAATATCTCGCATCCACATAAATGTTTTATTTTTTTTTTTTTGTTCTTTTGTTGTATTGTTTTTTTGTTGATTTAATTAAGTTGTTAGTGTATAAGATGCATGTATGTAGGTATGTTGGTAGGACGATAGGTAGGTAGGTAGGTAGATATTTAGATAGAAATATACGTATGCATGTATATTTATTTTGCGCACAATGCATATATATATATATATATATATATATATATATATATATATATATATATATATATATATATATATATATCCATGTAAGCTCTGATATAAATAGCATTGGTAGAAAATTTTGTCAAATCAATGCAAGCTAAAAGAGAATGATGATAATGGGATTTGTTCTTGACTTGCTTCACCTAGTAGGCGTTTCTTTAATTTTAATTCCCTAGGGTAGGCCTTTGCAACAATCTGGTTTTCTTTTTATAGCTAGGATATTTTGTTTCAAAGGTTATATTTTAAAAATTGTACAGAAATATATTTTTGTAAAACAAGAAGGAAGTTGATTTTTTATGCATAAGTTTTTACAAAAAGTTTGAATTTCATAGAGTCATCTTAAAATTCTGAATTTCTGTGAAAAATAATTTGTAACTTAAAAGGTTGAAAGGTGAGAGGCGACATAAGCCCAATAAATGGTCAGAGGTTCTTCCATGTTATCATCTTGTGTTATGAAGGGTGTTACTATTTTACTGAAAAGGATACTATTCCCAAGACACCAAAAAAAAACAAAAAAAAAAAAAAACAATGTACACAAAATTAATCTCCTCAAAATGTGTTCATAGGAGTTCAGGGTCATAGAATATCATGCCAAATGCATTTGCATTGCCTGATAAGAAATTTTATAGACATCTGTGGGCGATAGGGTGTCAGTAAGAATTATGTCTGTTTTACAAATAGAACGAATCTGTACTATTTATCCATTTTCTTGTCTTAAAGAATCGTTTTAAAGTTTTTTTAAGCACGGAAAATAATTTTGGCTCAGAAGCTTTTATTCTTTATAGAAGGAAATCTACCTTTTTTAGAAAGATATATACAAATGTAGCAAATTAGGTGGAATTTAATAATCCCCAATTTAAATCCCTGAATGAATCAGTTATGTTCTATTCAATTTTTTTCCCGATATCACTTAAATGAATTTGATATTTTTCATTAAATAGATCCTTGCCTAACAAAGGTTTCATAATGTGCCTTCGCATTGGTTGTTTATATGAATAGCAAAATTAACATACTAGTACTTGTCTCTGGTACTGAGTTTCTATATGAATCGCCCTTTTATGATTCTAGCGTGTATTTTAATTAGGGGCATGCATCTATACCATTTTGTTGATACAATACTTTAAGTATTGTATATTTTATATATAAGTTCTGAAGCACGCAAATGTAAATATCCTCGCATTATAAATCCAACAAAATAAAAACCAGGAAGGGCACTATTCGCCAAAATTATAATGGTTTAACATTTTGGATGCCTTTTTAAAAACAAATAATCTAAAATCGCATTTATTTATGGTGGCTAAAATAACCCGTTATAAGGTAAAACTATTTTAATCTTTTGATAGCTCTTTAGTTCATTGAGTTGCGGTGAATTCTATTTTTGCTAACTATATGTGTGGAGAAAAATAACAGAATTGATCAAATGCAAGTTCCAAGTACCAATATCTTTACTTTCTGGATATGGAGGAGTGACACTATCTGGAGATAATATTTGGATTGAAAAGATCCTAGCTATTATTTATTATTGGGGTTATTATTTATTATTTAGTTCTTTACTATTTACAGGTTTCCTAAATATTTATTTATTTAAAAAACCTAAACATTCACGAATGAAATAATAGTACAAGAGATTATTTAAAAAAAGGTTTAAGCAGCGTTGCAGTCAAGGATATAAAAATTGCAGATTCAATTTTAATCACTTGACTTACATAGAAAAAGGGAAAGTTCACGAAAATTCCACTCTCTATCATGTCACAAAAATTAAGGTCGTAAATACAGAAAATGTGAATGAAGTTCTGAAAAAAACCCATCCTTATGGAAATAATTTAGCTCAAACTTTCGAAAATCAATTGTAATTATCGTGTGTTGGGAATATTGCAATATTGCTAAGGTACAACGAATGAATTACATGGTATCGTCAAGGGATCTCTCAATGGTTCTTGTTTGTCACGAGGTCAGTTTGTGTTCATTTCAGTAACGTAAACTTTACATCTAAGAACACTGTTTGAGAGAAATATTTTCATAAACTTACCCACACAAAACATTAAGATATGTTTTTGCTTGTAATTCGGCTGCGCCCTATTTTGCCCACAATAACTTAAGTTGGTGACGATTTCCGACCCGGGCAAGAGTAAAAAGTCGATGATGTGATCGCTGGAACTATCACTTGAAAATATATGAATCAAGCTTTATCTGGGCCGACACTTAAAATCAGCATCAGGAATATCTGACTAGAAAGTAAAGAGTTTATGTTTGGCATGGAAGACATTAATCACGAGTTTCATCTCTGTAGTACTTAATCACAAGTTTCATCTCTGTAGTACATGTGGCAAAAAACCGAACTTGTGATGCTACTGACAGTCACTAATGGCTGCCGACGATGTCAGTTATAATATGGTACTTTCAAGCGATTTATTTCGTAGAAGACAACAAAAATCCGTACTGGTGTGTGTGTGTGTGTGTGTGTGTGTGTGTGTGTGTGTTATAATTCACGTCTTGTACAGACTATATTTATTTTAAATATGCAACACATACGTTCCCTTTACCTTATTGTATCTTGATATCGTTGAAGAAAAGGTGTGTCACAGTTATGTTTGGCCTGCATTAACCTCCTAAATCCAACAGTATGCTAACATCTAACGACTTTTGGTGCAATTGCTTGTTTACAGTTTTCTTCTTTGTTTTTGTTTCTTTCCTTTTCAGGGGAATAAAACACACTCCATCAGGTATATAATGAAAGTTCAAAGTCGACTCAGTTGAGTCTAAAAATGGGTCGAACCAGAAGAAAAACTGTAAATGATTTTAGCACTGATTTATTAAAAATTGGCATATACTAAGAATACAAGGAAGGATCAGACTTGGGGACGACTAAATTTAATTCCACAAAAAGGAGCGTGGATGTTGCAGCCCAACAAAAAGTGCATCCTATTTTATTACTGTCCTCCAATTCGATCAAAGAGATATAATACATCCGGGCAATCTAGTTATATTATTATACCTTTAGTGAGTACTAATAAAGATTAATTTGTCTCCATTTTGTAAAGGAAGAGTTAATCTAAGCATCAGCTATTAAGTTTCTTTTTGTTTAGACTTTATTTCACTTTACCAATATTGCAATAGCCATTTAATTTCTCTTGTACCCTACTGGTGGAGCAAAATTTTAGTTTTGTAAAAGAAATTTAAGTGCAAAGAGTATCTCTTTATCCCTAAAAAATGGGGATATCAGTTTAAAGCTTCGTTGCACGAAATTGCAATATTCTGAATTGATTAAATGTTTGTGGAATATGAGACATGAACAACTTATCTATCTTTCGGTTTAATCTTGATTTGGTTCAACACAGCAAGTTTACTGCAGAAGTACGTAATGCACAAGAGCGTACGAAAAGGTCAAGGTAAGTTTTATGAACGGGCGTGATTTGTATTTTGACAAAAAGCAGAAGCTACGATGAGCAATTTCCATAAAGCTTTTCGACAACAACATGTCTACTCAGATTAGGAACAGGCAAAGAAAGAGCTATACATATAGCTGACCCACAGTAGAAGCTGCTAATTTAAACCAAGCTGCACTGAAACAATATACATTGATTGGGATTGGTTAACCGAGCTAGGCCGAAAGCTTGCAACTTCGGGGTTAAAAAATGTCATCGTCCACATAGCTTCGCCACTTGAGCTTTGTAATTCTTGGTTTGTGGATTCTCGGACACATATTGTTTGTTTGAATACTAGAAAATTTAATATTATGAGAAGAATGGAAATGCACGGTACACCGTGAAATGTAACATTTCTGACTGACATTAAAGTCAACTTCCCTTGTATGAAAGGAAAAACACAGTTAAGTATAAAATAGGCACGTTTAACATACAATGTTCCAACAATGGAAGATTGGCCAAAATTGTGCCCTGAAGCAGTATTTAAAATAAGATTTCATACATCTGGGTTCTCAAAGAACGAATTCACAGAGGTACAGGTGTCATTTAAAAGCTCTCCCAGTTCTAAAAGTAAATTTAGTGAATTCAGTGACGTCACTTAATAAGTCCAAGTGGTGTTTTGTGTTTAGGGTTTTTCCATGTCTTGTGCAATATTTCTGGTCTCGATCAAGGTCTGGTATGATCTGAACGCCTGATAGAGAAATTCCACATTCAGAGAGTATTTAGTTGGGGGTTTTTTGAGAAACTTTTTCGTTTTTCCCCGACTTAAACCGTTTTGAAGTAAGAAAGCTTTATTAACTGAGAAATGATCTCTTTACGATTGCCGCTTTAGATGTTTACCTTAGCTTTTCCATATTCATATTATATGCAATTACACGCTATCCATTGTGCTACTCTATGTTTCACACCAATACGTGATCAAATGATGCTTGTTTCAGCACAGCGAATCGGTCTTCTGATTCAGTCACATATAATACAAGAAATATAATTCTGTATCAGTCAACAGGTATTCCCGCGCCTTCCCGTTTTGATCTAGACCTTGGGTAGGTATTTGAGAGTAAGTACTGCCCCATGGGAAAATGTCAGTAGTTGGGTATGTGCATTTGTCTTGTTAGGCCCAGTAAATATGTACATGTTTATAAGGTTGTGATCTTGATAGTTTTCAAACTAGGACACAGGGGCTACGTCACCTGGAGGATAAAGATACATCAGGTCTACTGTCAGGTGCATATACAAATGTGTCGTTTCATGCCCAGTAAGTGCATGTATATATATATATATATATATATATATATATATATATATATATATATATATAAAGTGGATGTGCGAGGGGGGTCGGGAGGTATTTTATTTTTATTTTGCCCCCCCCCCCCATCTAAGCCCCCGGTTTTAGGGCTTAGATAAGGGTGGGGGTGGGTTGGAGGTTGGTAACTGACATATAAACATGAAAACTATTCTCTGTAGCAAAGTAGGGGCGCCACTAAAGAACATTTCCCCCGGGCGCAATTAAAGAACATTGCCTCCGGCCGCCTCAAACCCTCGCGCCGCCACTGTATGTATGTATGTATATATATATATATATATATATATATATATATATATATATATATATATATATATATATATTTAAGGTGGGGATCTCAATATGTTTCAATTTATAACCCAAGGGCTAAGTCCCTGGGGGTAGAGATGGATCCCTGAGTCAATATTAGTTTCATTAATAAGCTTTCATGCCCAGTAACTGTATATATGGTTGTACGGTGGGGTTCTCGATAGTTTCTATGTTATGACACATGCGCTGAGTTCACAGGCATGTTTGACACACAACAATAATAAAATAAAAATAATAACTTTATAGTTATACATTTGTTCAGAACCAACCAAACGTACATATCCCATTCCGCACATATACTTACATTTAACACATATATACACACATACACACACGTTCTCTCTCTCTATCTCTCTCTCTCTCTCTCTCTCTCTCTCTCTCTCTCTCTCTCTCTCTCACACACACACACACACACACACACAAACACACACACACACACACATCTCTCTCATATCTTTCCTGGCCACCAAACCTGCAAGATGATCGCCAAGGAGACAACATAAAAAAAGAAAAATGGGAGCATCCGAAAGATCTAGAACCATATGGAACATTGTAGATGTCTACAGGACACCCCACCCCCACCCCCCCCGTACACACACAAAACAAATACACACATACATGCGCTACAGAATATGTAAAAGACATTTTGTACTGAGTCGTGTTGAACTGAGACAAATGAAGATTAGAGTTCGATATAGACTGTAGATTGTGTGAATGGATATTGGAAGCTGGAATTAGGAGATCATTGATATATTGTAGAGCCAAGTTATGAAAATATTTATATGTCAAAATAGCTTTAAAGTACTTTACTCTATAATTAAAAGGTAACTACTGGAAATTAACGAATAAATGAGAGGATGGATAGTCTTTTCTTGTAATAATTCTAGAGGCTCTTTTTTTGGAGTTTAATTATCTGATTAAGATTAGTACCATTGCAATTCCCCCATATGGTGGAACCATAATCAAACAAAGGCAATATATATCCATTATAAAACATTTTTAGCATAGATTCTGGTATATACTAAGACAGTCTGTTCAATAAGGCTATTCTGAATGATACTTCAGAACACACGCGCTTTATCTGATTTTCCTACCATAAATGCCTATCAATAATCACCCCTTAAAGTTTTTGATTTTCGATGTTATTTAATTTAGTTCCCTAAAGAAATATATTAATATCCTCTTTTTCTTTTTTCGGCGAAGATGAAGGTCGACGTGTTTTTGAAAATTTAGATAAGGTTTGGTAAAACTGACATAGGTTGATAGTTGTTTGCTGACGATCTATCACCTTGTTTAAAGACTGGCAACACTTTGGCTAATTATGATAAGTTGTGATGCCATCAAGTTTATTTAAAATACCAATAACATCTCGAACACATATGTAATGGATTTGGAATACAATATGAAATGGGACTTTAGACAAAATCTAAACACAGTGACAAATTCTTTGATATGTAAGATTGTTCTCCAAGTATTGAGATTAATAACGTGAAAAGGGTATTTAGGTTGTTTGCAATATCTGATGGCTCTGTACTAGTATGACTACCGTTTTTTTTTCTGAAGGGAAATCGTGAATTTTCGAACTTTAATTAAAGTTAATAACATGTTTCCATATTTTTCTGTCACTTTTCTGTCACTTTTATTCTCAATTTTGAAAAATGATCCTTGTTAGCTTTGGCGATTAATTTCTTGTACTAGATTTCTGTGTTTTTTGTAACTTCGCTTGTCACGCAGTTGGTGATAGAAATCAGTCAAGTTGCATTATTCTCATGGTTATTTTGCATTTAAGTGGAACTCGTCGTTTTAGTACTGCAAGAAAGTGTGCAGTCCAACGTTGTACATTAAGGTCTGGATTTATAAAAGTAGGTTGACAATTACTTAAAGCATATTTTAAGTCTGTCAGCAAGGTATCATCATGGAGACGGTAATGGGATCGGTATGTGCCTTTTAAATGGTTTCCGGGATCGGTATATGCCTTTTAAATGGTTTCCGGACATTGTTTCTAGTGGCACAGGTGGGTTAGTGGTCACTATAAGATGTTGGGACGAATGTTTCAACTATAACTTAAGGGTAAGAAAAATAAATGTAATCGATTAAAGTCATCGACTTGTCGATGACTCGAGTAGATGACTGTATCAATTGAGTGAGATCATATAATTTTATAATATAATTCCATTTACTTTGCCGGTCATTCGTCAAATTAATATGTCCGTACGTACGGATGAATGGATGAGCTGCTTATCTAAAAGTGCGAGGAACAAAAGACTTACATAGCCAGACTGAATGAAGGGTCTATAACGTGGAGATCGTGAGGACTTTCAGCTTGTAATGAAATCTTTTCTGATTTTGTATTTGGCCATAAGTTGTAAAACATAAGACAATAACGATAATAAAGTTCTACTTATTTCTGTATTAGTATAACGAAAAACATAAAGGATAAGAAACAGTTTAAAGGCAACTCAAAAGTCACTGAGAATTCTTTCAGAACTATTTGATTCGCATAAATTTACATATCATTCATGCACAAAACCAACAACATGCTTTAGGGTTCGTTACTGTCTAGGCTGGATGACAAACCAAAACGTAGAATTGTATAATTCTCGGAAAGCAGAACATGCACGGCGGCGGAAGACATTAAATAAATTCAACATCTTTTACTTTATCCATCTTGTAAATTTAACTCATTTCTAAGGCTGATAAAACGAATAATAAGTCATAAAAGCGAAGACCTGCACACATGTTCCCAGCATACTGTTGAAAAACGACAGAAGCTGCAGTTACTTTATGGCATCTCAAGCTGTTTCCTGTTGATTGTGCAATAAAGAATTATAATATGTTATTTCTTATCTCTCTGTTGAAGAGGGCACTCTAATTTCATTTACATAACCCATCATATTAAGGTAATAAAGCGAAAAGTATATATCTATATCTAAATTGTATAATCCTTTGATTCTAACATGCATTGTGCGCAAAAACTCTCAAGAAAAAATGGCAAGAATATGATAGAAAGATATATATTTTGCATAGAGATAAAAGTACCAAAAAGAAATTTATATACACATCAAGTTACATTCGAGAAGTATACATTTACATTTCTTCAAGATCTATATTTAATTGAAATACACAAGACAATACACAGTAGAAGGTATCAGTAAATACATATATTATATGAATAATATCAAAAGATGTCTATCATACAGAAAAAAGTTCTGCTTATCTGTATTCACATAATTAAAAAATGATAAGAAGCAGTTTAAAGACAACTCCAAAATCACTGAGGATTGTTTCAGAACAACTTTGATTGGTGTATAATTTACAGAGATTATTCATACAAAGAACCAGCATTCTTTATGATTATTGTATCTAGGGTAGACGACAAACCAAAACGTACAATTGTGTACTTCTCAAAGAGCATACATTGCAGTCCTAACGGCGCTGGAAGACATTAATTAAAATCAACGTCGTTTACTGTATCCTTTTTGCAAATTTAACTTATTTCTAAGGTTAATAACATGGATAATACGTCATAAAAACGGGGACTTGCATGCGTGTACTCAGGATGCTGTTGGAAAAGCGGCAGAAGCTGCAATTACTTAATCGTACTTTAAGTTGTTTAACATGTTTATTGTGTAATAAAGAATTCTATTATATTATTTCGTATCTCTGTTTGAAGAGGGTACTTCAATTTCCTTTACGTAACCAACCATATTAGAAAAATAAACTGAAAAGTATATATGGATATATTTGAATCCTTTGATTGTAACCAGCATAGAACGCCAAAAGAAAACACAGGGAAAAAAAGGTTGGAAATGAATGCAAGAATACTATAAAAGATATATCATTTCCTAGGAGATAAAAGTATCACACACAAAAACATATATGCACATCAAGTTGCATTCAGGAAGTATACATTTACATTTCTGTTATATCTATATTTCATTGAAACACACACTACTAAAAACAGTGGAAGTCATCAGTAAATAGGTATATTATAAGTATTATATCAACTGGCCAAAAGATAAATATTTTTAGACTCAATCTTTCTTTTGGTATGGCTTCTCGAATGAATAAAAGATACAACCTTCAATAAATTGAAAGTGGCATCTAAATCAGAGATATAACTCTAGCTGCAAATAGTTTTAAAAAAAAAATATTTAAAACCGTAAAAGAATTAAAAAAAAAAAAGAATAATCAAGTGCAAAATGGATGTTCTTCGATGAAAGTTTATCTAACTTGTCTTTCATTGCATTATAAGAACATTCCGTTTCCAGGGAATCTGATAAAGTTCACCACTGACAGTTGATAAATTGCAGTCGCATCTGGCTTGGAGAAGGGTAATGGAACCTTTCGTAAAGTCTTCTTGTATAATCAGTCTCGATTAAGCTGTAGAAAATGCTAATTTGCATGTATTTTATTTTTGCTTTTTGGAGAATCGCGATTCAAATTGTTTTTCTCTGTGAAAATATTCGGTGTATTATTTAATAAAGCATATGTATATAATATTTGATATGTGTCTAAACGGAACAGTTGCTACAATTTTATGTTTTTACCTCTAATCACCTGTATTCCTGAGATAATACGTTTGCCTCTACAATACCCGAATGTTTGTGCATATGGATGTCTTTTATTGTTACCATAACACTTTAGACGTTAACGATACAGATGACTTTAATCCATAACATGAAAGGAAACAAATCTTTTTAGATACATTTTTAAGTTCTCAATTTGCTAATCACTGTGTAGTCTAAGACAATCAATTTCATAATAATATTTTAGGTACAACGTATGTTTCTGACGTGTTCCTTAGTAACTTTAACATAAAGCAAAGGAACGTCACAACTTTGTTTCAACTCGTCTAACCTAAAGAATTGCTTGAATTTTTCAGAGTGGTACTTAATAACCTTCTTTAAACTATATTGGAATGAAAAATAGAGATACAAACATACGGCTTCAACTGTAAAGAGCGGTTGATAAAATTAATCGCTGCCCTTTTACTTACAAAAATACTTTGATGCAATTACTGATCAAAGGTGAGTAACCTATTGAAAAATGTCATTGGGTATATCAACTATTATTCTTCAAATTAATTCATTGGAATCCCATTACAGTAGTCACAAATCTGCAAGACCATGATGAGTGTTTTAAGGAGGCGATGGAGATTAGAAATTCCTAACAAACTATATTCTGATTGAGGTATCGATAGTCAAGAGCTTGATTTGATGAAAATGGTTTATGTTTCTAAACTTGTTGCAATAATGATGATGACAGTGATGAGGGGCCCCGGGTGGCTGAGTAGTCAAAGGGGCTTGCCTTTACAGATCACTGACATTTCACCTCTGTCCGCGTGGGTTCGAGTCCCGGCTCGGCCATGGTGGGTATGTGAGAAAGCTTGACAGTAGCTTCCCGTGGATCGGTGTTTCTTCCCGGGTTCTTCCTCTACCAAATATACTGGCCGCCTATCATCTGCTGAAAAATGGCGTTAAACCCCACAAAACCAAACCCGACAGTAATGATGATGTTACTGAGCATTATTATTTTTTCTTATTACTATTAATGTGACAATATACAATGTTATATTGCACTATTATTATATTATTATAAAATAACATCATTATAAAACACATATGTAATTATAAAAATTATTATTACTGGTAGTAGTAGTATTAAATAATATTGCTTCTAATATAAATAGTAAAATAATACTAATAATCCTAAGAATATATTATTAGCAAAATAATTGTTGTTGTTGTTGTTGTTGTTATTATTGTTGTGAGTTTGGGTTGTGTTATTGCTGTAGTTGTTGTTATGCATATTAAACTACAATTGCTCTTGTTCTTGTTATCCTTAACCAATTAGATGCACACATTACGAATATGGAAGGACTATATGCATATTTTTCTGAGGTAAGAATAGCATGAAGTCGCCATGGAAACCAAGCATGGACTGGGGTCAAAGCCGTTGAATCGTCAGTACGTGACAGTAATCCGATAAAAAGCTTTATTGTAATTACAAATATATTTTAGCTATGTCCCCGGTTTGTAGAAATTAGTATTATTGTCATCAATTGAAGTCAGAATTTCAAAGTTGTACACTTTTAATTTAAATTTAAATACGGGAAAGCCATAGGTCTAACAGATTTTTTTGAGTTAGTTCGTGTCGAAAGGGTCCTTTCTGGTAACATCCTGCGAAAATTCAAAATATAAGTGAAAGCTAAACGAGGTTGCGTATATGAGCAGCTGTGTTTATCTTCAGTTCACTATGGATATAGCACATTAATAGACATTGGAAGGTTAAACACTACAAGTATAAATTTTAAAAAATACGCTAAATGATATTGAGATACTTAAGTTGATTTGTTTTTTCCATCCTGATGACTTCGAGTTGTTTGTACATCCTGATGACTTCGAGTTGCTTGTACATCCTGATGACTTCGAGTTGTTTGTACATCCTGATGACTTCGAGATGTTTGTACATCCTGATGACTTCATTTGTTTTACTTCCTGATGACTTCGAGTTGTTTTTACATCCTGATGACTTTGAGTTGTTTTTACATCCTGATGACTTCGAGTTGCTTTACTTCCTGATGACTTCAAGCAAACAGCAGATACCTGATATGAGTGTACACTGTGTGAAATAAGGCCAGAATTTGTGATGCTTTTAGTCGAGACTGTACCTTGGACCATTCTGCGATATAGGCAGTCGCGTAAGTAAAAACAATAGCAGCAGTAGTACTGGTCATAATAGAAGAAGAGTGTTTTGTCATTACTGGCAGTTCTAATTTTTATTATCGGCAAACTTTCAAGTGATGCAATAGGTCATCAGAGCTAGGATATAACGTATACGGCTATACTGGTCTTATGAGAGATTGCTCGTTGAACAATCATTACGAAAAAATTCCAGGAGTGTTTGAATGCTCTCTTCTTTGATGTAGTAGAATTCCGCTGTTTGATGATATGATATTCTAACGCATGGTTTCCATCACAGCAACTTATTGAAAACAGAAAATCTCCATACTGTTCGTGATGTGCGTGCACAAGTGTCAAGTCAAACATACTATGCAAACTCTATTTTACATGGAAAGCAAATCTTTCCAAAAACATTTATACCGTTAATGTTTTTGAAAACAAAAAATGCAAGCCACACCAGCAATAATGAAATGTGTATGCTAAAACGAAATCTAAGTAAATGTGGTTAATTAGTCAGGCTTCCATGTATTGGGGCACTTCGCTAGAAGAAAAGAGCTATATAACAGTTGGATGAGAACCTTAAATACCCATGCTGGAGTAGATATAATATTCTAGAACTGAAAGGCATGGTACTAAATTACTGATATGTTTTCAATTTCAAGATAATGACTATCAAATAAAATTTTTTCTTCATAAGTATAAAAAACAAAACAATTCCGGTCGATTTGTCTTAATTAATGCTGCCTCTAACATACTCAACACCTGCTGTTGTCATACACATATATATGATTACTGAATATCAACACTAGTATGGACTTTTCCTCTCATCCTTTGACTCTACCGATTCTGTCTAATCAGCGTAGGAGGGACTATCTTTGTAAAAACTTAACATTTATAACTACGGGAGACTCTCTCAGAGCAAGTGTGTTGAATATAGCGTGTTTTATATAGACAGGATTCTGAATGCCCACCAATGATTACAACAAGTGCCACAAGACTAAAACACACACACACACACACACACACACACACACACACACCAAGAGTCTACGTGTAATCCGTGTTGGCTGCTGCTGCTAAACAAATTCGGCATAATAACAATGCTGTTGGCTTCGTAGAATGATTGTGACTGAAATGAGTAGGATATCAAGAGAGGAAACAGTCTGTCCTTACATACATTCAGTCATTTCCGGTAGTTTCAGACACAGACTGTTGCTAAAGAGCGCACTGTCGCTGCTGCAGAAAGATAGTGTTTTGCCCTGACACAGCAGAGACAAATGCTACAGACAGTCAGAATCTGTATGAATATCTTCAGCTTCCCATATATACGACAGAAGTTTTCATATAATTATTGGATTATTGCCAAGGTTTCTAATCACCGAAGGATTGTTTCGAGAAGGTTAATATTTTCAGATGCAAGAGTGGATATGACAATTCGTTTGTGCCCAAAGTCTTTGTTTAGTGTAGATGCAGCGAGTCAACACAGCATTTCGTCGAATATAATACCTTGGCTAAATAGCAGAAAACAACACTATGTCCAAGGCGAAAGATAAAAAAAAAATTCAGCTGTAAAAATATGTGGACTGTATAATCGGTTTTGTTTTCATCTATATGTTAATTTTGTTGAAGGACCTGTTTATAAGAAAACGTTCTCTATCATACCTATTCAGACAGGTATGTGTGGAACCTTTGCCTCCGTTGATCGCGAATGCACGAAATTGGCACGCATAAGTCAGTAATTAAAATTGGACGTGATATTTTACATTAATGTAATTAAACATAACACTCGTTGTATTGAAGAATACATGACAATACATGCTGAATAGAGGAAAAGTCGGAGTTTTTGTATGTGAAAAGGAGAATCCCGTGCTTCGAAGAGGACTTCAATGAACGCAGACTAAAGAAGAATGGGATGCTTAAAGGGTCCCTAAAAACTGATGTTTGTCTAAACTTCATCTAATAAGATGACCATTTATTACTAGTCTCTTTCTTCAAGAATCAAGATAGTCTATACCATCCTTGAAATTTGTGGGGTTTTTGTTTTAATTATTGACTAAATTTTGGGGTGTTTTTTACGAAGGATGGACGAACATATTTGTCGACAAAGTTATTGCCACATAAATACAACGTAAAACGCTTCTTGTTCCAACAAAATAATGCAGAATACCATTTTGTCATGAGCGTGTAGTCGAGTAAAGTTCACAGACACCATAAGGGGTGGGGGTGGGGAGAATTCACTCATCAGTCGAATCTCGAAATATATATTGTTTGAAAATGTTATATGCCGCAAGTTTGGATGTTGCAGCAGTTATTCTCTATGTGTTGGAATATGTCTTTATACTGCAGCATTATTTACCCCATGGTTTTTACCTCTGAACTGCCAATATACTCTTTCATACTTTCCTTGGTTTTTACGTCTAAATTACCGGTATAATTGTTCATGCTTCCCCTTGATTTTGCCACTAAAGTACTGGTATAGTTTTCATGCTTCCCCTTGATTTTGCCTCTAAAGTACTGGTATAGTTTTCATGCTTCCCCTTGATTTTGCCTCTAAAGTACTGGTATAGTTTTCATACTTCCACTTGATTTTGCCACTAAAGTACTGTTATAGTTTTCATGCTTCCCCTTTATTTTGCCACTAAAGTACTGGTATAGTTTTCATACTTCCCCTTGATTTTGCCACTAAAGTACTGGTATAGTTTTCATGCTTCCCCTTGATTTTGCCACTAAAGTACTGGTATAGTTTTCATACTTCCCCTTAATTTTGCCACTAAAGTACTGGTATAGTTTTCATACTTCCCCTTGATTTTGCCACTAAAGTACTGGTATAGTTTTGATACTTCCCCTTGATTTTGCCACTATAGTACTGGTATAGTTTTCATACTTCCCCTCGTTTCTTACATCTAAAGTGCCGGTATAGTTTTTCAGTAACACCATGAGAACGTTTCGATGATTATCCGTCTGTAGATTGTTTCCATAACACGTCATGGATTGCTATAATTACCTCCCCTGAAATCAGTTTTCGACATCATACGGATCATTAAAAGCACATACAACACACGTTGTATTTTTCAACAATAATAGAGGTCATGGCTATTTTTTCCATTAATAACATTTTTTATTTATGTGACCTTCGAAAAAAAAAATCAACACTTTTTCAATTGAAAATAAATGTAAAAATATATTTTTAATTTATTTTTTCCTCCCGATACTCAGTACTTGAAAACCTTTCTAACCCAACACATGGGTCTTCTCTAGAACATTCTTGTACATGAATAAAATGTGATTTGTGTGTGCTGAAATAGACAGATTTGATTTGTGTGTGCTGAAATAGACAGATTTGATTTGTTTGTGCTGAAATAGATAGATTTGATTTGTGTGTGCTGAAATAGACAGATTTGATTTGTGTGTGCAGAAATAGACAGATTTGATTTGTTTGTGCTGAAATAAACAAATTTGATTTGTGTGTGCTGAAATAAACAAATTTGATTTGTGTGTGCTGAAATAGACAGATTTGATTTGTGTGTGCTGAAATAGACAAATTTGATTTGTGTGTGCTGAAATAGACAAATTTGATTTGTGTGTGCTGAAATAGACAAAAATCAAATTACGAGTCTCAAATACGGTATGTTTTGCTGTGCATTGGATATATTACGACCACTGAATATTTCATCCAGATATGAACATTGGTATTCAAAACCGTTAATCGATATATGCCAACATTTATGATATTATTCAAATACTTCAGTCTCAGTATAGAACATTACTAAATCTTAACTGTCACATTCTGTTTCGCTTATTGCCTCAGGCTACTCGGAACTGAAAAATCTCAGCTATATTCATTCCCTATCTAACTGTTACAGCATATATATTTTACAACGTAGAACTGAAAGGCAGTGGCAGAATTCAAGCTCAGTTGCAAAACGCTTTCTGCAAAGACATTGGCAGTATTCAAGCTTAGTTGCAAAACGCTTTCTGCAGTTTTATGCAGCACACATATACATGTTTTCTATACCTGATGTATGCAGAATATTTTTTTTATAAAAATTCCTAGATTTCGAGTTTTAACAAAATGATCAGTAGAGTTTATATTAGTGCACAAGCGTATATGTACATGCCTTAGTGAAGAAGTACTGATTCAAGTACTTGAGGATTAGAGATGATTTCAAATGCTTCAGTTGTGTGATTCATATTATATACATCAGTTTATTGTGCTATATTTGTTCATTTTTATCTGAGCAGGTAATCCAACCCCTCCATAGAAGAAAATATGCAGAAATACTTAAGATTGTGTACAGTCGTGACGCTCAACATCTTTCAACTTATTCTCACGTGATAAGATGTGTATATTCACGGAACTGAAAATGTTATCGTTATTTTCTACTGAATGCACGAGGGACTTAATATAACATCACCATATAGCGAGCGACATTAGGAAAAATCGATGTTTGTAAACAGTGCGTGTTTCTATTGAATAAAACATATTTAGTATAGAACTTCGATTAAACTGGATGATCACTTAATACAATATAAAGTAATGTGATTCTAATATAATGTTTCTCTTGGTAGCATAATTTAGGAAAAATCCCGGATATGACATCATAAAAGTCTCATATTTCACTATAATGGAGTTGGCTTTTTTTTCCATTGCTTTTTTTCTTGTCTACCTTAAACTGTCTTTACCTTTAACAAAGCGGTTTGTCCTTTTCAAATATAAATTCTGTTTCGTTACAAGTTCCAATGGTTGCAATTGCAGTTTGACACAAGCATGTTTGCGTCATGTACCCTAATGAATTTGTTTTAAACTTTGCTTCCATTATTTTTACAGGATGGCATGCAATAAAATCGTGAAATATTATCAGTGACGATTTCAAGTGCAAAGCACTTTCTCCTCCAGATTAATTAGACACTTGATATCAAGCAACTACACAGATATCCCCAAATTACCTTTTGATTAATTGGACACTTGATATCAAGTAACTTCATAGATAGCCCCAAATTACCTTTGATACATAAATATTTCCTTCTTCCTCCATTGTCACCGTTGATTGCACGTATGACATGAACCAGATTGACTATAAATAGTACCGAAGGTAACGATTATCTTAAATTATATTATCTAATAAAAAAAATACACAGACTGGAATTTAGTGCTACCGTCCTTCTATTCGTTTTCTCATCTGCACCTTGAATGCTGTTAAATTAATCTTATTGATAATGGACCAATGCCATTATGTCAGTTCAAGCGTCAGAATGAGACTGAGCGAAATTAATGGTGCACATGACCATAATACTTTTCTATTTGGCTGAAGTTCCATTGGTCATCATAACAGATGTCATTTACTGCCACTTAGGGTTACCATATTTGAACTTTCAAAAAAGAGGACACTCTTATATATATATATATATATAAGAGACAAAGAGGAGATTTAAGGACCGAAAAGGATGACATGTCATGGAAAAACAGGACGTATAGTAGCCCTACTGTCACTAGAAAAAGTAAATTATGTCTTGTGGAACAAATCCTAAATAATTGATCTATGGTGAAAAAACACCATGACCACAAGTATTAAGATATCATTTTTACGCTAAAAATTCGTTACGAGTATTAAATCTGATATTTCAATCGAATTATTTGTAATTCATGCGTGAAACTAATTCATCATCAAATCTGAGTCTTGAAATTATAACTATTGACTAATGTATATAGATGTTTTCTTAGGCTAAAACTATGTGTGTAAAAGTAAGATTGTGAACTGTTGGGAGAATCGTTTTAGCATATTTTCTCTAACAGTACGCCAGTAACTGTATTTGTAGTCTGATAAAAAAGTGCCAGTGACAAAGTTTGTTCAGAACGTCGCCCCCGCTATCTTCTCCAAGAGTTCCGATCTTAACAAAACGTAAGCTTGAGTCTCTGATCAGATAACAATTTCGCACATTTTAAATTTTTTGCATAACAAACTAAGTCCGTGACCACGCATAATATCAATGGAGTTTTTAATAAATTAATACAAATTACCCATAATTCGCCTTAACACCCGTCTACATGCCTTTATTTTTATGTCATCTAGGAACCTTATTCATTTATAAGTTTCTTTGTTTTTAATTTTTAATTGTTTGTAATTCGTTTAAGTCTGCGATAAACGACTGATTTTTTTTCCGTAATGGTAGTTAAATACACAATTCCAAATTTGTAGATATTGCTATGAGAATACAAGTTGTTTGTGCTTTGTAATATTTCTCAAATAAATCTGTATTCCTTCTACAGGGTCCCGATTAATAAAAATCGTCAACGAACACAAAACAGCACGTGATATTCAAGCGGATAAAGCATCACCTCGTGTGTTCTTTGTTATGACGATGTTAACAAGTGCAATCTTATTACGAGTAATTTATTTCAATAACAATGCACTTTATATTAAATAATTCCACGTTATGTAGGCATTCGGCGTGAAAAACTGTTATTTGATCAGTGACTTAAGCTTACACTGCATTAGGATGGGACCTTTTTGAAAAGTTGTCCGTAGTCGTCCTGTACAAACTTTGTCGCTGGCACTTTTCTATCAGATTAAAATTTAAAAAAAAAGATTATCGCCGAAAAACGTATGCTAAAACGTGTCTGAACAGAATTTAGGTCTGGTTTTAGTGCTTTCCCTAACTCTTGTGGTCTGTATCCTAATATGTGTGGTCTGACTCCTAGCACTCCTGCCACAATTGGTACGATCTCCGTCTGCATTTTCCAGACCTATCTTTAGCCAGGTCACCTTATTTTGTATTTGTTCTCGCTCTTTTCTTGTCGCATGTGAGTCCCCTGGTACTGCTATATCTGTAATGTAGATTAGGTTCCTCTCCTTGTCTACCAGTCCTATGTCCGACCATCTCTACTTTATACTGTGCTTGGTATTGATTTCGAAATCCGACAGGATTCTTGCATCACCTTTCTTACTTTTTCTGGGTTATGATCGTACCACTTGGATACGAATTCAAGGCCATATTCTTAGATAGGTGCCTGTGTACTGCTAGGGCTAGTTGTCGTGCCGAGTTTTGGACTCCCACTGGGCTTGCTTGCTTCACTCTCTGATCAGGTGATTGACTGTCTTATTCTGTACAACGGTGATACGTCTTGATTTTTAACGCTGGCTTTCCTCTTGTTGAGCGTGAGCGCCTGATTCTGTGCTGCCATGACCAATTCTTCCTTTTCTTCCTTAAGCTCTCCCAGTTAAAGCCATCTTCATGTGCCTCTCCAGCTTGCTGTTCTGTATCCCTGATGAACACGTATAGCTTTTCCTCTCCATTCTGCCATTCTTTCGTTGCGCCTTCTCGCTTGGTAGTCCTTGATTCTCTTTTACAAGGCCCTTCTCCTATACTAAGTCTATGAATTCTGTATAAGTTTCTCTAAGGCTTTTTTCTAGGCTCCTTTTTCTGCTTCAACACAGAGTTCCACGTTTATCAAACCTTTACCAATGATCTTCCTTGGCACGTACAGTCTGTTAACATCGGTTCTCGGGTATAGTGCTCCATGGATAGACATTGGCCTTCTGATCTTCCTATCCGTAGCTTCCAGTTAGTTTTTGGTTCAAAAAACCATGGTGGATGCGAATCTATTATTATTATTATTGCTTTTTGGTGGTGGTGATGATGAGAAGGGTGGGGTATGGTCTGTAGATTATCATTTTAATAATTATAATTAATATTTTAGTTTTTTTTTTTTCTTGTTCTTGTTATCTTTAACCATTAAGAGATCAATGTATCAAGCATCAAGGCGCCTTTTGCAAAGTCAGATGCAAAAAGGAAATCACCTACAGATGTTTGCACACTAAAGAAGATCCCTGTAGGATTATAACATATTTTGCCGTTAAAACCATGCATATATTTAAGAGTTTAATGTTGTTTTTCTGAGTTTATCGTGGTATAAACTGTCAGGTGCCGAATCGGGTGTGATTCGGCACCTGACAGTTTATACCACGATAAACTCAGAAAAAACAACATTAAACTCTTAAATAAGTAAAGTAGTCAATTTAGTATAGACCAAACACACACATTAGTATATAATAAGTACAGTAGTCAATTTAGTATAGAACCAAACATACACATTAGTATGTAATAAGTAAAGCAGTCAGTTTAGTATAGACAAAATACACACATTAATATATAATAAGTAAAGTAGTCAGTTTAGTATAGACAAAATACACACATTAATATGTAATAAGTAGAGTAGTCAATTTAGTATAGAACCAAACATACACATTAGTTTATAATAAGTAAAGTAGTCAATATAGTATAGACCAAACACACACATTAGTATATAATAAGTAGTCAAGTTAGTATAGACCAAACACACACATTAATATATAATAATTAGTCAATTATATTTAGAACCAAACATACACATTAGTATATAATAAGTAAAGTAGTCAATTTAGTTTGGACCAAACGTACACATTAGTATGTAATAAGTAAAGTAGTCAATTTAGTTTGGACCAAACATACACATTAATATATAATAAGTACAGTAGTCAGTTTAGTATAGACCAGACACACACATTCATATATAATAATTAAAATAGTCATTTTAGTATAGACAAAATACACACATCAGTACATAATAAGTAAAGTAGTTCATTTAGTATAAACCAAACATACACATTAGTATATTATAAGTAAAGTAGTCAATTTAGTATAGATCAAACATACACATTAATATATAATAAGTAAAGTAGTCAATTTAGTATAGACAAAACACACACATTAGTATATAATTAATAGTCAATTTAGTATAGACCAAACACACACGTTAGTATATAATAAGTTAAGTAGTAAATTTAGTATAGACCAAACACACACATTGATAGATAATAAGTAAAGTAGTCAGTTTAGTATAGAACCAAACTCACACATTATTATCTAATAAGTAAAGTTTTATTAAATGCAAAATGTGCAGAAAATTCTATATTTGCCAAAGTTGTGCTTTTAGCACTCTTGTATGGGATAGTTTCTCTTTTTATTTTCCGCATTAATAGGAGGATGTCGCCATATCTATAAATTCTTCACCTGTGAAAGCAGTAGTAGTCCGTACTGTGACGTTGCTCAGTCCATCCGGTTATTATATACGTTGTCAGTTGGTTGAAAGTGACTTTAAGTTTTAGTAGAGTTAAGTTTTGAGATAATTTGGATATCATTCGATTTCATATTAAAAGATATGCTAGTCTTAGCACTATTTTTGAGGTATGCTGCTAAAATTACGAGTTTAAATAATAACATTTAAAGTAGGTTGCACAAATTTGGCAGTCTTATACATTGTTTCCTCGTGTTATTTCCATAATCTGAATTACCCTTTATTATTTACTATACAATTTAACAGCATTGTTTTTGTGTGATTTTTCTTTTCAACATTTCCAAAAACAAAGCTTATTGTAATAGCGAGTCGGTGGACTAATGTATCGGCGATAGACCGGATTCGAGTTCGAGACACGACAGATATATTTATCATGCGGACTCTCGTAGTTCAGACTATAGAATATGTTCGATATTTCTAGTCCATATCTTTAAAACGGAGCTGTAGATTTTAGTAAAATGTTTATATATCTTTCCACTAACTAAGTATATTCATTCAAGTCGGAAATTAAAATTAGAATTCGTTTTCATTGAAGTCCGTATTCAAAGTGTCATGTTTATGGGCCTATCAACAGTTGGTTTCATTTGTGTAAAATAACGAAACGACCGTAATGTGATTTCACCAAAATGGCGAGAACTACACAGCATTGACTTCCATGGGATCATCATGCTTCTAATTGCACATTTTAAGGGTACGTCATCACTATTGTTAATTTTGATCCTACATAAATCTTATAGTTTTCATCTTACGTTGATGTAGCCAGCGTACGTTGTCGAGTATGATGAGTTGTACCTTGTGAATAAATATGTATTTGTGTGTGTGTGTGTGGGGGGGGAGGTAAACTAATTTTAATAATGTAATACTTACCTACCAATATTGCACTGCTTACACTCTGGTTTATATCGCCCAGTACGCTGACTGATCTTTATCTTTGTTATAAGTTTCAAACTTGGTCAGTTTTTAGTGATCTGGGCGAAAGAGAAGCTGAAAAAAGCAGCTCCAGCAGGCAGTATTAATATACAGAAGTGATTATTTTTTTGGTGGTAGAAGTAGTTGTTCATTGTTTTCTGCTTTTCCTAAGTTTATTATTGACCGAAAATTTGGGATGATTAAATAGGTCCTTTATGCGAGGATATAATGTCATATGTTATACATGCCATTTAAGAGCTTTCCCATTGAGCAATCATCACGAATAGTCCCAGAGATGTCTGAATGCTTTCTTCTTTGATAAAGCAGAATCAGATGCTTGATGATGTAGGATACTGACATGTGGTTTCCATCACTACAGCACATGTGCCAAATAATTCGTGCCTTTTATGCCTTTCATGTGCAGGTGTATACCGACACATTTTTAGCCTTTTAAGAGCCTTTTTTTTTTAAAGATAACTAGTAAAAGAACCAGACCTTAAATTTGAAATTGGGAAAATGATAAAAAGCTAATAAAGTAGATTGGGACAGAATGGAAGGCATTAGGTATCGTAATGTCTAAGAAACAACACAAGCAAATATACAGAGCTGTGCATACAGCGATAAATGATTTCATGCATATCCGTTCCTGATAGGGAATACAGAAAATGTCCCACATCGAGTTTTCGGCGGTTGTCTTCTGCAACGAACTTGAGGATGATGCTTAAAATTCCTGACATAGTAAATTATTTTTCACTTGATTATTGCAGTGTGCCTCAGTCGAATAAAAGCTGAGCTGCGAATTACTGGTATCTCAACCTTACTTATCAATGCTGAAGTCGACGAAAAGTTCTACAACCGTTAGTTAGAATATAAAACATTCATGAAATATTTCTCAATGCCACACTGATGGACTATTCATTTGTATTACATTTGAAAAGTAAGGGCTATTGTTTAAGCCTCTGTTTATTCAACCTCCGCGCTGGCTGGGAGATGTAGAAGTGGCCTGATGGGCCTTCCTGCATGTTATAAGAGACGTCTAATGGAGGCAACCATTTTGCCCTGGTATGCGTCCCATGATGATGTTCCTGCTGACAAGGTCTTTGCCATTTTAAGAGAGAGCGATTTAAATAAATAAATTACTTTGTGTTTTAAGAATTTTACCTTTTTTGTCTTTATCTTTGTTTTGTATGCTTTTTGGGGTATTTAAACTGACTGGGCATTATATAGCCAGAATATTTGCTGATGTGTCGTTAAACCCTATGCATACATACATACATACATACATACATACATACATACATACATACATACATATATACATACATACATACTGCTTTTGTGCTAAATCTGAAAAAACTCAACTGTCCTATCCTCATACACGGTTAGGTGTTTACAAAAGTTAAGCATTATTCAATTATCAGTCTCCATTTCTTGGTAGGGTGATCTTGTTTAGTTTAATACACAGAGTATGAGCCAAGGTGTCTAATCATCAATGGATTATTTCTAATATATTTCATAATTAACGAATTATTTCACGATGGATGCAATTTGAAGGGCTTAACTAGTCCATCAGTGGCGGCGCGACAGATAAGGGGAGATCGGGGACAGGCAATTGTCCCCTAGCGCCGGGCGAGTGGGGCAACGTTAGGAGATTTTTATTTTTTTTTAGTTTTAACTGAGGCGTAGATTGGGGAGTTTGGAGGTTGACAACTGACATAAAAAAATTTTCTCGGTGCAAAGTAGGGGTGGCACTAAAGAACATTGCCCCCGGGCGCCTCTGTAGGGGCGCCACTAAGGAACATTGCCCCCGAGCGCCTCGAACCCTCGCGCCGCCACTGGCGTCCATTGTAAAAGACTGGAAAAATAGACTTTAAAAAAATTGAAATCGACAGTCGGCACGTTTCGACTTGACTGTCCTTTTGCTGAACCTGCGTATGATTTACGTTTTTTTTTTTTTTTTTTTTTTTTGCCGCGTGCATGTATATAGGTAGTCGTGACTGTTATTATGGAAATTGATGTTAAACAGTGTTATTATATGGAAATTGATGCTGAAAAGTGGTACTATCAGAGATACTACATAAAGATTATATAAAGAAAGATAGCGTACAAGTGATGATATTAGTTTATTCTCGTTTTGCAGTGACGATTCAAGTAATAGTATCGTGAATAATCTCCCGTAAACAAAAAATTCATCCTTTTATATTCGATTATTTTCGACAGTATATCGATGAAATATTAACCATACACTTCGAAAATCCATACGGCATATAAGGCGATCCCAATACTTTACTCAGTCAAGAAAAGAAAAAAAAAACGAAACAAAAAAAAAAAAAAAAAAAAAAAAAAAACGCAGTTCACAACAAAGTTTTATAAGAAGAACAAAACTTCTGAGATCCTTCAATCAATTCAGGAATCGAACGATTTTCAATAAACCTTTTTTGTGCAAATCTTAAGAGTTGTTAATGCATCAAGATCGATGTTAAAGAAGTTGCTTTTCAGCTCAAGAGTTCCATGGCCGATTCCCAGAATTGCCCTACACGACATTGAATTTGTATTTGTTATTTTTCAGATTTTTTAATTCTCCTGCATTTTTAAAAACATTCAACCGACAACATGGGTTCTGTAGTAACTAAACCGAATATAGCTAAAATAAAATGTATAAAGCTATTTACATTTATGAGAGCCATAATGAATATACCTATTTGTGGGTCTGATTTTATACAACCATTCAAGGATTTTGCCTGATGGGAAAGCCGAGTGTGTTTGGAATGTCCATGCCATCCATTACTTCTTTTGATGTGGAAGATCTTATTATAATACCTCTATCTAAAAAGAAGAAGAAAAAAAATCATCATTAAATCTAAAACTCTTGTTGTCGTTTTAGTCTTTTCAAGTTTTTGCGAAAATCTTAAAATGTTTGGCATTTCCATTCAAAATCAGCTGAATGTTCGTGTACGGGGGCGGATCTAGAAACATCGTTTAGGGGGAGCGTAAACAAATAGACGAGGGGTCTGTGGGATTGAACCTCAATGGGGGCTCAGAGGTCTAAGCCTCGGATGTTCCTGCATTTTTAAGTGTTTCCATGACATAATTTTAACCATCTAACCATCTATCTGTAAAGAATACTTACTCTAGGAAACGTTCCGGTTGCTTTGCGCTATTTTTTTTTTCTTTTTTTTTTGTGGGGGACGCGTACCGGCTTCGCCCTCTCCCCTCCCCCTTCCCGGCCCCTGATGCATTTATCTAACAACATGGAACTGGAGACTGCTTGCTACATTAAGCCAAATTGAAAATCCCATTTTGTATATGCAGCAGACGTCAATTATAGTGTTACTGCATTTTTTGCTACTTGATGTATGCACAGTAATGTTTGTTCCAAATTAATGGGATTCATCGGAGTGATGAATAGAGAAGTTTGTCCTTTGAACATAAGTCAACATCTACATTTCGTTGTGCAGAAATACTGTTACAAATATAGATGTATTGTTGGCAGATAAGTGTAGACAAAACCAGGACTTGTTTGTGAAACTTGCAATTTATCTGTTTGTGTGCTACATTTTATAATTCTAAGGCAAGACTATAGGAGAAATTATATATAACATCGACTATGCATGTGCAACTTAAACAGTTAGTTTAATATTACAAATGCCTTTATTCTCTGAGCGGGATTCGTAGCCATATCTCTCCAGCAAAATTTCTCCTAATGTTGTTACGACCGAAATCCCTACAAATTGCACCACCGATATAACCCACAGATATAACCCACCGATATAACCCACAGATATAACCGACCGATATGCATATAAACTTGCATAAACATAGTTAAAATGACATAGTAGTGTCGATACTATATTATAATATAGTTAAAATGACATAGTAGTGTCGATACTATATTATAATATAGTTAAAAAGACATAGTGATGTCAATACTATATTATAATATAGTTAAAAAGACATAGTAGTGTCAATACTATATTATAATATAGTTAAAAAGACATAGTAGTGTCAATACTATATTATAATATAGTTAAAAAGATATAGTGATGTCAATACTATATTCTAATATAGTTAAGAAGACATAGTAGTGTCAATACTATATTCTAATATAGTTAAAAAGACATAGTAGTGTCAATACTATATTCTAATATAGTTAAAAAGACATAGTAGTGTCAATACTATATTCTAATATAGTTAAAATGACATAGTAGTGTCAATACTATATTCTAATATGGTTAAAAAGATATAGTGATGTCAATACTATATTATAATATACTTAAAAAGACATAGTAGTGTCGATACTATATTAAAATATAGTTAAAATGAAATGACATAGTAGTGTCGATATTCTATTCTAATATAGTTAAAATGACATAGTAGTGTCGATACTCTATTCTAATATAGTTAAAATGACATAGTAGTGTCGATACTCTATTCTAATATAGTTAAAATGACATAGTAGTGTCGATACTCTATTCTAATATAGTTAAAATGACATAGTAGTGTCGATACTCTATTCTAATATAGTTAAAATGACATAGTAGTGTCGATACTATATTCTAATATAGTTAAAATGACATAGTAGTGTCGATACTCTATTCTAATATAGTTAAAATGACATAGTGATGTCAACACTATATACTTTTTTCTACACTTAATATTCTACATAAACTCTCTCTCTCTCTCTCTCTCACACACACACACACACACACACACACACACACGCCGTTCGCTATTGTAAAATCTGAATTTGTCTACAATCAGACAGGCTCAGACCTTTAAGAACGCAAGGGAAACGCTTATTTGACAGTAGAAAATAAAATGGAAAAATATGTTATTTCATTTAAAAACAGACACAAAAAACTTTACCAAACCTTTTTATAAAATCATGATCAATTTTAACAACAAGGAGTAGATTCATTAACAGAAATTAAGCATTACAGGTTAAACTAGGGACAAGCTAATATGCACCAAAAAAAATTGGTTTAAGTTACCCTGTTAAAAGCTTTACTTCGTTGTCTTTGAGTCAGTTGCGTTTTTCCTAATAACTGTCAACTTCGTATGCATGACAATATTCCTGTTTATATTTTTCTTACTTTATAATATTTTTATTTATGCAAACTGAGAATAGCAATACCACACTATAATAACAAGACCTTGTACACCGCAAAAACTTTTAATAAACCGTTTTGATATATTAACGAATTATTTTATGGTAAAAATTTAAATCACAATATCCTCCTTGTAAATTTACGAAAATGTATATCTGCAAAAATACTTAACAAATATAAAACCTGAATCATCTGTCTAGAAGATATTAATTCAGAAATATATTTCTTCAGTGATGAACAAGGCGTTGATAATCTTATCTTATTATTTCATTCATGGTCGTGAAATTTATTTGTGATAATGAAAAGTAAGAAACATTATATCCTGCTGAAAATGTAATTCATGGTGATGTTCGTGAAATGTTTAGGTAAAGGTGGGTGAGACTGTCACTATCTTAAGCTGTAATAACTGTTTTGCAATAATGACCTAACTTTTATTATCTTTTTCCTAAGATTGGTCATTATTTGATACAATGTTTACTTAAATTGAAATGGCATTTTGCTTTTTGCAATTTATTTATGCAAAGTGTATTTGTTTTTTTTTTGCTCCAGGCAATTCGGATCCCACTTTCCAAGACGTCAAGGGATTTAGAAAAAAAATCAACTTCAACTCTGGGAAGAACATTGACCAATTATATGTTAGCCCCAAACCCCATCTCTATTCATCAAAGCTTGAAAAGGAATGGCTATGGTTAAAGATATATATTTCGAGGGGCTTTTTCTGACCCTAGACCATCTCAAACGAACAACTCTGAAGAACAGCTGTAATAGAAAACATCGCATAGCAGACATTGGAGATGGCTGGGGCATGCGTGCATAATGCCATCTACTACCGAGGGTAGCCTTCTGATGGACACCTCAAGGAAAGAGAGGAAGATGCAGGCCAAAGGAAATATGGCGACGGACAACAGAGAAAGATCTAAAAAGCAGTGGCCTGACTTGGAAAACAGCATTAAGGGCAGTGGCTGACCGGCATCAGTGGTGCTCCCTCAACGTCGCCTCAAGCACCTTGAGTAGTGCGATAATGCGCGTTTGAGATTTTTTGGCTGAAGTTTATTTTTCCCAGGCCGAAACTCCTTCTAGATTCCTCATAACTTTTTCCCACTAGAAATTTTTTGCACACGCGCGTTTTTTTTTTTTTTTTCCCCAATGCAGCCTCCAGCCAGAACCCCGCACCAAGATATATTTATTACAGACAAATCTTTACCGCAGTTTACTGTATTAGCCAGTTTGCTGCATATATTCACAGACTGCTGTAGAATGCTGTAGTTATCAATTTAGGTTTCCAATATTTTATATCTATATATTCCACTGCAGTTCACTATATTATCCAGTTCGCTGTAGTACTATGAGCTCGATGCCTACATCAACAGATCAATATAGGCATAAACACATATAAGTGATTCACTCTTAGAGAAATGCAGTGGACTATTATATAATGCCATTAGACGCCACACAGACTGACAGATACAATATTATGAAAGAATTCACATCTGTATCCAATGCGGGAATTAAATCACCAGAGTAATGGTGCGTTTATAACATCACAAAAAAGATTAAATCATTTTATGGCTTGAATGCGTCATATCGATTTGTCGAATAGGCTCAGAAGATGTATAATTTTTCGAATAGGTCTTTGGAACACCTTGAAAAATAAACCGGGTTAGAGATCATGCTGGAGCACGCACGACGAAAACGGCGAAGATTATGACAAAAAGCGTGAAAAGTTATTGTATGATATTGTACAAAAAAAATCAAGTAGCTGACGTTAACTGAGTAACCCGCCGAAGACAGTGAAGATATTGTAACATCCAGCGAAGACATTATTGAAACGTCTAGCGAAGACATCGAAGACATTATTGAAACGTCTAGAGAAGACAGTGAAGATCACCATCAAGAGCAAATCAATTAGATAAATGCCTTTGCCATATAATATAACAATGGCATCCACACACAACGTTCATGAAGTATACGAACTGATATACAACAGCGCAGAAACAAAGCAGCGCAGTCAATGGAAGAAATTCTCCGAAGCCATTTCCAAGACTAATGGAGCAAAAACCATAGCTGAGATACACAAAACACTTCGAGACGTTTGGTATTGTTGGATACAAACGTACGAAGTATGGCCATGTTCAAGTTGGTGTAATACTCAGTGATGGATCATTTGAGCTCATTTGGGATGAAACCTAGTTGATGGAAATTCTTTCCAGGTTTGCAAACGAATTTTGTGATCCTGGAAAGAACACGTCTGTTTATTTGCAAAAGCATGATCTACAAGTTCACATTGTTATAACACATACAATATTGCATGTCACTTGAGGGATCTCGTGAAATTGTAACCTATTATCTAGATTATCTCCTCCTGGTTGAAGTGCCACCACATGCACGTGAAGGATAAAGCGAAAGCGACAGAAAATTCGAGAATAGATGAACATTATCTCATATTAAAGAATACAATCCGGATATATATATATAGAAACTTCAATGACATTGTAACGCAATAGATATAAAGGCGTATGTCTTGGAAAACGAGAACTTTGCAACAGAACGCGTCATTACGAATATTGTAAATCACACTTGCTCGCGTTACATGTTTGCCCGGGTGCTCGACCAAGTCTTAAATGTGGTATCGGAATCATGTCGCGTAATCAGCTTTGTCTACCATGTGGATTTGGGGCTGAGTATTATCGCGCACGGCGGAAAGACTTTCCAACATGAGTGTGCTAAAAACTAATGATAATATCACGGAATAATAATGATGTCACGGAAAAACCAAAAGATGATGTCACAGAAACAATATCTAGGATCGAAGCAGTTGGTGATCCTGATACTACTAAATGATATTATAAAAAACGTTTATTGGTGAACAAGCAATTATACAATGTTATTTTCTTATATATATATACGGGCATGCCGTCCGTGAATCAACTTAAGCAATTCGCGCGAGAGCGTGGAATGTGGATACCAAGCGGTATAACAAAAGCAGGTATACTTGCAGTATTAGGACTCATTGACGAGCCGCGTCTGACTGTGAGACAACTTTCCTCAGATGAACCACAACTGGTTGCAATTCCATCTGTGAATCAACTTATGCAATCCTCGCGAGAACGTGGAACAAAGATGCCGAGAGGTACAGCAAATGCAGGTATACTTGCGCTATTAGGACTTTCTCTAGAGGAACCTCACCAAACCGTGAGACAACTTCGTGAAACAGCAGCACAGTTATATATCAAGATTCCTCCACGGACCAGGCAAGCTGAAATCGCACGTATGATTGTTGATGGGGAAAACCGTCGTCGTCGTATTACAGCTGACATTGCCACTGAGGCTGCCGCACACGCTCGACGAGTCAAAGTTCCAGAGTTTACGTTGCCCAAGCACTCTGGTGATTTACAAGATTATCGGGCAATTATTCCAATCGAATACGAACCCGGTAAAGATGCTGTGAAGCTTCTCTCGAAAATGCATCCAGGAATCATATCAGCATTACAGCACGTGAATACCTCCGGGTTAAAGATAAACATTGCTCTCCACGTGATCTTGGTTATGCCGCTTAACCCCGATTCACCAGACAATGATGGGTTAAAAGTTATAATGCCGTGGATTTGGAGTGATGCCTTTATAATCTTGAACCGTGAAGATACTGAGGCTATTAATAATGAAATCCACAAAGTTTTTGCGAGGATTCTCGAGCTGTTGAAAAAAATCACCAACACAGGTTCAGGATGGACCCTTGAAAGATGCACGGAAGTTCAGTTAATTTTTCTCCATATAAACCTTTTTGCGGGTCGAGATATATTCCAAGACCATCGTGTATTCCGCCACGAGCAGTAATACATGTGAAAAGCAATGACAACCAGTGTTTTTATTGGGTGATCTTATCCGCGCTGCATCCCGCAAGTGATAATACAGAACGGCCTCGAAAATATAAAACCACTGGGCGAACTCGAGTCTGGTAACACTGAATTTGCTGTGCAGCTTACTAACATCGGTAAATTTGAACGACTCAACCCTGATATCGAAATTAGTGTGTTTGTTTGGAATAAAGGCCTTCAGCTGATTCGACTATACACCGTGACAAGCGAAGCTTCCACGTATATACGGTGCAGAATTGATCTACTGTTGTTGGGCAACATGGGAAACGTGGACGGCTCTGATGTCTCAGCGGCACGGTACCATTATGTGTGGATACAAATTTTCCACGAATAATTTGTCGGCACAGCAAGCACCATGGAAGAAAGTTTCCATGTCGACGCTGCATGCATGTATTAAGCACCCAACAACTGCTTGACGACAATGAACTTTACTGCGGGGGAGTCAGCAAAAAGCCGCAGTATGTAATCATGCCAGAACCTGGCAATAACATTTTGAAAATTACTGCGGTGTGACAAAAGATGAAAGTGCCATATATCATTTACGCGGACTGTTAGTGAACATTCCCGTGGACGCCCCCGAGGTTCCGTCAGATACAACGCAAGATGCTGAACAAGTCCAATGCGGGTTTTGTTACACTGTCATCAGATGCGAGGGACAAACTAATCCACCAGTATTATATTGCGGCAAAGACTCGGTTGAGGCGTTTATTAATTCGCTCGAGGTTACAGCGAAATGGATCCAACAATAGCTTGCCTCACCCGCAGACATGATTATGACGCGTGATGAAATTTGCGAGTTTTCCGCGGCAACATATTGCTGGATCTGTGAAGGAGCTTTCAGCGTGCATTCCAACGATGAAACTAGAAGTTCCAAAGTGCTTGATCACTGTCACATCACTGGCGCATACAGAGGGGAGGCGCACAGAACATTCAACCTTCAGTTGCGAATTTACCCAAACAAAACAAAAATTCCAGTTGTCTTTCACAATCTGCGCGGGTATGATGGGCATTTAATCATGCTAGGAGTCGCCGCAGCATCACAGACGACAATTAGCATGATTCCAAACAATATTAAAAAATATATGACATTTCTACTAGGTGAATTGCAGTTTTTTGACTCGCTGCAGTTTCTCAATTCCAGCCTGGACAAACTATTAAGCAACCTTGCAGCGGTAGGAAGCTTCGCACGATTGATTTAAGATTACTCGCCAATACGGTGGTGCTGATAATGAAACATGTAAGTTGCAAGGAGTGTACATGTCCGAGTACATGAGCGACTGCGATAAGTTTCATGAAACTCAATTACCATCGATTAAGTCCTTTTATTCGTCATTGTCCCGCAAAGGTATTTCCCGCCAACGACTACACGCACGCGAACAATGCCTGGTCTGCGTTTGGTTGTCGAAATCTTGGTGACTATTAAGATCTGCTAGATGACGTCTTTGACACGTTTCGAGATACTGTCACTACTTTTCGTCCACGGGAATGGCTTGGAATGCGTTGCTATCAAAAACCAAGATAAAGTTGGAACTGTTCACTGATATTGATCAACATTTGTTTATCGAAAGTGGTATTCGCGGCGGAATTTCAGGGTTAAGTCACCGCTTTGCTCACGCGAACAACCCGCTAGTGCATGGATACGACCCTGCCCTCCCAAACAGTTACATTATGTATCTTAACGCAAACAATCTGTAGCCTATGGTTGTATATAAATTCACATGGATCGATCCAGCGAATGTAGCATGCACAAACATATACGCGAGTACGACAGCAATAGTGATTACGGATGCTTCTTTGAAGCTGACCTGGAATATCCGGACGAGCTTTACCAAGCTCACAATGATTATCCACTAGCACCAGAAGCGCTGTCGGTGCCTATCGAATGGTTGTCACCGTACCAGTGTGGGATCGTGGACGAATCCCGGCGTAAGTTCACTGAATGTACTAAGCTGGTTCAAAGCTCAACTATGTTGTTCACATACGAAACCTACAGCTGTATCTGCGATTGGGAATGCGTGTGCTGCGAGTCCACCGGGTGCTTCGGTTTCGTTAACGTGCGTGGACTGCTCCATATATACATATGAATTCTGATCTATGGGCGGTTGTGAAACCGCTTTGCGGATAACGGCGACAGTTTTCTGCCGAATCGCGTCAACTGTTTTGAACCCAATCATACGTGTGGTTTCATTATTCAATGCTGCTATGACTGACCGAAGCGTGTCACCCACTAGCACTCCGAATTAAACATTTTTGCGCGTACTGGTGCCCGATTAATTGTTCCGCGAGTGTACGGTTGAATCGTTCCACAATGGCTTGATCGCGATGTATGCGATGTATGCTGACATGTCCACGACGAATCCGCACATGATGTTTCATTAACAAAGCAGCAACGGCTCATAGAAAGTCTTTGCCTGGATCCACCTGCAGAAGCCGCGGCCATGTTAGCGGCCCACGTGCGTAGATACGTTTGAATCTTTAGATATTAACGGCTGAGCTTCATTGTACCTGCAGGCAATATCAACAACAGTTAGTGCGCATTTATATGTGCGTCCGAGCACCCAATCATGTGGGAGAAATAAAAGATCAGCCTGGTGAACTTCGTTTTTCGTCCTCACATCAAACCATCCACGGTGAAATGTTCCTTGGTGCGGATAAATAAACCTGCCACAACACTTGTTTTGCCAGCCACGTTCTAGCAACATTTGAGGTAACTTTTGGCGCGCCCGCTAACTTTTCAACGGCTGTTTTGTCCTTCCAATAACCGCGCGGATTATAGTATGTCGCAGACAGTTTCGGTCCATGTTTGTTATATCAATGTGCTTTACCTCCCATGAGTGGACTTTGTCCACCAAGATGCGCGCTAGCGACCACCAAGTGCAATATTTGCCTTCATACTTCCTTTAATGATCCATCGGATAATTCTCTCTCCGCATTTACATCATTAATTAGATCCATGTCGGCACGTTGACGGACACGGATATAATGTGATGCTTTATAAGCTAGATCATGTTGGTGACATGCAGCATTGACGCGGTTGACAGATTCTTCTCCGGACGCTGGTCGATTGTTAGAATCGAGTCGTATATCAAACTGTGTTCCAGGCCCGCAGTAATTGTATCCAGGTATATGTTTTTCGCCAGGATATTAACTCCATGGTACCCCTGGTAGCTTTGTTAGCGTGGTAGCTATATCACCGCCAGCGACTTTTTTCACAAATGTAAATTTCTTTGCTCCACATCGGACGCAAGTCCCAGCGAGCTGTTCTGTTATTACTTGTTACAACCCGAGTTGGATTTGCAGTACATGCTTTTGTGCGGCATCGCACAATATGAAGGCATGATGATAAGTATTTCAACAATTGACAATTAACATGCATCACGAACAGAAAAATCAAAGATTTGAAAATCTCTGCTTTCACCGTCATTGATTTCTCTGCGTCGGCAAAGCCTAGACCACCCAAACACGGCGATATGTTTAAAAGAAACCCAACCAATTGTTGCTAAATCTAATCATGTGATGGTTACGTGATTGCGTCATCCGCGGACGATTAACCGTGTTATGATGTGTACTTAAGGATTTTACAGAAACACCTACATCGTCAAAGACGTCTTCGTCATCTATCATTGAGTTCTTTTCCACAATTGATGACGCCCTGTAATGGATGACCTTGATCCGGAGCATAATAATCTTGTTGCATACGATGATGTGATTCTTGACCGGCAAGATAATCCCGTGAGAATATTTTCCAATGGCCGGCATAAAAACACAGACGTAATATATGTGACACAACGATAACCATACGTGCCCAAAGTGATTCGGGACAACTGTTACATGTTGATGATATTTCGTGCGGTTTAAGCGCACTGCCTCGCAAACATTCATTGGACCTGGTGTGCTGTTGACCATTCGTGGGATGAGTTTCGGAATATGTTTGCGGAGGTCACACGGGACCCGCATAGTTTCCTCACGATTTACTTAAGAGGTGTGGGGAAAAAGTATCGCGCGGGTTCGAACACGAACGTGTCTCACGCGAACATGTGAAGCAATTTAACAACCACGATAAACATATACAATAACGAAACCTGCCAGCGTTGCTATATCAGCGACTACTGACCGACTTCGCACAGCTGCCCGCGAACACCTGAAACTTCTCGGCGATTACATAGATGGCAGCGAAGAACGTGTCAAAGATATGCTTCAGTCGCGACAATCCGCACGGGAAGACCTCAGAGCGGGCACGTTTGCACCGCTGATATTACACGTAAAACCGCTAAACAAGTGAAGAAAGTCGCGGAAACTACCACCGCGATGATGGGAACAGAGAAGGAACCGTGTCAGATTGTCAAGACTTCCTTGTGCGCAGAAGTTATCAAGAAAGCCACGGAAGAAACCGCTGGGACGATCATACGTGTGCCAGTACGATTGTTAAAACTTCAAACAAGGCTTAGAGGAAATGCAAGAAGATGTCGGAGATGCATTTGTGAATCTTCCACAAGAACAACCAACCGATTACATATCAAAGTTGTCAAAATTACCTACAAATTTTAATGAACGGGCACGGCAGATGATCTTTGAAACTCCACTAGTGTTTGCCATTAACGTATCCGATCCCAAAGACTTAAAAGACTATATGTTGCAGCAGGAACTACCCGCGGATACACGCCCGGGTTACTTAAAAATGAACGACCCGGATGGGTATTTCGGGATTTGATGGGATTTTTAAAAATCTAGAATAATAATGATATGGGGACCGATTTTTATAGGATTGTTCGCATGTCAAGAGTCATGAGTGCAGAAAGGATAGAACAATACTGTAATAATTTAGTCCGTACATATGAAAAACTCTTGCAAAAAATTCTACGGGGCTCGGTTTCTGAAGGAGGCTCTGCCTCCCAAGGAGGATGTGCCTTCCCCGGACTATGAAGCCATCTCAGAAGAATATTACTCCTCTCAAGGAAGACCTAAACATGGAAAAGGTCGTGGTCGGGGAAGTAGATGTAAACGCGCTGGGTTAAAAATCGCAGGGTTCAAATGTGTGTCCGTGGACAAGCAACAAGTCAATGAACTCGTGGATCGTCTGGAAACACTCGTGGGGTCAGTTAACGCTGGCAACAACGTGCCAGAAGTCATTAATGAGGTCACGTCGAATTGTCAGCGGTTGCTCACCAACGACATCATGGGCCCGGAGACAATTCGCTGGTTAATGCACGAATTTCTTTAAGACATCGATGGTGTATATAATATCGATGATGAGGTTTGAGGCTCTTGCTATTCTTCACAAAATCTATGCCGCAATGCAGCATGTCGTTGCAAATACAACCCCGAGTGTCACCTCGATGATCATGATCTCGTCTACAAAACCAGAATTGCATGCGGTTTTCTCTACACCAATTACTGCGTGGGAAGGTCGCACACTTGAGATCGCACTAGTGTCATTGCGCGTGTATTACAGTTGACCTAATATTCGATGGCGACCGTTTGGAGGCCTCCCTTTGAATAACTCGTTTATGTTTTCGTCAGTCGGTGGCGCAAATTGGCATAAATTTCAACTCTCCGCGGGCGTGAACGACAGTGACTCAGTCTATCATGAGATCCGACGGAGGATTACATTGGTGACTGGCAAAGGCTCTAAAATCTATATACGTGAACACGAGCCTACATTCTGCTATCTCGATCGAATTGCTACAGTCCGCGATTGACATCACACAGTCGTCGCTGAGAATAGTTCTTGGTTGATCTGAAGATATTAATGAAATTACCGCAGACAAACTAATCTTACGCATGGGATACAATATCTCGCCAGACATTGTCAGAATCACCTCAACTCTTTAGATTAATCTTACTGGTGACGCCATCAGTGGTAGCTACCAAGCGAACCTTTCAGGTTCATCAAGTAGCGCGTCGCAGGTTTTCATATTGGTTGATTTACTCTCGATTACTCCGACGACGCTTGTATATCTTCCATGCAGTAATCCCCGGTTGACGCACCTTTTTCACCCTTGTGGACCAGGACGGGCACGCGTTTGACCTCCGCTGTGAGACCTTGACGATACAAGTGTACATTAGAGATCGAGCTGATATTTAATACAATGACAATCCTACGTGGACGTATGATACCCGTGCGCGTTGTTAATTCGAGGAAACCTGTTTACGCGGCATATTACGAAAATGGCCTAGGTGATGTCGTCCAGGGGTTGTTCACAGGCTCACCAAAGGTGCTTGCGGCCCTGGTCTCGCTCGCTGCACCGATCGCTAAACAAGTTGTAATGCGATCCGTTGACAGCATCAAAAGCGCCGCTGCGGATCAATTGAAAAATCTGGGATTGCAAACTGTCCATTCGATTCGAGATCAACTACGACGCTTAGTAACTCGACAACCAAAAGCGGTTGCGCTTCAATCCACAGCAACAAAAATCATTAATGAAGCTGCCCAACAACGTCTGGCCGAGTTGGTGCAAGCCACCACGATGCGATAGCCGCAAATGCGGCAATGGGAAGCGGCTTACGGTTGTGGACGGGACCTGGCTGGCAAAGCCGTCTCACAAAAAGGTATTAAACGAAACCAATAATTTATAAGTTTCACCATGGCAAAATTCAAATAAGTACCCCATACCGCGTTTGACATGGACACGCCTGTGATGGTAGATTGAAGCGTCCTAAATTTTCAGTATTATTCGTACCTGATTAAGGACCCTAATCAACAAAAAGTACAATTACAAGTGCATGACCCGTGTCGGTATTTTCTCCCGTGTGAAGCTTTCTTGGAAATCGATGGAAAACTTATACAAGGTAACAATGCCAATTACCACCCTCCCTCCCCCCAATGCTAAGGTTGGGTTTGTTACCAACGGCATCATGACGTTGTTCAGCAGCGTACGTTATCTCATCGACGAAAAGGAAATCGAAGCATGTTTGGACAACAATGACATTGCCACGACCATAATCCGCTGGTCCGTCTATGATGTTTCACAACGACGCAAACGAACATACAGTATATTTCGCAATAACTTGCTCAGGGTTCTTTACTGGACTCACAACTTGCTGGTATGCCTGACAAACCTGGTGCTGGCGGCGCAGCTTTTGAAAGTGCAAACTCAAATTTCAACCATGGATTTTTACAACGTTGAGTACAACTTCAGGGAGCCTCGTTATTATTTTCGTGCGCGATTCCTCTCAGTCACATATATGGGTTTTGTACAGATGTTCGCGAGGCTATTTTTGGAGCCAAACACAGTTTTTTTTTATCGAAAACCCAACGCCAACGATGCAATTTGACATGATGCTGGTGTCGCTGCTGGCCAAGTTGTGTTGTCGAAATTGACATTGTGGATGCATGTGATAACCCTCCGGTGGATGCAGAAATTCGTTTGTTGTCGTTTATGGACTCCGGAGGCACGTCAACGCTGTTGTTTTTCGCGCTCACCACAGACTCGATAGAAAGCAGAGTTCAGCAGTTTTCGTGGCAAATAAGTACCCAATGAGGTGTCAGCGCACTAATACAAGTGTTCGTGGTGTTTCAACATATGGCTGATGTGAACGTTGGGCAAGAACATAATGTGATGATATTTGAGAAGTTAGGAGTGTCTGAAGTTTCTTTGTGGTTAAATGGTCATCAGGAACCCTCCAAAGAAATTTTGCTTGCCTTCGAAAACAATCATGTCGCAAGTGCATATCACAAGCTGTGGTCGTACATACACCGGCATCAAAACATTGATACAGGTTTGCACATTTCCCAGAAAGACTTTACTATGTACCCGATTTATTACTTTTCATTGGAACATATGAACCTGTACAGGCAGTCCGTGGTCGATATGCACTTTCATGCACGTGTAACTGATGTCCCCGATGGTGGTTACAGAAGCATTACTGAGATTCTCTCAGACGAGACTCTGTTGTTGGAGTGCTCAGGTGGCCGGATGAGGGCCCTTGACGCGCCTGTGGATAACTAGTACATTTTTCTCAAACTCGTAGTTGTTGTAATTCAACAGCATAATTAAAAATAATGTCATATCACGAAGTTAAGGTTGATTTTAGTAAAAACCAGCTTACGAAAATAAAATGTGCAATAAAAAAGATTGCGGGCTCACATTGAAGTTTTCTCCGGTAAAGTTAACTGGAAATGTTCCCCTGTGGCTAACTCAAACAAAACTTTACCCTGTTCAGGAGGCCAAAGAAAAGAACACCTAAGTAACATTAAACTTATCAAAGTCGGATGTGGTGCAAATGCAAAAATACGGTGGAATATTTCCATTTTCTCGCCCCAATTCCAGCACTGTTAGCGGCTGCGAATCCCGCGGTTGCAAAAGCGGCTGCGTTAGGGGCTGTCGGAACCGCATCAGGGATGGCTCTGAAAAAAGCGGTTGGTGGACGTATAACGTCTCGTAAACGAATAAAAAAAGGAAAACGTCTTTGACTACGTGGGACAACTCGAAAGGAAAGAGGTCTTTGACTACCACGGATAACTCGCAAAATAGACTAGGGCCAAAGTCTTTGGTTGTGGCCTCGCCATTGACAGCTATGAAAGCGCGTCCGTTGACTAATTTTGATTTACTCACGATTACAACGTCAGTCAAGCATTTCCGAGGTGTCTTTATGCGGGATGAACTTGCATCGATGATTCCGCGCGTGGAAAACCGGCATCATCAACATGGATTTGACAACAGGACCTGAAATTCATTGGGTTGCATACTTGGAAACGCCTCGAGAGCTTATATATTTTGATTCGAGTGGGCTTGCACCGCCACGTGAAATTCTTGATCATTTACATGGTGGCTTCGCTACTGGACGACAGAGTCGTCTACCACTGTTTTATTCAACACTGCCGTTGCAAACTAGGATGGACAGCCCAATATGTGGTCATCTCGATGTTAAAGCACTATACGCACTCGCGGGAAGCTCGACACCGCAAGCGCTTGTTCATTTTACAGTGTCACTAAGAAACTACACTTGATAGTATATGAAATGCCTATTAACATTTACGGACGTGACTCAATCCGATGCGGTGTTGATATGGATTTGACCAGGTTTGCCACCAAAGCCGATTTGGCTGAATTTACCAGCCGGGTTGCTGTTGACGTCGACTAAGGCTAGCCTGTGAATTTTCAAGATCAAACTGAAAAACTTAAAACGTCTAACGTAGACATCAACGATGTTGTTTTGAAGCCGCTAGGCGAAAAACCTAGCCGGAATCACTGAGAAGCAGGGAATCAGAGACTCTAGTGTGTCGGTTGTCTTTATCAAAGACTACGTCGACACAAATACGAAATCGAAAGTTACAAAGGCAGTCGATGAAATGAGCGGAGACCTTATTATGAATGGAAATCGAATCCAACGGACACAAGAGCCCATCAATGATGCTGATACTGCAACGAAACAATACGTGAATGTGAAAATCAGCAAGCGATTATTTGATATCAAGGTCGTGGCTGGCAACGCTAAATTGGTACATACATATATAAAGCCCTCTGATGGAGTAAACTCTGAAATATTTGCTGTAGCAGATGTAAATATCGATGGGTTTCATCCCAGTCGAGATCTTAGACGTGTTTCTGAGAGATCCGGATATTATTTCTTTATCATATACGCGTCTACTACCACATGGGGGTCTCTTAATATTCAATTAGTAGAACAAAGACAATCATTGGAAAATCCTAATGCTGACGCTAAAATATGGTGCTGGTTGAAATAGAAAACCAGCGACGACTCCGTGCACAGATACGCAGTCGGGACGATCCAAAGCAGGTAACTGATTTACAAAATAAACCTATCACTGAAACCTAATCTCTCTCAGTGAGTAGTATCATAATGGGCGTGTAAGTTGTATCATAATGAGACCACGCTTACCTATCACGGCTCCTCAACCCATGAGCCCCTGACGCAGTTGACAAGAGAAGCTTTCACGCGGATGCACGCGTGTGCAAAAAATTCCGAGTGGGAAAAAGTTATGAGGAATCTAGAAGGGGTTTCGGCCTGGCAACTGGAATTCATCCATCAGAGTTTGAAACCTTTAAATATAGTTTAATCTCAAGAAGCTCGTGAATGACTCCAAAATTGTGCGTCGGCAAACATTTTGGATTATGCAGTCGATTCACCTTGCTTTAATAATGAGATAAACAATTAGAAGATGCAAAGAAAATAAACAAATATAAAAAAACTTGTCAGTTAAAGATTCCTGTGCCAGCTAGAGAAAGCATGCATAATACAAAAGCAAGCGAAAGTAATATTGCACTAGAAATAAGCAATCACTTATCATATTATTACATTTAAGGTTGATGATTATTATATTTACGGTTAGAGGAATTAATACATTTACAGGGACGTTGATTACATTTATGGTTGATATAGTTTATTGCATTTACAGTTGATGTTATTACATTTTTGTGTTTATTACATTTACGGTTATTACTTTTATGGAGTTTATTACATTTACGGGTATTACTAACGTTGTATGGTATTGTTACAAATCTAGCTCTGGCGTTGGCATATAAGTTCAAGTGTATATTATATTTGGCAGTAACTGTTGCTATGTGCATGTGCCAGATGTACTAACACCTTTGGCATTGCATTGCATTATTTTCCAAAAAGAAAGGTAAATCAACCCCTGCTCGGCAATCACCTGTAAGATTTCGGAATTATATGCTTGTGACACACAATATCGATCATCGTATATGCCAGTAATAATATGGTCTGTTTCACAAGGACTCCAAAAGTTGTCCTCACTTTTGCCGAAAGCATGAGCTATTCTTTCTTCCATCGCTCTTTGATTAACAGCATCAAAGGGAATTTACAACGATAGATAATTATGCAGTCTTTACAAAACAAAATAATAAAAACAATGTATTTGGTATCGACAGCGCTAATCAACTCAAGAGAAATTTATCTCGATATATATGTACATGTCCTCATCTCATCTCATCTCTCCCGTAACCTGGCAGGTCGTAGGGGCGCCACTGATGACTTTGCGACAATCTCTCTCCATTTTGCCCTGTTCTCCACTGCTCTTTGGGACTTTGCAAAGTATATGCCTGTCCACTCTTTGATATTATCTTCCCATCTCTTTTTCTGTCTGCCTCGCTTTCACTTTCCTCTCACTGTGCCCTGTAAGATTGTCTTTGACAGGCCAGATGAGCGTGAGACGTGCCCATATCATCTTAGTTTGAGATTCTTTACGGTGGTGAGCAGGTCTTCATATGGTCCAATTGCACCTTGGACTCTGATGCGCACCTCCTCATTTGAGACGTGGTCTAAGTATGAGATTTTCAGGATCTTTCGATAACATCTCATCTCTAGGGCATGAATTCTTCTCTCCAGTTCTGCAGTCAGGGTCCATGTTTCACATACATATAGGAATATGGACATGACGAGGGAGCGCATAAGCTTGATCTTGGACCCAATCGAGATGCTGCTGTCCTTCCAAATAGGCTTTAGCATAGCCAGTGCAGTTGTTGTCTGCGCAATCCTGGAAAGAACCTTAGGTTTTGAACCTTCATCAGAGGCGATAGCATCTAGGTATTTGAAGCTTGTCACTGTGCCCAGCTTCTGTCCATTCACTCTTATTTCCTTTTGAATAACACTCGGGTTGTTTGTCATTAGCTTGGTTTTTTCAGCGCTGATCTTCATCCCATACCTTAGTGATGCTTGGTTGAGATGGTTCACTAAGGTTTCCAGATCTTCTTCATCTCCTGCTAAGCCATCTATATCATCTGCGAAGCGCAGGTTGATGATTGTTCTGCCTCCAACACTGACACTGCCCTCATGGTCTTCCAAGGCATCTGACATGATCATTTCCAGGTAAATGTTGAAGAGAGTTGGTGAGAGAAGGCATCCCTGTCTGACTCCGACAGTGGTTCTGAACCAATCTCCTATGTTGTCATTTACGAGAACTGCACTGGTGGCCTTGTCATACAGGTTCTCGATGGTGCTTATTAGTTTTGCGTTTATGTTGTATTTCCGCATTGTGGCCCACAAGGATGCATGCCATACCTTGTCAAAAGCCTTCTTGAAGTCAATGAAGACATGACAGAGGTCCTGCAGATTCTGCAGAAAATTTTCACAGAGGATTCTAAGATTGAAGATCGGTTCGATAGTGCTACGTCCTGCTCTAAAACCTGCCTGTTCTTCAGCGATGATGTGCTCTGCTTGAGGTTTCAGTCTATTGAGGATGATCTTAAGAATAACATTGCTTGGGTGACTGATGAGACTGATTGTTCGGTAGTTCTGGTACAGCTGCAGATTCCCTTTCTTAGGAAGGGTGATGATCAGAGACTGTGTCCATGGGGTGGGCCATGTTAAAGTTTTCCAGATTTTGTTGCAGATTGTTGTGAGGACATCTATCATGGAGGTTCCTCCTGCTTGAACAAGTTCTGCGTGTATACTGTCTACCCCAGCAGACTTCCCTCTCTTTAGTGCCTTTACTGCAGCCTCTACTTCTTCCCTGAGGATCGGGTGGTCAACCTCTGTTGTGGTCAGTTGGAAGTTTAGAACAGCTTGGTCTCCAGAAGTCTCCTGGTTGTAAAGCTCTGAACAGTATTCCGTCCATATGTTAAGAATCTCTTGATCTTCTGTGAGACTCTTACCAGCCTTGTCCTGGATCGTGGAAGATCTCCCCTGTGTATCTGTTGTCAGGTCTTTCACCAACTGGTATGCCTTTTTACTGGTATTCTGGTTCAGGCTTTTCTCGACTTCCTTACATTGGTCCTCTAACCAGCTTTCCATCGCTCTCTTTAAGGTCTACTTAATCCTGTTGTTAATCTCCCTGCATTTTTCTGCTCCTTCAAGGTATCCTCGCTTCCTTTTCAGTTTTCTCCTCACATCACAGAGGTCGAGGATATCTGCTGTGGCCCAGGGCTTCTTTATCCTAAGATGCTTGCCAAGGATTTCATTGGCTGTGTCTATTATTGCTGTGTTGAAGGTGGTGATCAAGGATTCTAGGTTTATTTCTTCAGCACCCAGAAGTCTGAGTGGTGCAAATTTGCCGCCTATTGATGCTTCAAATGCTTGTGCCACGTTTGGATCTGTAAGTTTTTCAAGTTCAAACCTGGTTCTAACCTGTCTTGGCTTCTTGGTCTTCCTAAAACGAAGTTTGATAGTCGTCATCAGCAAGTCATGGTCGCTTCCCATGTCCGCTTCTGGGAAGCTTCGTGTTCTGGCAATGTTAACGCTAGACCGGAAGCGCTTCCTCACCAAGATGTAGTCAATTTGGTTGTGATGTTTTCCGTCTAGACTGTTCCAAGTCCATCTTCTAGATAATTTGTGGGGGCCAAGGGTGTTCGTTAGCACTAGGTTATTGTAGGTGGCGAAGTCCAGGAGCTTGAGTCCTCTCTCATTGGTCTATTCATTACAGTACAGTACACGTCCTACTAATATATTAATCGTTTATCTTAGAAACACAGTTAAGAAATATCACGAACATGGTATAGTACAAATTCTTCTTTAAAAAGCGCAAGATGAACTCACTTTTCTTTAAATTTGTTCTCCATTAATAAAGCATTTTTTTTAGGAATTCGGGGGCGCATCAAGAAATATCGTTTAGTGGGAGTGTAAACAATTAGGCAAGAAGTCTCTGCGATGGAACTCATGGTCGGGGTCCAGGGGCGAAGCCCCCGGAAGCTCCTGCAATTTAAGCATTTCCAGGGCATAATTTTAACCATCTAACTGTATAGAGATTTTCCTGTAGAAAACGTTCAGATTGTTTCTCGCTATTTATTTATTTATTTTTTTTGGGGGGGGGGGGGCGCCGGCTTCTCCACCCCCACCCCACCCCCCTCGATCTGCCCCTGGAATTAGTTCTTTTTGTCTATCCAACATCTTTAATATGTTTGTATTTGCCGTTTGGTAATCGTATGCTTGTTTCATGCTTGCAATTTAAGTTGTCATAAATAATCTCCCACAGAATATAAAGATTTGCATGTAAGAAAATTTCAAATTAATACCTACCAGTATTTTAACTGGAGAGCTCTTCGGACATATTTATTACTTATTTTATATAAAGAGACTGTGTTGATAGCCTTGAACTAAACAGTAGATTTCAAACTTTTTTCCCTTCTGACACTTTTGATTTAGTGCATGTATGTGACCAGGTTCACCAGTAGTTCTTGTCACAGACAATGAATATCTGCAATGTATTTTGTTATTGATAATGCCAAGTTCTTGTGTGATTTAAGTAGATACAAACATCTTTCTCGTGCTATGCCTGGCGTTTAGTTCTATTGGCCTATTTTCAGTTTCTTATCTAACAATTAAAATCCGCGAAATTATTTTATTTTTTTTAGCTCACTGTTTTATTGTGTACAGTACTTGTCATAATTATTTCTTCTTAAATGGAATAATGAAAATTAGAGGAAAACAACTTTACAAATAAGTATCTCGTACGGCCAAAAATTCTATTGAAAAAATCGAATAGTCAATCATGAACTATAATTTCTTTTAAATGAAATTAGATTTCAAAATTAGTAGTAATCATTAAATATATTATACTAATCGAATCTCTGCAACCCATGCTGCGAAATAATATAATATTTAAAATAAATACAAAATGCTGTGACTAATAATTAAAAATAAGTTATACTGTATATTGGTTTCCATCATTACCCTTAGTGGCTGCCATCTTTTCCTTTAATGATTTTAGGGGAGCCAAAAATCCTTCTTGTACTTGTGAAGACCATATCGAGGATGCTTGGTGTCTTTTACCAAGTAATCATTTAAGAGAGTCGGTACGAAACAGAATTTTGTTTCTGCAAGATTACAATCATTAATCATTTATTTTTGCAAGATTACAATCATTAAGTGCATAAGGTATAAAACAAATATTTCATGTCATTCGACAATGCCTTGAAAATGTCTTACAGTAAGGCAATACCCAGTGACATGCAGCAAAATTTCAGTCCAGAAATATCTTCGATCTTCTTTTGTATTTCAGCAATTGGCAGAAGTTCTGATATGCATGCCAAATGACAACTTTAAATAACTGTGTTACATTAACACTTAGTAGAAGGGAAACATGTTTTCCTAATTGCATTAAAGCAGTTTTAAATGATTTGGCAAGAGAAACTGTCTTGACCAAAATGTTTGACTCGGGTAAACATTCACTGCACTGTTCTTTCTGCATTTGTACTCAGCAAATCACATGTTTTTTGTAAACATTTAAGTCTAACATCAAGAGCATATTGAAGTAAATTTCACTGTTATAAATTGTAATTCAACTTTATTTCGGTTTATTAATTCATTAGTAAAGGATTCTTCTGTTTAGTTATTAATTCATTAGTAAAGGAATTCCACTGTATAGTTAACCATAAAGCCATTATGAACAAATTAGAAGACGAAAAAAAAAAAAAGATATATGCTGACAGGCGTAAGAAACGAAGACTTACAAATATAGAAATATGGAATTGTTCAATATTTTGTCTGATAAATCTGAATTTATTTAATTGAAGAACTGATTACTAATGTAATATCTTATAAACGCAGCTTTACACTCATTTTCTCAGCTAAATATTGAACAAAGGCAAAAGCCACGTATAATGTTAGGTGTTTTCAGGCTTTTTATGTAAAATCTATGAGTTTGTAAAAAAAAAAACCATATGAAACTCCACATATTTATTTTATTAGGCATTTTTTTTCATGTTGTTCTTTTGACTACTTCTACCCAAATAATCGCGTTACTGTTAAAATTCTTCACATCATTTAACTCGTACGATTCTTGTTCATCGTTTACACTAGCCTGAAAGAATACATAATTATTCAATGTGAAAAGTGGGCAAAAAATGATACATAGCAGACCATGAGGTAAAACCACCACAAAAAAGTATAATTTTCCACAGGTTATATTAAATGTAAATAAAAGTGTGTTTCATCAGTCCAGTCCACTCGACGTATTTCTGTATGTGTCTTTCAATATCCTTTTAAATGTATTAATGTTTATATCATATCTTAGAATCCTGTTAAATATATTAATGGTTACATCATATTTTGGAATGCCCACGCTAATTGAGCACCAAAATATTTTGCATTTCCGTGTTTAATGCCGTGCTAATATTCACATTAATCTTTAGTGTCATGTAAGTACATAATAAATGGTTGTGTTGAGATGTTTTATTTTATTTACAAGGATTTAATTAATTTACTTGACATTCTTTTACATTTAGGGAGCACTTTCGCGTAATTATTATGTGGGGGGAAATATACTTTAACAAGCTTTAGTCGGATAACTTTTCTTATTGTTTTCCTTTTTTTTTTTTTTTTTTTGCCAACGAAATCTTGCAAGAAAACATGGTTGAACTCTTTATAAGGAACATTTATAGAAAATATCCAGTGCTATAAAGTGCACAAAATTATCTCGTTCCATGTAAACAAGTATATTACTAAGCATTGCCAAAACACCAAGTTCCAAAATGAATCTTTGAAAACTCTTTTGTACAACATTTTCCAAATGAAGGCAAATCAATTGTTGTTGGTGTAGTTCTACAATCATCCTTATAGGTTAGTGTCATGCAAATAATAATAATAATAATAATAATAATAATAATAATAATAATAGTTTGTTATCTACAACTAAAAGATCAATCTTAAGAGGTACTTGGCCAAGTAAACAGAAGGCTTGCATTAGCCTCGTATGTTTGTATTAAATGATATCAGTATCTTCCCGAAAAGGGTTACATATACGATAAAGATTATTTAAATTCGAAACAAATGTTCTAAATATTCTATCAAAATTTTTTGACACTAGCACATCATGCCATAGAGTGTTTTATTTCTTAGTCCATACACTAGCACATCATGCCATAGAGTGTTTCATTTCTTAGTCCATACACTAGCACATCATGCCATAGAGTGTTTCATTTCTTAGTCCATACACCAGCACATCATGCCATAGAGTGTTTTATTTCTTAGTCCATACACTAGCACATCATGCCATAGAGTGTTTCATTTCTTAGTCCATACACTAGCACATCATGCCATAGAGTGTTTTATTTCTTAGTCCATACACTAGCACATCATGCCATAGAGTGTTTCATTTCTTAGTCCATACACTAGCACATCATGCCATAGAGTGTTTTATTTCTTAGTCCATACACTAGCACATCATGCCATAGAGTGTTTTATTTCTTAGTCCATACACCAGCACATCATGCCATAGAGTGTTTTATTTCTTAGTCCATACACTAGCACATCATGCCATAGAGTGTTTTATTTCTTAGTCCATACACTAGCACATCATGCCATAGGGTGTTTCATTTCTTAATCCATCCACTAGCACATCATGCCATAGGGTGTTTTATTTCTTAGTCCATACACTAGCACATCATGCCATAGGGTGTTTCATTTTTTAGTCCATACACTAGCACATCATGCCATAGGGTGTTTCATTTCTTAGTCCATACTCTAGCACATCATGCCATAGGGTGTTTCATTTCTTAGTCCATACACTAGCACATCATGCCATAGGGTGTTTCATTTCTTAGTCCATACACTAGCACATCATGCCATAGGGTATTTCATTTCATAGTTCAGACACTACCACATGATGCCATAGGGTGATTAATTTCTTCTTCACATTGTTGATACACACTTGTTGGCAAAATAATGTAAAAACTATTTCGGGATTGTTTATAAACACGCCGAAGCTGTATACATAATCAATTCTCTAGTTGCAAAGTACCATCCTACTGCGTAGAGAGTAATTTAGCACCATAAACATCTAGTTATACAGTATGATCCCAATGCGTAGAAAGTAATTTAGTACCACAAACATTTCTGTTTCAGGCAATTTTAATGGATCATTTGTTGTCTAAATGAATTTATGCTTAGAACAATTTGAAGATACTTGAATTTTGATTAAAATTAAAGCGGTGAATAGATACAATTAGATCATCTCGATAAAATCTTAATTGACACTGTTAATTGTATCCTTTAGCCACTAACATTTGCTCTTAGCCTGCGGTTTTATGATCTACCTAATCATTTGCAAAAAATGTTTGAACTCGGCTAAGCTCAAATACTGACAGTTTTCATGAACTTTTATTGTTACTATATCATACTATACATCGTGAAGTTAAAATAGTTACATCAATCATTTCAAAATTCAAGAAAGAAACATTTTGTATGTACATCACATGATATTCTATATTTTACCATCTTACCTATCATGTTGATTTTAAATCTTTAAAACAAATTTGAATTGAACTAAAAAAAACAAAAAAACAAAAAACAAAAAGAAACAAACAAGAACCAAATAAAACAAGTACAGTAGGGTTTCTCCAACATAAGACTTGATGTTTAAATGTATTCTCTGTATACTTTGAGTATGCATGAATAAACATAATTTCATAGTACTATTCTTAATCAATATGACATAATTCCATAGTACTATTCTTAGTCAATGTGACATAATTCCATAGTACTATTCTTAGTCAATGTGACATAATTCCATAGTACTATTCTTGGTCAAAGTGACACAATTCCATCGTACTATTCTTGGTCAGTGGGACATAATTCCATAGTACTATTCTTGGTCAATGTGACACAATTCCATAGTACTATTCTTGGTCAATGTGACACAATTTCATAGTACTATTCTTAGGCAATGTGACATAATTCCATAGTACTATTCTTAGTCAATGTGACACAATTCCATAGTACTATTCTTAGTCAATGTGACACAATTCCATAGTACTTTTCTTGGTCAATGTGACATAATTCCATAGTACTAGTCTTGGTCAGTGTGACATAATTCCATAGTACTATTCTTAGTCAATGTGACACAATTCCATAGTACTATTCTTGGTCAGTGTGACATAATTCCATAGTACTATTCTTAGTCAGCGTGACATTGACTTTTAATTTATTTGCCTTCAAATCAACATTCTTTATTCTTAGGCTGACAGGAAAACATATACAATGCTGTTTTGAAATCCGTCTACTAGAACTTAAGTTATTATGCGTAAATGAAATGCAATCGTAAAATCTATTTTTAATAACAGGGAACTTGATCTTCAACCCCCTAACAAAATGGTATCTACACAAAATGGTTTCTACCTTTGGCCGAAACTCTTACGTATAACGTTTTATTCAAGTCGGTTTATTAGCACTTACGTTTTTATGCTGAAATTAAATGCTGAAATGCGAAGGTAACATCTAATTTATTCACAATGACCTTGACCTTCAAGCTACTGATCCCTAAATCAATACACTTTTCTTTTCGGTTGAAAGGAACACACTTGTCAAGCTTGTTTGCAGTACTTTAATAGCCATAACTTAAATTATTGCACAGAAATGAAGTGCAAGGGCAAAACCTAGTTTAGTAACAGTTACCTTGACCTTAAAACTACCGTAATCCCCCCCCAAAACAAACAAATCAATAAAATAAAGAAATTTAAAAAAAAAAAATTTAAAAATCAGCATGGTTCTTTCCTCGGCTAAAATGAAAAATTATGCAACGTTTTGTTTTACTATCGCAGTCCGCCCACAGGGACAAAAGTTATCGTGTGGAAAGGAAACTTAAAGTTACAGAAGCCTTGACCTGCTAGATACTTATCCCTATATCAATCTGCTTCTGTGTCTGACCAAAAGAAACTCCTGTACAGTTTTTATTGAAATCTTGCTACTGGAACTTACGTTACTGTGCGGAAAAATGTAAGGGCAAAATCTATTTTTGGTAAGAGTGACCTTGACCTGGAAGCTTCTGATCCCTAACTCGATGGGGTTTCCCTTAGGCAGGATGAAACGTACCTATTAAAGTGTTTTAAAATTTGTCTTTTATTGTGCGGAAATGAAATTCAAATGGAACATTTATTATTAGTGAGAGTGACCTAAATAGAGAGATTTCTTTATTTCTCTATCTCTAAAGGTTTGCTTGAAAACCCTGGATCCCAACTTAAGTTTTCGTATGGAAATCAATAAGGATGGACGAACTTCCGCACGCCCGCTAGCTCAACCGCCTGAACGAACAGCAGAAAACCATAATACCCCCAGAACTATTAATTGCGGCGCATACAAAACATTTTGGAAAATCGTCCTCAGTGACGTACAGTGAGGATCATAGAACATAGCCTGCCCCGATCACTCCCAGAAATTTCGCCCCGTTTCATTCACCTCTGTCAACGTCTCTGTTTTCCAAGAATCTTGTACAATGCAAATTAACATATACATTTAATTTTTTTTAAAATTTATTTCATCCTTCCCAATTAGTGTTTGCATTGTACTTACAAGTTTAAAAAGTTGAAATAAATGTATGACTAACTACTTGATGAACTATATGAGGAAGTGCAAAGAGCAGTATTTTGGTCAGCTTCTTCTGCCATGTTGTTCAGGCGGTGCCAAGTTTTTATTTGGTGATTAGCCGCAAGTTACTGATCAGACTCAACACACTCTATGAGACATTGACAGAGGTAAATATATAGGATGCCCTTTTCTGTCACTTTTTAACAAGTACGGAAAAGGCCGAGATACATTCGAATGCTGTCCTGTTTTCATTAGGTCGACCTATTTGTCAACATGATCCATTAGGAATCGTGAGGTAGCTGTTTTGCTGCATACCTCTGAGGCGATAAAATCGCTGGCTCTTACGTCGATGGCGCTGAAAGAGTAGACGTGATTCTCGAAAAAAGGAATGTCGTTCCATATATATTGCAATAGCAATCTTGTATATGAAAGAAAATTGCCTTCCGTTTATTCTAGATGATTTGGTAATCATAGGGCTGGTATTTCACACAATCCAAACATGCCTTCATAATTTTGATTAATAAGAGTTGTTCAGTGAAACTATAGTGTACCTGGATTCACATGTCTACTAAATAATTCAATAAGTTAACTCCTCATTGCTTACTTATGTTGAACAAACTACATAACTTAGTCATCAATTAATCTTAAAGAAATACTTCTGTCAGACAGCATACAGAATGGTTCAATTGCTAGTTTTCACCTATCATATGAAATCCATTCTTGTGTTGATGATAAATGCCATAGCTTTCAAGTATTCACCCTCAATCAATTCAAAACCCAGATTTAACAATGGCTACAGCTAACTAAGTCCTCTCTGTTTGCCATGGAAACGTGTGGCATTGACTATAAAGACTAACAGTACCAAAAGTGATTACTTTATTTCCTCGTACACTGTTTTAAGTGTAATGTATTTATTTCAAACCGGTCTAAGTGTTTGATGTTCAGCTTCCAATCAGGTATCTCCGTGTATTGTAAATCAGATCCCTGTCGTGGTGTAAAAGTCTTCATTTCCTTGTGCCTTTAAGAGTCTTTTGAATTGCAATCTTGTCTGGTCACATCATACAAAGAAGATTTTACGGGTACAGATTTAATAAGTTTTGACTTTTAAATGGAAAAACATTATAAAGAAATTACATTAATTTAATTGCTCTTGTAAGTTAGGATATACTTTATTCATCTACACATGTTAAGCAGGATCGTATGTATTAGATAATATTTACTTTTGAAAGCTCTCTTCTTTTCAAATGCGCTGTTTGAATTGTGGGATTCAAACGCATAGTTTACATTATCAAAGTGTCTGGCTGATGAATCAGCTAAACTATTTAAGCCGGATTATATACAGAAAACTATTTTTAACTCTTCTGAGATTTTCAAACAACGAAAAATGAGTAATAAAGGTTGAACAAATATTTCGAATCAGGGCAGTCTTGTTTTTTATATATATTTTTTTATTTTTATTTTTTTTGTGTGAACTGGATGGAGAATTCAATAAAAATTATGATAAAAGCAGAAATTCGACCAAAGACATGTTTTAAATATATATTGAAATCAAAGAGACAATTTTGATGTCAATTTCAGTTATTCGTGCAATCATGAGGCACTGTTTGAACAATAGTGGATTCCAAACAACTGCCGGCAAAATCTCTATATCTCGAGGACTGACTTTTATGTTGAAATTACCGTTTTGAATAAACTAGATCCCCGTTTAAATAACACTAGATCCCGGTTTGAATTTGCCATTTGTTATTACTATGCAAGTTGAAACCTGTACATATAGCAACTCATCGAGCTAAGCATACTTTACTATTCTCAAATGAGAGAGAATAGTCTTGAAGTATAGCAATAGTTCCTGTACATATATTGAGATACCTAAAACACAGGACTCGCTACAATAGTTCGAAAATAAATAGTACTGAAATTAGATATTCTAGAATTCAATATAAACATATTTTGGATTTGTTCTTATCTAAAGTACTGATTATCTGTGTCAAAATCATTATCATTTTTAATTTTCAGTTTTTTGTACTGGCTGTATTGCTTTAACCCATTGGCCCGATAAAATAAGTAATTTGTGCACTGGCTGTATTGCTTTGACCCGTTGATCCTATAAAATAAGTACTTTGTGCACTGGCTGTATTGCTTTGACCCGTTGATCCTATAAAATAAGTAAATTGTGCACTGGCTGTATTACTTTGACCCGTTGATCCTATAAAATAAGTAAATTATGCACTGGCTGCATTGCTTTGACCCGTTGATCCTATAAAATAAGTAAATTGTGCACTGGCTGTATTGCTTTGACCCGTTGATCCTATAAAATAAGAAAATTATGCACTGGCTGCATTGCTTTGACCCGTTGGCCCGATAAAATAAGTCACTTATGCAGGGCCGGATTAAGACCTTTAGATGCCCTAAGCACTGAAAAGACTATGGTGCCCCACACCCCATATGTAATTCATAATAAAAACAATACTAAACCGTTATTGTTCTCTTTTTTTTTTTTTTTTTTTGCAACTGCTTTGCTGGTGCCATAAGCACGTGCTTATTCTGCCTATTGGGTAATCCAGCACTGCACTTGTGCACTGGCTGTATTGCTTTGACCCATTGGCCCGATAAAATAAGTAACTTTAGAAATGCAAAATCCTACTATAAATGTGTCAGTGTCTGCATGTACACACAAACACCTGCATTTCAGTGTTATAATTGGATTTAATCTTCGTACCGCGGAAATGGGTGACTGAGACACGAGCATTCATCAAATAGTAGAACGAGAATGAGATTTCTCTGGAAGATCATCCGTCCAAATTTCATTGGCCTCCCCTCCCAATCCCCCACCCTACAATTTTCCCCTCTTCTTTCTCGTGATTCCACGAACATCATTATGGTTTTTCATTGTGGCACAAGACACATATCTTTTGTATTTGATATTTGTTGGGCAGAAATTGTAAATAAATGTGCGAATTAACTTCTAGCTTTACCCACCCGTTAAAACGTTATGTCTACTATGCGAAAATTAGGATTTTATTATGTATAGTTTACTCAAGACGAGATATACACTATTTCTATTCAAAGAAGGTTACATATATATGGTCTTAGGTGTTTGTTCATTATGTATACGAAAAATGAAGAAAGAAAAAAAAAAACACTAGCGAAACAATTATCAGTAATTCGCCTTTCCTCGAATGGGGAGCGTATCATTGATAAGTAAATACATTATTTTTGTTCAGTATGCAACTTCTTATAGCAAATAATTAAATATATACTTTTATAATGACGGACACGTTCGAATTGTTACTCTATTACTTGTTACGAACATTCGATGTCCACAATATCACGATTGGTTTAAATCTTATGGAAAGGTCTGCTCTACTATTTTTCCATTATACCAAGAATCTTGAAAAACGTGTGTACATGCGTGCGTACACACATGCTAGGCAATTGTGACTAAGTTGCTTGAACGTGTCACTACACTAATTGAGCCAATGATATGTTATTGTATCCTATTGTAGTCATTAAGAAAATCATTAATATTATTTGTAACATTTTTCCTTAAGATTTGCTAAGCAGTGACGAATGTTTATTTGCATTAAACAAAGAGCCTAAGCAGATATAAAATGTTGACTGAGTTCAGTCTGTTGACGTTTGTGAAAGATGACAAAGCCAATAGATGTGATTCGGCCGGTTCTGGAAAGGTCACTTGCACTACTATTTCCAGTAAATGCAACATAACCTATGCTGATTTGTTTGTTATTTATATGTTGTGTCCAACTTAGTGCCTAACATAAGCAGCATGACCTATGCTGATTTGTTTTGTTATTTATATGTTGTGTCCAACTTAGTGCCTACAATAAGCAACATGACCTATGCTGATTTGTATTGTTATTTATATGTTGTGTCCAACTTAGTGCCTAAAATAAGCAACATGACCTATGCTGATTTGTTTTGTTATTTATATGTTGTGTCCAACTTAGTGCCTAAAATAAGCAACATGACCTATGCTGATTTGTTTTGTTATTTATATGCTGTGTCCAATTTAGTGGCTAACATAAGCAACATGACCTGTTCTGATTTGTTTTGTTATTTATGTGTTGTGTCCAACTTAGTGCCTAAAATAAGCAACATGACCTATGCTGATTTGTTCTGTTATTTATATGGTGTGTTAGTGCCTAACATAAGCAACATGACCTATGCTGCTTTGTTTTGTTATTTATATGTTGTGTCCAACTTAGTGCCTAAAATAAGCAACATTTGTTTTGCTATTTATATGCTGTGTCCAACTTAGTGCCTAACATAAGCAACATGACCTTGGTGCATCTGAACGTATAACTATGCACTGGACTTAATCATAAAAATAGAAGAATGAATAAATTATATAAGGAACTTAATTAGCACGGTGATGCCCTTAAGCCAAAATTTCAAAATTGCATATCATTTTAAGGACTTTGACACGAACCACTATCAAATGGTGTTTTAAATTTATCGCCAAAATATCTGTGACTTTTCACCGAAAACGAATATTGGGCCTTCATTCTTAGAAGCATCCGTATAGCAATTACCGTAAAGCAGCGTTTTGAAAATATTAACAGATTTAAGATCTTATATGGGGATTGAAGAAACCGATATTTTTAATGTTATTCAATACAAATGAATTTAACAACTTTTGTTTCACTGTTTACTTGGAAGGTACTTTTCCTGAATCAAAGCTGGCTAATGTATAGAATTCTTCCCACTCGTTCAAAGTAACTGTATTCAATTTATATTATCCTAATAAGCGAATCTGTAGTTCTTCATATTAATCGCTGAAGTCTTTATTTTCCGCTGAATAATCATGACTGGTCGGAATTCATGTCACATGCCATGATAATTACACAAGTCATTGCTGGCTGAAAACGAGTTGAAGATAAATTAGCATTATAAATGCCAAAATGGTATTTAAATTGAGGAAAAACCAAAGGAACTGATATGATCTACATCGTATCCTTCTGACACATAGGCATTTATTACTTTCCCGATGTGCAGACATTTCGAGACATGTTGAACTTGAATGATGCGTATATAATATTTACTTTGCATACCTGGCTTGAAAACCAAACGGAAGCAACATTTTGTTTCAAAAGCATGAATTACAAAAAGTATCAATCATTAATAATATTATTTAAAGTCTTGCATGCTGTGTAGAAATCGACATTCCATTGCAAAAAATAGTAGCAGAAAATTATACTGTTGAATACGAACTATTGTAGAACATCGTAGTGTTCAGAAAACGTGAACCAGATAAAGTCATTGTTTCTTGCTTACCGTTGCTATGAACCAGATAAAGCCATTGTTTCTTGCTTACCGTTGCTATGAACCAGATAAAGCCATTGTTTCTTGCTTACCGTTGATATAGATGAAGAGCAATTTTTTCTTAATATTCCCATTTATTTTTATACATCTTATCAAATGATTTGTATGCAAGTAGGAAGGAGCAATTTAGCTTGGATGTTTTGTTTCTTTCTTCTTACCCGTGACACGATCATCTGATTCTAAAATCCTCAACCTGCAAGACTGAGGGATCACCTGACCTTTGTCATTAACTTTTTTTGAGGTTGCTTCGTTTACCTCCATTTCAGGGACCACTCTTCCCTTTTGGCTTTTGTGGAGGTTTTTAATAACTTTCAAAACTTTTTGCGATAGACAAAATATGAAAATATAATGATCAAATGTAATGTTTTGTGCTGTGTTGACCGTGTTCATTGGATCGATGAAAACTTTTTAAATGAAGGTTGTACGTGGTGTGCACATTTTCTCGACGTGTCCCTAATACGCTCACCCTACAAGTTGTGTAGTTATATGACACCTCTTAAATATGACCAGACTTACCTACTAAAATAAATCATTCAACCATAAAAAAAATTTCACGCAGAGCAGACAAAAATGTAGGCAAGTACCCCCTATCTCATTAGTGTTCAAGTATATGTCTTACACGCTTGGTCTGCAAGCATTTAGTAATATTCAGCAGACGTATGCTATAATGTAACAATAAATTTCTGTTTTGTAAACCATTTAGAGCGGTTTTTGTTTATTTATTGGATTCGTCTGAGTGATAAATGCAATAGAGTGTCCTTAGGGCACATACCTAAATCCACTTTATGTAGTGTAGGCATATTTTTGCAAAGTTGGCTTCTGGGTGTACAATAAAAAAATGTTTATATTGGATTTCACCGTAAATATTGCAATTTGTCTGTGTCAAATGTCTTTGAATTCTCGTTTCTAATCTTATTTATTTATTTTTTTTTTTTTTTTTTTTTTTTGGGGGGTGGGGGGTGGGGTTGCACATGAGCATGATTTAACATGAGGTTTATAGCCTAGCTATAATTGGCTAATTCCTACTCAGCAGCTGGGGAAGAAAGAGAAGATTATAGAAGATTTACTATAGTAGGTTCTTCTTTCTGTTAACATTTGTTTTGCAGAGAACATAAAATGTATAGAGTTACTAAAATATATAAGTTAACAACACAGAATAGTATTAGCTAATTATTCAATTCCAATGGCTTAGCAACCGCCCAAGCGCCCCCCCCCCGCCCCCATCAAACGACTTTTTGTAATTGGGAGGGCGCTCCATAATTAAGTTTTGCGGGGGGTGGCCGAATTTATTGCTTCGCTACTGTGCAATTCATTGTTCTGCAACAAGTGTGCAAAAAACAACAATCGATACATATTAAATGTATAGATTTATGTATAAATGTATGTATGTATATATGTATAGACTTATGTATAAATGTATGTATGTATATATGTATAGACTTATGTATAAATGTCTGTATGTATATATGTATAGATTTATGTATAAATGTATGTATGTATATATGTATAGACTTATGTATAAATGTATGTATGTATATATGTATAGATTTATGTATAAATGTATGTATGTATATATGCATAGACTTATGTATAAATGTATGTATGTATATATGTATAGACTTATGTATAAATGTATGTATGTATAAATGTATAGACTTATGTATAAATGTATGTATGTATATATGTATAGACTTATGTATAAATGTATGTATGTATAAATGTATAGATTTATGAATAAATGTATGTATGTATAAATGTATAGACTTATGTATAAATGTATGTATGTATATATGTATAGACTTATGTATAAATGTATGTATGTATAAATGTATAGACTTATGTATAAATGTATGTATGTATAGACTTATGTATAAATGTATGTATGTATAAATGTATAGATTTATGTATAAATGTATGTATGTATATATGTATAGACTTATGTATAAATGTATGTATGTATAAATGTATAGACTTATGTATAAATGTATGTATGTATACATGTATAGAGATATGTATAAATGTCTGTATGTTTACTGTTACTAACTAGGTCTTAAAAATATGTAACAGAAAGAAGGTGAAACCAACAATGTAAGTAAAATTAACAAGCAATTTATTTATAGACAATTAAAGTAAAAATTCAAAAGACACTTACAATATTGTCAACTGAAATCCAAATAATCCAATAATCCTAAGTGTCCTAATCAAAAGTCCAAAATATATATTGTTCCGAATGAATTCCGGTCGCCTTGAATATCCTGATGTGCCAGTAGTCTTGGATGTCATGATGTGCTAGTAGTCTTGAATGTCCTGATATACCTGAATGATGTAATCCAGAATATCTTTGAATTAATTCACAAAATCACAAAGTCATGTATCAATTCAAAATGAGAATGAGCACTTTAGTAATTCCAATGAATAGTTTAAATAAATAATTCCTCTCTATGAATTTGCTCTGATTTTCACAACACAACTATAAACATCTGATTATTAAAATGATTCTTAATAGACTGACCATTAGAACAAGAATGAAATATTGTTTTCCAAACTCACTATATATAAACACAAGTTACCTGACAGAAGCTTCTAGAAAATCATATGCCTACATGACAAAAATCATTACTTCTAGTGCAAAAACCAATCTAATTGTAAACAAAACCAACCCTGACCTAGAATTGTAAGTAAACAACTTGTTTACATCCTACAATCAAGGACAAAGTTAAATATGTATGACAAAAGTTAAATATGTAAACATTATACTGAACAATTCAGTTTTTAGAAAATCATTGGATATATTGTCAGAATAGTACCATAACTCACAAACAATGGATTTTGCTATCAAAGAGGACAAATATGCCACAACACCGCTTTATATAAACACACAAACACACATGATTGTAGTTATCTACATCTTACCTATATATAATATAAACTTCAGAAATTATTCTCTCATCATCAACGTGTTGACACTAACTAGCCATGATACTGTTTCAGTAGGCAGGCAACATATCATTATGGGTCCTCACCAAGGTTTGAGAAGAATGTCTATAAAACACTGTATGGTGGTAATTTTGTGTCTCATCTTTTTATTAATTGGGTTCATTGCTAATTGATAGCTACCTTTAGATGAATGTGACACAAAAGAGACAGAATTTGTCATTGTTTCTTAAGGTTAAGGATAGTATGGCAAATACAGTAATTTGGTTTAAGGGATATAACTCTCAAACTTTTGATGGTACATGTATGAAATGCTCTTCATCTTTTTCTTCTGACACAGAGGCATGTATTCATCAGGGGTGGGTCCAGGGGTGGGAACCGGTAATCCCTCCCCGTCTTCAGAAATGAGCGCGAAACAACCGGAACGTTTCCTAGAGCAAGTTTTCTTTACAGCTAGATGGTTTAAATTATGCCCTGGAAACGCTTACAATGCGGGAGCTTCCAAGGGCTTCGCCCTCTGGGCCCCCACCTGGTGTTCCGTTTCTCAGACCCGTCGCCTATTTGTTTACGCCCCCCCCCCCCCGCCACGATATTTCTGGATCCGCTCATGTTGATGAATGTAACAAGAATATTGCGTACTTAATGCTTTCAGATGTCAAACATTTTAGATGCAAACCACGTTGTCAAGTCTCACGATGTACCAGCTAGCTTAGAGACCAAATGGGTTGTTAATCTTTTTTTAAACCATGCATGATATAAAACATATCAATCATGAAAAATACTTTAAAATGCCTCAGAAACTGTGCCGTTGTCAACAATAATCGAATAAATAATAACATAAGATAAAATTTGTTAAATACGAAAATTGTAGAATATCTTAATGTTCACAAATATTTTATAACAGATGAAACTATTGTTTCGTGCTTACTGTTATATGGAAAAGGTATAATTTGTTGAGAAACGTCATCATGTACCTTTAAGATAATAATTAAATGTTTCCAGATACATATTGTCCATACATGAAACAATATGAGGGATGGCTGAATATTGACAATTTTTAAAGAACTACCAACGACGTCTGATGATAGAGAGCTTTCAAATAGTTGCGCATCCATCGGCAATAACGGAGTTAAAAATCTTTCATACGCTCCTTCAAGTTTTCCGTTTTTATATGTTCCGGCTAATATGATTACATTTGACAAAATATTGACAAAACATTGCAGTTGTTAAAGTCAGATCCAAAACAAATTCAAACAATGGTTGTCGCATGAATCGTGGATGAAGCTATATTGAGAATTTACATTAATCCTTCTATCACCTCCCGGATTTCTAAGGTCTTTTAAAAATTTGCCCCTAGGTGAAAAACTCCGAGGAGAAGGAGACGTTTTAGCAGAGTATAACAGTACTTGTATTTCTAGAAAATATCGTCACGGATAACGAAAACTATAAGCTTTTAATTAAACCAGATTGCTCAATGGAATCTTTTCTACAATAAGACTTGCCAATGCAATCGACCTCAGATATTTAAAAAAGTATATATAGTCAGTGTTGTAAATGTAAAATTGTCTTTAATGAACACAGAAGGATGTAATGGTTGGTTGATTTGGATTCAAATCAGTGATTTTTCCATCGCACGAATTTTGTTTGCTGATCAAATCGCAAACCCATTCTGGTTTGTTCAGTTTTGACATACGTGGTGTCCTAGGGACTAAACTTTCATTTGATGTTGCCAAGGTACCTATCCACTTTGTAATAACACTGATGGTACATGGCCAGTGAGGTAGATCTAAATTTTGGCTGCAGAATAAACTGGTACATTTTCATCTGTGATACTGTCTATTATAGATAGCTTTATAGATGCATCTCTATTTGACAGCACATGGTACGAAATAAATACCTCTATTTGACAGCACATGGTACGAAATAAACATCTATATTTGACAGCACATGGTACGAAATAAACACCTCGATTTGACAGCACATGGTACGAAATAAACACCTCGATTTGACAGCACATGGTACGAAATAAACACCTCTATTTGACAGCACATGGTACGATTACATCTTCTAAACGACTTAGAAGTAGCAGCGATGCTGATAAAGACAACAGATGTAGTAACAGTACCGGAAGTGGTGCAGTTGATTTTAAAATTAGTACAAGTTTTTACTGGTAGTAGTAGTAGTGGATGAAGCTGCAGGAGAAAATATATGATCTCTCTTTACTACTCATTATTATGCGAGCGCAAATTTTAAAAAGACTTCCATCTTTGTTTGCGGCAGATATGCCTTATTCGTCTCAACTGTGAAGTAAGAACTAATGCAAGACTGGACACGAGTGAATTTGCTTGAAACATAGTTGCTACTGTAATTTCTCATCCATAAAATCAATCCAGTTTAACGATTTCTTCTTTCACGCTTGAAAATTTAAAAAATAAACTGAAGGCCTTGAACCAATATGAAATTCTTTAGAATGCTATGTCTCGCCTGATTGGCTGACAGGTAATCTGAAAACTTGACATTGCCACTGTAGAAAGCAAATCAGGCCATTACAACCATAACTGACTTTTTATGGGTGCTAACATAAGCAAAAAACGTGAATGTACACATTAAATGTTATGACCATACATGCAACAGTGTCCACAAAACTGTTCTACATGTAAATGAAAACCAAAGAAAATATTAAATGGAACCATGAAAATACATGTACCTTCTGCCTGTGGTAATTTCAAATGTTAATATACCTATCGAATTTCATGATTGTATATACAAATCTGTCTGTGATCACTATGACCTATCGAATTTATGACTCTATACAAATCTGTGATCACTATGACCTATCGAATTTCATGATTGTATATACAAATCTGTCTGTGATCACTATGACCTATCGAATTTATGAATGATTATACAAATCTGTGATCACTATGACCAATCGAATTTATGACTGTATATACAAATCTGTCTGTGATCACTATGACCTATCGAATTTATGACTGTATATACAAATCTGTCTGTGATCACTATGACCTATCGAATTTATGACTGTATATACAAATCTGTGATCACTATGACCTATCGAATTTATGACTGTATATACAAATCTGTGATCACTATGACCTATCGAATTTATGACTGTATATACAAATCTGTCTGTGATCACTATGACCTATCGAATTTATGACTGTATATACAAATCTGTTATCACTATGACCTATCGAATTTATGACTGTATATACAAATCTGTCTGTGATCACTATGACCTATCGAATTTATGACTGTATATACAAATCTGTGATCACTATGACCTATCGAATTTATGACTGTATATACAAATCTGTGATCACTATGACCTATCGAATTTATGACTGTATATAAAAATCTGTGATCGCTATGACCTATCGAATTTATGACTGTATATATAAATCTGTCTGTGATCACTATGACCTATCGAATTTATGACTGTATATACAAATCTGTCTGTGATCACTATGACCTATCGAATTTCATGATTGTATACACAAATATGTCTGTGATCACTATGACATTCTTTTGCCAATAGTTAGTAGTACCCTCCAAGGACAACGTACCGTTTGGCGATAACTCGATAGGAATTGGCAGCAGCGACTTCGAATTGCAGTTCAATGTATCTGCGCACATAAGAGTTTCTGGCGTACTTTACTAAAATCATTATGATCACTGGATAAATCTAACTACAGTATGTTTGAAAACTATCTTTTGCTCGCGTATCGTCGCTAATTTTACCTGTTGACATTTAACAAAATGATTACCTCAAATCAGCTTTTGAGTGGACCCCCGTGTCCAGTCAAACTTGCAAATTGTTCGATGTATGTGAACATGCACTTTAAACCCCTGTCTGATATGAGATGAATGTCAAACGAGCATATATGATGAATTATTTGAAGGAAATTATTGTTATTGTTTTAGATCATGCATTGTGCCTTAAAAATGCGATTGGTTTTACACGCTTATAAAGTTGTACGAGGAACATGGTATCATCGATAAAAATATATTCGTGTCGGATACAGAACAGAACAGAAGCTTTATTCGGACTTGTTGGATACACCGTTCTCTTTACATCGTGCTTACCACCTATTCCATTCTCTTGCTACAGCTAACCCTTCTGTTAAATAAAGCTAACGTAAACTGTCTAGTATTGTCTAGCACAATGTTCTGTTTACATCGTGCGGGCACCATTCTCCTATTAGGGTAAACCTCTCTTGTATAACTCTGAGCGATGCAGTCCAATAAGGAAATACTCTTTTACTCCAAGAAATAAAAACAGCCCAAAATTACCAGAATCTAATAAATCAAATATGATAAAGAGGGCTGGTCAAATATATGGCACATTATACTGATGAGATCACTAAAGACGCCTAATGATGGAGATCCTTCAAAGATTCGTGCTAAATTGTAATATGGGATATGATTCGCAACTTATTTCCAGCCATTCTACACATTGTATTGTTCTTTTAAATATTATCTCTCTAAATGTACTAACTTTTAACGAAATATTGACGAAATATTCCAGTTGTTCAACAACCATATCCAACACAATGTAATCTTGAAAAGCCTCGTCGAATGACGACTTGAACACAGATTTTGCACCAAGAGTATAGAAGACTACATAGCAAACTTATTCAAATAATTTTCTGGGTTTCGAAAGTTCTGTTGTTTTCGTGTTGGAAAAAGAAAGCTTTTGGCCAGCACGTCGCTCTCTTCCCACCTCTGGCATATCAGATTCCTTCAAAGAACGGTTCTTGCGAGATTCAGTGGTCTCATGTCCTTCGTCATTATTTCTTTTTCCCTGCGGTTAATTCGGCTCCCTTTATTTCAAGGACCACTCTTCCTTTCCGTTTTTGCCTTCATGAAGATTTCTCGTTCTTAAAATCCTCGAGGTGAAAAAACACAGAAATATAAAGATTATAGTCCCTGTGTGATGTGTGTTGCAAAGGCTTTCATTTAGACATGGTAATTTTTCTTACGAAAGCTCTACTTGGTGTGTCATATTTTCACGATGTGTGTCTCTGCAACAGTAACCTCATAAGTCGTATTATTACATGTCATTTCTTTATTCTGATTAACTTAGAATCTTTGATTCACACTTGTGATTTTGAGATTATTTTATGTTGTTATTGAGCAGGACATTACATGCACATCCATCTTTTTTATAATGAATATTCAAGTATGTTCTTAGACTAGCTTGCTACACCTACACAAACCTGATCAAGATGCTTTTACTAATCTTTAAGTCAAGCTCAAAATATCTACATCGTTATTATGTAACAAACATATGTAATAGTCGAACAATCGTCTTCTCTCCATGATATATGTAAACTAGTGTTTTGCTTATTTATGGCTTTTGTGAGAGTGATATACACAACAGTGTGTCGCAAGGGCACATGCCTAAATCCATTTACCGTGGTATCGACATACCGTTGCAAAGATGGTTTCTGCATACACAGAAAATCAAGTTTAGATTGGATTCGACTGCAAAATGTTTCAATTTGTCTATGTCCTATATGTTGAAATTCTTGTTTTCAATCTAGCAATTTTTTTTTACAGGTGAGCATTATTTAAGAAGAGGTTGTGGGGAAAAAACAGCATTTTAGAAGATCCACAGTTGTAAGTCACAATATGTTTAACATTTCGTCTGACGATAAGTTAAAGGTATTGAAAAGGATTTGAAAGTAATAATGACAACATTTAAACTGAATGGGGAATTTGTTCTGCAACCAAGAACAGGAAGAAAACCGATGCAAATGAAATACCGACTACTTTTTATGACATAGAGTGATGTATTTTGCTTTGTGCTAGGATAAAAATCGGAAACGATAAAAGACAATAGGAAACTATTGCAAGAAATATCTTATGTAGAACATATATGAATAATGCACACTTTATATAATGAAGTAAAGGGAGAGACAAACATGCTAATGAAAAATAAACATGAAAGCATTTCACTTTTCATAGATAGGGTGAGTTTCACTAGTTTTGACTTTTAAAAACATTTTTCCAAGGATAAAAGCGTTTTGTGATTTTAAAGCATAAATGTCCTTTTGTGGAAACATATGCAATAATTTGGGACTTGCTTTCAACAAATTATGAAAATGTGTCCTCGCTTGTAATTAAAGTCATTATTGTATACACCTCAGTAGTATAGTGTGCCACTTTAGGGACAAGGAGGGGAAGAGATTCTATGTCAAACTGACAGAAAAGTAGGCCGCCATTTTGTAAAATTATTTTGCGGCATTATAGGACAAGGAGAAATTAATTAGATTACCCCTTTTTTATGAGTTTCTGGCGACATGGGTAAATTCTGTGTTAGAAATGTTGATAGAGTTTATCTTTTATAAATCGGATATGAAGCTCAAGGGGGAGGGGGGGGGAGTAATTAGCAATCCTAAATTTTACAATTCTAATTGGCAGCCAGTTCTTGTTGTTTTTGTTTTTTTTTTGTTTTTTGTTTTGTTTGCTGCATAAGGCTGGCAAATATTTCATTTATAAGTTGAAACATTGTCGAATGAACACAGTTATTCTGTCAGCCTGCATTGCTTATAATCTTGACTCATGATGTATTACAAGTTACAATTCTAGCCTGCATTGCCTATAATCTTGACTCATGATGTATTACAAGTTACAATTCTAGCCTGCATTGCCTATAATCTTGACTCATGATGTATTACATTGTTACAATTCTAGCCTGCATTGCCTATAATCTTGACTCATGATGTATTACATTGTTACAATTCTAGCCTGCATTGCCTATAATCTTGACTCATGATGCATTACAAGTTACAATTCTAGCCTGCATTGCCTATAATCTTGACTCATGATGTATTACATTGTTACAATTCTAGCCTGCATTGCCTATAATCTTGACTCATGATGTATTACATTGTTACAATTCTGCCGGTCCTACCATTGACTATAAATTCGCCATAGAAAAGGCTTTAAGCAAACAATAATTGCGACTCTGGTTGAATAGCAAATGAGTCATATTCAGGTAAAAAAATTTAACATTTTTTTAACGAATGGATTGACCGACTTTATTTCCAAAGTCAGGTCACTTGTTACAAAAATCATGTTTTGTCTTAAATTCAAGACAAGCTGTGGAAAATATTTTTGCTGGTACCCATGCTAAGATTTCTGGTACTCTAAAATTGTTCTGTGCTAGTTTTTGAAAAC